>CM062815.1:186619738-186939470 GCA_031772625.1 Pinus tabuliformis
TTTCTTTCAATGTTTCGAAGGACTTCTGCTGCTTTCCTCCCCATTGAAAGACTCTCTTTACACTTGTCAATGTGTGAAAAGGAGCTACAATAATAGAGAAATTGGCAATAAATCTCCTCCAATACTGTACTGCACCCAAAAAGCTGCGAACCTTGGTTACACTAGTAGGCTTAGGCCAATTTACAATTGCTTCAACTTTAGAAGGATCAATTTTTCGCTGACCATGACCAACAATATGACCTAGGTAAACCAAAGAGGTTTTCCCAAACTCACACTTTGACAATTTTACATAGAGTGTTTCTTTTTTCAATACATCAAGCACTTTGTTCACATGACATACATGTTCATTCCAACTTTTACTAAATACAAGAATATCATGTAGATATACAAGAACAAATTCATCAATGAAAGGCCTAAAGAGATCATTCATGATCCTCATGAAAGTTGTTGGAGCGTTGCAAAGTCCGAATGTCATCACCATCCATTCGAACAACCCTTGTTTGGTCTTGAAGGTGGTTTTCCACACATCTTACTATGCAATTCGGACCTAGCGATAACCACTACGCAAATCCAATTTGGTGAAATAGATATCATTCTTTAACCGATCTAATAAATCATCTATGCGCGGAAGAGGGTGATGATTTTTCACCGTGATTTTATTTAGTGCTTGGTGTTAGTGTCAGTCTTTCCAGCCTTCCTCCAGTGATCAAGCATGCTCTTACAAAGTGATTTTAAGGTGTCAAGGTCAAATTTTATCATTTCAGTGAGTCTTCAAGTAAAATTTGGTCACTAGGTATTAGGTCTAGGGTTTGCTTTCACTCTTTTCAATGTTGTCCAAATGTCGGTCTATTTCACTATTCAGCTGATTCTACCATCATTCAGAGGATTTTCATCATCATGTCAAATTTTCACTGGGTCGTTTTACACCTTGTTCATGCTTCAATTGTGCCTAAGTAAGGTCATTTCCCTCTCCTAGGGTTTTGAAGGCAATTTCTCTTGGACGGTCAAATATTCAGCAAAACTTGTATCCTGATGTTCATACACCTTCCCCTATCTTTAATGTACCTTATTAAACATTTCCCATCACTGAGATCCCCCAAATTCCTCATTTTCACACAAACCCTAGTTTCTTGCTACAAACCCTATTTTCTAGGCTAGGCCTGTGTTTTGCCTTTTTGGACCCCTTCCCCTCACTCAATTTCTAAGATTCCACTTTCCCCTACTTCTTAACATACCTCCCCACCTAGAAAAATTTCCTCAAGAATTTAGAAGCCCCCTATCCCCTTCATTTCGCTTCATTTCGACAAATCCCCTGTTCCACACATCGGGGTAGGTTTTACTAAAATGATGTTTCTGAGCAAGGAAAGATGAATTTGGAAAAACAGAGAGAGGTTTTTGTCCACAACAGGCCAAGGAAGAAAAACCTCCTTCACTTTTTACACATGTGTCATGGTTTTAGAGAAATGTCAAAAATACAATTGCCTTGGGAGAATTGATGCACCTCTGAAGTGACCTTGGGAAAATCAAGTTTTCTCCTAGATTTGTTGGCCAAATGACTTTCTTGATGAGTAAAATGATAACTAGACACCAATATATTTCCAATGAGCTATCCTGAGCTCCATTTGGAGTTTATTAAGGCATTCAAAAGTTGACTGCAACAACACTCTGCCTTTAGGTAGCCTCATTTGGCACATTTTGACCAGTCTTGGGAGATTTGATTTTTGATAGGGCAAATGAACTCCAAATTGAAAAATTCTAGTTGGGTTGGAAAGTAGACTCGAATAAATTTCCAACGAGCTATCCTGCACCCAATTTTGACATCGAGAAGGCCTCCAAAAGTTTCCTGGAAAAAGGCGCGGTGCACAGGGGAGGCGCGGCACACTGGGAGAAAATTTCGAGTGTAAATTTACACTGGCGCAGCGCACTGGGAAGGCACGACACATAGAGCTGCCAAAGCTGATTTTTTTTTTAAAATTTGCTCCAAGATTGCCCCAAAATGCATGAATTTCCATTGGTACAAGTAGTTTGGTTTTTCATCGAAGATTGATGGTTGTTGATGGTGTTTGATGAATGGTGAAGTGTGTTAAGGAAAGCAAACCCTATCTCTTCAAAATTTTCCAAGGGGATTGCTGCTAGGGTTTTGTGTTGTAACTAAGTATCCCCTCACCTCATCACTCCCTAATTCCATACTCTCCTTACTTCCCTTATTCCCCAAGTTAACATACCCCCAAAATTCACTAGGCCCATGCTCCCAATTCCCAAATCACTTATTCCTAAGTTTTATTATCCCTATTCCTAAACCCTACCATTCCCTATCACTCTCCTCTCATTTCACGTGTAAATTCCTCAAACCCAAATTCCCAAACATAGTCAAGTGACTGTCCTCACCTTCACTTGATTTAACCACATTTTTCCCACACTCCACTATACCCACTGTCCCTATTCATACACCTTGCATGGACATTATGGAGACAGACACTGAAACATCATATGAACAAGACAGTGATTTCCACCACTGAACTGCATGCACCAAGAAGGCATCAAAAAGGCAAAAGAGGCAAAGGGAGCTTGATCATCTTCAGATACTGGCCGAAGCTTCTTTAGCCCAACATAACACTTAATGAAGAAGTTCCAGCCCAAATTTCAAGAAATTTGGGGCATTTTTGACATTTTGAGAAATTTTTTCACTAAAAAACAGTGTTTTGTCTCCCTGTGCGCCGCGCCACATGGCGCGTGCTTATGATTGGAGGCTCCAAATGCAAAAAACTTTATATATTTGGATTTTTCATGAAAAATCATGACTGTTGGTGCATGGCTAAGAAGTTTGGGCAAGTTTTGAGTCCTCAGGGGTCAAAAACACCCTAAAAATGACCTCTCAGCCCCTAATTTCACACACAGGAAGCAGTCTTGGGAGATTGAAGTTTTGGAGGGGCAAATGGGCACCAAATTCAAAAATTCCACTTGGGTTGGAAAGTAGACATGCAGGGATTTCCAAAAAGCACACTTGGGCTCAATTTGGACTTTATAAAGTGCCTCAAAATCAGCTCCAAAGTGGCGCGACACATACAGAAATTGGCGCGACGCATAGAGGTTTTTTGCCCAATTTTTCACCTTCCAGCGTAGGAATTCGGCCAGTTTGACTAGTTTTGCTTTGTGATGTTATTTTTGACTTATCTTGATGTAATTGAGTAAACATGATGTAATTTTGGCACTTAGTTACTTGTTCTAGAAGATTCATTCTCTAAAAGGTGAAAATTTAATGAATGAATCAGTTTCCTACCTTATAGAGGCAAGTTGTTTTGACTACCTAGATTTTAGTGCTTTGTTTAGAATTGGTTGAAATAGCTCCTAGAAGGATGAGCTCGACCCCTAGAGGCAAGGGAATAGGTTGGCTTATCTATATTATGTAACTTCTAAGTCATTTTCAGGGTTGGACTCTTGGGAAACGTTTGGCACTCTATTGTACATTCGCTTCTGCATTTTTGGCTAAGGAAAGACCAGGGTTTTGCAGCACTGTTTGGGATCCATGTGGCTTTATGTTTTGATGGTGTGCTTCTCTGAGTAATTGTAAGTTTATCTAGTGTTATTTGTATCATTTTCAAGCTTCTTCTTCTGAATTTGAACAAATGAGTGATTAAGGTAGAATCCATAACTGTTATGCTCTGCCTTTGAATTTGTTTAAATTTTCGTGTTTTCATCTGTTTAAGGGGAATTCATGAGACTCTCTTACTCTCCTTAGCTCCTCACCAGCCTGATCTATCCATCTCACTCACTTTAAAGCATCAAAACTATCGCCTTCCTTGCCCCAATCAGTCCTCTGCAGAAACTGTGCCTCATCCCTAAGCCCAAATTTGCCTTTCCCATCTTTTCAACAAAACCCTAAAAAAAACTCAAATCAAATCCTTTGCACTTAATACCTAGCCTAAAATCAGTTGCTAAATCAATCATCTCTAGCCCCATTGAGTATCTTTCGCTGAGATTGACCCAGAGAGAGTCCTCTCCTATCCTCGTAGGGCTAGCTATGAGGCTGAGTGTGGTTTGATGTGGACCTAGAACCTTGTCTTTTCAGCCTGAGACAAATCTAGGCTCTAACATAGTGGCGACCATACTAGGGAAGAAAATGGTTTTCTTGTTGATGTCATTTGTTTTATAGCTACAGACAGAGCCTGAAGTTATGCCAGGTAGCCTTCGAAACGCTTTTGCTTTGCATTAGCGGAAGTAGATAAACGCTGCTTCAGTCAATCTCCGGTCTAGCTTGTAAACGTGACATCTAACTTGCAAATTGCCCCAGTACATGTATCAAGTTCAGATCTGATTGTTGATGGTGGACAACGATCAGACACTGGAAAGGCTGAAATCATTCACCTGGCGATTCCAAATCATTTTCGAGATCAGATCCAAAGACTCCACTGGATGATGAACCTGGTGAGCAGAAACATGAAAAGACAATATGGACAGATCAGGTATTCAAGTTGGAGTTTCATCCAAGACATTTTGTTCTTTGTTCTAAATTATTTCTTCTCTTTTCCCAAGAATGTTAACAAGGCTTTGCAAAGTATACTATGCTTGAGAAAAGATCCTCGGCCTGCAGTTGATTCTTTCCCTTTGAAGATTGTGAATACCAAAGATTTGCATACCTTTGAGCTTGATCAAGACCCTTCTTCTGAATCTTGTGATGACCCTCTTTAGAGTGATGAACCTCAAGAAAAAAAAATTGATCCCGTAGCTCTTGTATATACTCCTACACCTTTTATAATCCCAGATAGGTATAAACCTCTTGTTTTACCTTCTCTTCTCCATGCTTTCCCCAAAAACTATGATCTATATTTGCCGAGGTTTGATGGTGAATGTAAGAATGTCAATGCTGAGCAACATGTGCAGAATTTTTAGTCCTTTCTTGACCTTTTTGAAGTTGATGAAGAAGATGTCAGTATTAGGCTTTTTGGTCTTTCTTTGCAAGGCAAAGTCAAGAGTTGGTTCAAAACCCTGCCTGATGCAAGCATCTCAGATCTCCAATAGTTCGTCAAAGTTTTCCTCGACAGGTGGATGATCGGACAGAAAATTTTCCTTATTATAGAAGAGTATAACCAGCTGAAAAGAACGCCACGGGAGACAGTACAACAGTTTTAAGCCAGATTTAAGCAAGTTTATTATTCAATGTCGGTTGATATCAGACCTCCTCCTAGATCTGCTCTCTTGCACTATCCGGGTGCCTTTGATCCAGAAATGGAGTTTCAGCTGAGAGAAAGGAACCTTGCAACACTTGAAGTGATGCAGAACAATGCAGTAAATGTAGAGGCTCACTTGTTGATCCAAAGGGCAAGGTAGAAGGAAGAAGAGATGAAAAACATAGATCCGGAGGAATCAACATCTCTAGAAGTAAAGCTTGACATTCTGATAAGTGCAGTGGAAAAGATGATGGACAAGATCAACACAAGGAATGAGAATAGTGTTCAAGTCCATCACTTGTTGATTGAAGAAGAACAAATGGCCGCTCCAAAACATTTTGTTTCTTATCCTAGTTGTCATAGATCTGATAATGATTGTTTTGTAAATCATCTTGGAGAAGAGAGATCTGTTGATATGACATGTATGCTTGATGATGTGTTTTATACTGATGATTTGCCTCAGTTTGATCAGTATGATGATGATGATTATGTTCTCCAAACAGAAGCTAATCTTGCAGACAAATCAACAGCTAGTTTGTGGGAGGAAGAAGTTCACTTTCAGCAACTCGAGTACAGTGATCAACCGATGCATATCAGCTATGACAATGACGAGGAAAGTGCAGCAAATTTTGAAGTAAGTGAAGGATCTTTGCCTTTTTGTTTTTCTTCGTTTCAGTTCATCAGAGACAACATTCATGCAATCAGAAATCAGCTGTCAACAAGTCTTGATTTGGACCCTCTTGAGGGCGATGAACACTTTGTTCCAGACTTCTCATATTCAGCTTTGCAGTCCCCGAAATCCATTGATTGTCAAGTTGCACATGAAGACATGGAAGCTGGCACATGTGATCAAATGATGCAAGATGATTCCATACCATTTTGTTTTGAATCATTTCAGTTTTTGAAGGGTAAATTGCATAGTAAATCTTCGGATGAACAGCTTGTAGGAAGTCAACAAGTTCTCAGTTTTAATATTGAGGATGAGACGGATGGCGAAAGTCTTGAGTAGATTGTTATTGATGAAATCATTTTGGATACAAAACCCTCTCTAGCACCAGATTTGCAGCTACCAAACACAATTGAAGATCAGATTACAGATGAAGGTGTGGCAGCCGAAATGCATGATTTAATGATGCAAGAGGATTTTGTACCCTTTTGTTTCGAAGCATTTCAGTTTATAAGGCAGAATCTTCGTAATATCTCTAAAGGAAAAGATGAACAACCAGTAGGATGTCATACAATTTTAATGGATACATCGCAACAATCTTCTCAAATTTTTGATGATCCTATTGCTGATGTGTTGGATGATGTCTGCAGTCAAAGTCCTTCTCCATTAACTACATGTGAACTTGAAACGTGTGCTGATATAAACTTGATCCGGCAGCTGGTTTCTTTGTCATTTTCAGCAGGAGTCTCATTACAAAGCTTAGATCAAAGTTTGCATTCATGGTATGAAGAGAAGAGAAGTAATCCATTGGATGAGCTAAGTTCTAGTGTGCTTGAATGTCAAGATCCTTATGTAGTGTTTTTGGAGGCGGATAGAGAATCCATATCATTCAACGGATATGTTTCTAAGTTGTCATGGGAGTTGCCTTTTAGTAGTTCTCTCTTGTTGTTCATAAGCGAGCACTTGCGGAGAATTCAAACAACAGATGGAATACTTACTTGGTTGCATTGGCTGTTTCATTTCACTTGATTGGGTGGTGAAAAGAACAATTAGAGTAGGTTTTGATGAATAAGCTTTATTTTGAGCATCATTTCCAGTTTGTCGGTTGTGTTTAAGTATCCAGTCAGTTTTTAGTTGAGTCATGAGTCATTTGTGAGTTAGTTTTCAGTCTTGCTGTTAAGTTAATTTGTGTCGGTTGTCAGTCATGCATTTTAGCTTGAGTTTTGACTCCATTGCCCAATGGATGAAAGCGCTGTCTGCTCTCCCAAAGATCTGTCGTTCTTTGCACCTCCAAGGAGCTACCATCCCCATTGGAGCCAATGTTAGTGTCATTCTTTCCAGCCTTCCTCCAGTGATCAAACATGCTCTTACAAAGTGATTTTAAGGTGTCAAGGTCAAATTTTATCATTTCAGTGAGTCTTCAAGTAAAATTTGGTCACTAGGCATTAGTTCTAGGGTTTGCTTTCACTCCTTTCAAAGTTGTCCAAATGTCGGTCTATGTCACTATTCAGCTGAGTCTACCATCATTTAGAGGATTTTCATCATCATGTCAAAGTTTCACTGGGTCGTTTTACACCTTATTCATGCTTCAGTTGTGCCTAAGTAAGGTCATTTCCCTCTCCTAGGGTTTTGAAGGCAATTTCTCTTGGACGGTCAAATCATCAGCAAAAATTGTATTCTGATGTTCATACACCTTCCCCTATCCTTAATGTACCTTATTAAACATTTCCCATCACAGAGATCCCCCAAATTCCTCATTTTCACACAAACCCTAGTTTCTTGCTACAAACCTTATTTTCTAGGCTAGGCCTGTGTTTTTCCCTTTTGGACCCCTTCCCCTCACTTAGTTTCTAAGATTCCACTATCCCCTACTTCCTAACATACCTCCCCACCTATAAAAATTTCCTCAATAATTTAGAAGCCCCCTATCCCCTTCATTTCGCTTCATTTCGACAAATCCCTGTTCCACACATCGGGGTAGGTTTTACTAAAATGATGTTTCTGAGCAAGAAAAGATGAATTTGGAAAAACTGAGAGAGGTTTTTGTCTACAACAGGCCAAGGAAGAAAAACCTCCTTCACTTTTTACACATGTGTCATGGTTTTATAGAAATTTCAAAAATACAATTGCCTCGGGAGAATTGATGCACCTATGAAGTGACCTTGGGAAAATCAAGTTTTCTCCTAGCTTGGTTGGCCAAATTACTTGCTTGATGATTCAAATGATAAATAGACACAAATATATTTCCAATGAGCTATCATGAGCTCCATTTAGAGTTGCGGAAGACATTCAAAAGTTGACTGCAACAACACTCTTCCTTTAGGCAGCCTCATTTGGTACATTTTGACCAGTCTTGGAAGATTTGATTTTTGATAGGGAAAATAAACTCCAAATTGAAAAATTCTAGTTGGGTTGGAAAGTAGACTTAAGGAACTTTCTAACGCGCTATCCTACACCCAATTTGGACACCAGGAAGGTCTCCAAAAGTTGCCTGGAAAAATGCGTGGCGCACAGGGGAGACGTGGCGCACTGGGAGAAAATTTCCAGTATAAATTTACACTGGCGCGGCGCATAGAGATGCCAAGGATGATTTTTAAAAAAAATTTGCTCCAAGATTGCCCCAAAATGCATGGATTGCCATTGGTACAAGTAGTTTGGTTTTTCATCCAAGATTGATGGTTGTTGATGGTGTTTGATGAATGGTGAAGTGTGTTAAGGAAAGCAAACCCTATCTCTTCAAACTTTTCCAAGGAGATTGCTGCTAGGGTTTTGTGTTGTAACTAAGTATCCCCTCACGTTATCACTCCCTAATTCCATACTCTCCTTACTTCCCATATTCCCCAAGTTAACATACCCCCAAAATTCACTAGGCCCATGCTCCCAATTCCGAAATCACTTATTCCTAAGTTCTATTATCCCTATTCCTAAACCCTACCATTCCCTATCACTCTCCTCTCATTTCACTTGTAAAATCCTCAAACCCAAATTCCCAAACATATTCAAGTGACTGTCCTCACACTTGATTTAACCACATTTTTCCCACACTCCACTATACCCACTGTCCCTATTCATACACCTTGCATGGACATTATGGAGACAGACACTGAAACATCATATGAACAAAACAATGATTTCCACCACTGAACTGGATGCACCAAGAAGGTATCAAAAAGGAAAAAGAGGCAAAGGGAGCTTGATCATCTTCAGATACTGGCCGAAGCCTCTTTAGCCCAACATAACACTTAATGAAGAATCTCCAGCCCAAATTTCAAGAAATTTGGGGCATTTTTGACATTTTGAGAAATTTTTGCACTAAAAAACAGGGTTTTGTCTCCCTGTGCGTCGCGCCACGTGGCACACACTTATGATTGGAGGCTCCAAATGCAAAAAAACTTTATATTTTTGGATTTTTCATGAAAAATCATGACTTTTGGTGCATGGCCAAGAAGTTTGGGCAAGTTTTGAGTCCTCAGGAGGTCAAAAACACCCTAAAAATGACCTCTCTACCCCTAATTTCACACACAGGAAGAAGTCTTGGGAGATTGAAGTTTTGGAGGGGCAAATGGGAACCAAATTCAGAAATTCCAGTTTGGTTGGAAAGTAGACAAGAAGGGGCTTTCCAAAAAGCACACTTGGGCTCAATTTGGACTTCAGAAAGTGCCTGAAAATCAGCTCCAAAGTGGCGCGATGCATACATAAATTGGCACGACGCACATAGGTTTTTTGCCTAATTTTTCACCTTCCAGCGCAGGAATTTGGCCAGTTTGACTAATTTTGATTTGTGATGTTATTTTTGACTTATCTTGATGTAATTGAGTAAACATGATGTAATTTTGGCACTTAGTTACTTGTTCTAGAAGATTCATTCTCTAAAAGGTGAAAATTTAATGAATGAATTAGTTTCCTACCTTATAGAGGCAAGTTGTTTTGACTGCCTAGATTTTAGTGCTTTGTTTAGAATTAGTTGAAATAGCTCCTAGAAGGATGAGCTCGACCCATAGAGGCAAGGGAATAGGTTGGCTTGTCTATATTATGTAACTTCTATGTCATTTTCAGGGTTGGACTCTTGGGAAAAGTTTGGCACTCTATTGTACATTCACTTCTGCATTTTTGGCTAAGGAAAGACCAGTGTTTTGCAGCACTGTTTGGGATTCATGTGGCTTTATGTTTTTATGGTGTGCTTCTCTGAGTAATTGTAAGTTTATCTAGTGTTATGTGTATCATTTTGAAGCTTCTTCTTCTGAATTTGAACAAATGAGTGATTAAGGTAGAATCCATAACTGTTATGCTCTGCCTTTGAATTTGTTTAAATTTTCATGTTTTCATCTGTTTAAGGGGAATTCATGAGACTCTCTTACTCTCCTTAGCTCCTCACCAGCTTGATCTATCCATCTCACTCACTTTAAAGCATCAAAACGATTTCCTTCCTTGCCCCAATCAGACCTCTGCAGAAACTGTGCCTCATCGCCGAGCCCAAATTTGCCTTTCCCATATTTTCAACAAAACCCTAAAAAAACTCAAATCAAATCCTTTGCACTTAATACCTAGCCTAAAATCAGTTGTTAAATCAGTCATCTCCAACCCCATTGAGTATCTTTCGCTGAGATTGACCCGGAGAGAGCGCTTTCTTGTCCTCGTAGGGCTAGCTACGAGGCTGAGCGTGGTTTGATGTGGACCTAGAACCTTGTCTTTTCAGCCTGAGACAAATCTAGGCTCTAACACTTGGTAATCCATGCACATCCTCCATGTGACATCTTTCTTCGGCACTAAGACAATCGGTGAACCGCATGGAGAAGTGCTCGGTTTGATGACCCCTTGGTTCAATAGTTCCTGCAACTTTTTTTTGATCTCCTCCATCTCAATGGTCGACATCCTGTACATGCCAATATTTGGTAAAGGAGTGTCATGTTGCAAATGGATATCATGCTGGATTTCACTCTTTAGAGGTAATCCCCTTGGTTCCTGAAACATCTCATCATAGTTAAAAATTAATTCACATAATTCCTTTTTATGCACATGATCACAACCATGGAAAGCAGCAGATAATTCTGCATCTTTCAGCCTTACAACCATAAGCATGCAACCCTTACTGGAATTCACCAACCTCTTCATTTATCCTACACTTACAAGGCTGGCGTTGATTTTAGTTTGATGAGCCCTTACAATATATTCTACCCCATCTTTTGTGATTTGGTATTTGTTTTCATGATGGAAGAAGATTGCCTTTCTATCATATAGATATGGACTCCCTAAAACCATCCCACATATATCCAATGGTATCACATCAAGTTTTACTTCATCCACTAACTTAGAAGCAATCACAAATTTAACCTTGCACTGCTTAGTTACATTCAATTTTTCTTTATCATGTATCCATCCAAGTGGGTAAGGTTTTGGATGTGGTTTGGTTTCTAAGCCTAGCTTCTTTACCAAGGACTCTGAAATTAGATTTGCTTGGTATCCGGTATCAAATAGAGTTTCCACTTTTGTATGATTTATGATAACTCTAATATGAAATAGCTCAATTCTCTTTCATTCATTAGGAAGAGACTCATCTATTGAACTAGTGCCCTCATGTGATTCAGAATTAACATGAGGTGTAAGAGTACCTTTTGTTCCTACTACGGTGACCAATGCTTCATCTTTGGAATCAGATCCAAGGTCTTGTTACACAGTTGCCACTGTCTTCTGCTTACCTTTTCCTCCATACTTCTTTGATCTCTTTTTCGGGTACATTTTCCAACAATGATCGTCGTCATGACGTTCCTTTTTGCAGTGAGTGCAATAAGGTCTTTCTCCTTCATCTTTCATGGTAGGTGTCGTTCTCTTCTCGTTTCCTTTTCCTTTCACTTTGGGTTTTCCATTTGGAGGTTTGAAAGGTGGTTTCTTGAAATGATCATCTCTTTTATTTTTTCCCCTGATCTCAAGATGAATGGCCTTTACACTGGTCAAGTCAATAGTAGTTGGTTCAAACAAGAAGAATGAATGTTTAAGGTAACTATGTAATGATCCAATATACTTAGTTACTACTTCAGGTAAGTCAAGTGCAATGCCCAAATTAAGTGTTTTTTTCTAAACTCCTCTGTAAAGATTTGAACATCCTAACCTCTGCCTTGCCTTAAGTATTTCCTATCCATTAAGGCTTTTTTCTCATAACCCAAGGGATAAAATTGTTCCTTTAATGCAGAAATGAAACTAGGCCATGAGGAAAGAAGATTACCCATACTCTCACTGCTTTGCAATTTGCTCTCCCACCAGACGAGAGTAGTGCTACTCAGCCGAAGAGAGTCCAACTGAATATTTGCCTCATCCTCTTCGATCTGTTGAATCCTACAGTAGATTTCAATCTACCTAATCCAGTTATTAAGCTTTTCTGCATTACTTTCACCGTTAAACATGGGAAGATCAATTTGACATCTAATTTAAAGAAAGGTTTCTTAGTTGCATCCCTCGAATTTCTATGATGATGGTGATGAGAGGAATAAGAACTTTCTCTAGTGGAAGGAGAAGGAGGGGGTTCTTCTTCACCATTTCCATGCATTGAACCTTGTTCTTCTGCCTTTTTCCCTTTTGCTTTCTCCAACCTTGAAAGAAACTGACCAACATTTTCTGCCATTGTATAGAAGGTTTTGCAGAAATTGAGCTCTTCTTCATAACGAGCCTCTTCATTTTCCATGTTTCTCCTTCGATGTGCATGCCCCTCTTCGGGATCGAAATACTTTAGTTTCCCTTCACCTCTTGGAAGCCTGTTTCTTGTTAGCATGCAAAAATGCAATTCACATCTACCAAGCCTACTCCAATACCACTTGATCCAAGATCATTTGCTTATAGGTGTATTAAAGAATTACATGCATAAATTGTAGCTTAACCATAGAAATTTAATGTGCACATGAGAGAAGAGAAGAAACACATAAAAGCATGAAAGAAGACAAGAGACTTGATAACAGAGTTCGTCCAATTTGGATTACGTCTGTTATCACTCAGGTTGTTCCCTAAAGTTGTAGGAAAGGGAATATGGCCGAGGTACCCACACACCAATCTTTTAGACACAGATTCTAGCCAATCTGCATCTAGAGAGGACTCTCTCTTTATAATTTAGCTATGTTTGAAGTATATTAGGCTAGTTATGAAGTGCAAGGGTTTTGTTTAGAGTTTAGTTGGAAGGATGGGGACTCAATAGAACAGTGAGGTAAAGCTGAAACATTTCAGTCCATTGGGCATGATGGAGTCAAAGAAGGATGGATTCCTGGGTTAGGTTTCTTATCAGAGGATTTATCACAGAGCAAGGTACTCAAATATGGAACAATTTATAAGCTGGAATCAGATGGAATGGAGTCAATGGGTGAAGGACAATTAAGAATCCTTCATCATGTTGACAGAGGGAAAATGGATGATTACTGCTAAGGAGAAATTAAGAATTCCTTAGCTAATATTCAAGATGATAGAACCAAGGGAAACATGAGAAATTAAGAATTCACTGTTTATGCTAATTCTGAAGAAAACATTAATAATAACAAAGACTGATCACAAAGTACAAACAAGCAAATTCTGAGTTATTCTTTTTCTCTATTATTTAGATCATGAGACATATATGATATAGTAAACACAGAAACTGTAAGACACAAGTTAGAAGGGACTTATTGATCCATAAAACGATTCAAGAATTCTGTAACATGGTCCTTAGCATCAATTCTTCATCCAGTGAGCTAGAAAAAATGGTTCCAACAGCCTTTTTATTTCCAAAAATTGTTCAGTATTACAGTCAAAGCTATGAACATCCACCACCAACCAACCCCAAATACTTCGTCTGGGGGGTACTTATACAAAAATGTCAAGATATCATACAAAATATCTGATAGAAATAATATTTGCTGATAATTAATGCCTCTTTTACATAGATAGAGACAGACAGTCTCGAAAACAGGGAGACCATAAATAGATGCAATAAATTCATGCTGCGCTGGTTGATCCGTATTTATGAGATGTACTGAAGGTAGGTGCTGCAAGTCAGTTCCCAGCTGTCTTCTACTGATCCTCTGTGCTAGTTATTCTGCCTTGGTTGGATTTTCTTTAAATTTGATGTGATGCGCGTTGACCTGCAAGACCGTGATTTATTTCTGTTCTCCACATTATAACAGATGGTCCAAAATTTTGCATTGACCAAAGATAATCTATAGGATCTCTAACATGCTTTGCCACCACTCTGGTCCTGGTATTTTATGTCTCTGCAGCTTCCTTAAAGTCTCGTCAGTTTCTGTGTACCTGAAGAAATTAGGTGGGATGGTGAACAGATGTTTCACCTCATGCTCTATGTAGAATAGATTTTCCAGGCTATCAAAAAGGGACTGGCCAGATGGAAGTGCTTTTTCTCCTGAAGTACTTGATGATGCATTAGCTTGATTAGCAGCATATGTATTTAATTTATGTATATAGTCCTTGTGCTTCATTAGACGTTCATTATCTCCCAAAGGACTTGGCAAACCTTTTTGATGCAAGACTGTAAATTTTTCTGTGAAAGAATCAATATATACCTGCATGTCCTGGCATCTTCTGTCCAACTTTTGCATTAGAGTTCTCATGGTTAGAACTCTCTTGATGTCTAGAATGGTACCTGTTCTGTCTCTAATATCCAGTGCTTCCAGTTCTTCACTGGTCTTGGTATTCAAAAAATGTATTAGCCTGTTAGCTTGCTCAGGCATCTGTCCCAATAAGGCTCTTGTTTTCTGAATTTCCACTTGGGCCACTTTTATCAGGTCAATCTGCTCATGAATGGTTTGAATAGATCTCCACACATCACTAAGGGATTGAGTGATGTTGGTCCACAAAATTCCTCTGATTTCTGCCAGAGGCTTATCCAGAGAGAGATCCTTTTCTAAGGCTCTTATCTTTTTTTCCAATGATTTGACTTCCCTTGTTTTATCCGCCACATTCATATTGGATTTATCATAGCTTTGTTCAATGTTTTCCAATTTTTCTTTGATTTGTTTCAGCTTTGATACTTGGAGTTTTAACTCCTCCATGGCTTTTATTAATTGTTCTGTAGTCATAGCTGTACTGCTGCCTGGTGTTGTTGTTGTTGCTGAGGTACCTGTGGTGATTTCTGCTATTGATGCCGGGACAGTGGGAGGCACTGTTGTTATAACTGTGGGAGGGGCAGTTGTGACTATTGGAGCTACTTCAGGTGGCTGGGAGGTCGACTCTCCCTACTTTTCTTGTAGTGCTTTCTCCAATGCCTACTTTGTCTCACTCAATCTCTTATTCAACCTCATGAGAAGGTCCATCATGTCCTCTTCAGACTTCTGTTGTACAACATCTGCTGTTTGTGGATGCATAGAAGGAGGCATTTTGAGCTGTTTTCTGAGGGTAGAAATTTCCTCTTCCTTTTTCTTCATTAATGCTTTTATGCCTTTGGCATCTTTGGGATCATGTCCCAGTTCAATGATGATATCCTCCAAGGATTTGATCCTGTTGTCCTTTGCTAAAGAAGAAGATTTCTCTAAATCCAACTGAGCTAAGGTATTATTTAAGGAATTTTGCAATTTGTGAGCCAACATTGCTTTATCAGCTAGTGTGGAATACACCATCTCTCCAGTCTGTTTGTGCAGCTCAATCTGGTCTATTGGATGAATGTCTTTGGCCAAGACCTCCAGATTTGTCCTGATGTAGTCAGCTGCTGATTGTGGTTGCTGCACCTTGGGCTTGAAATAGCTCATGATCATTTTTCCCTCCTTTATGTCATAGGCAGACATCAATATTTGTTGTTTTGTGGGGGCCATCTTAAGATATTGGTTATAAATTTGCAGCCTCAATGGATCATTTCTAGCCTTTATCTCTGTGAATGTTCTTTTGATATCAGAGGTTTGCTTACTTGGTGGCCTAGTGGATGAAACTTCCACACTATGCTGCCTTTCTAGCTCCTTCCTGTGTGAGCTGGTTGATGTGTCTATTACTGGGGAGGTCTGTGGGCTGGTTTCCCTCTCACCTCTTAGAATTTCTATTGTTTCTTCAATGATTTCCTCTTCAGATAGAGGATTCAGTCTTTGCGTTTTTGCACCTGGCTGTTCTGCAGGTCCAATGATGGGTGTGAACTCTTCTCTATCTCTTTTCTTGCCTTTTTCCTCATTTAGAGGAGTCTGTAACGCTGGTATCTCTGGTGCTTTAGTTTGTACTGGAGGAATTTGCCCCTGCTGATCATTCATTGCTTGCTGCTCCGTGCCTGCCACTTCTTTTCCCTTAGAAGACCCTGTACCTGGTGCACTGGTTTCCTGTACAGGTTGCTGTGAAGTTCTTGCAGAGGATGTACCTACTCCGGTTTGTTGAAGTAGCTTGAAAGATACCTGTCCAAAAGAGTTTATGTCAAGGGTCTTTTCAAGATCTTTCATAGTTTGTTCCATCACTTCTTGCTGAGTAAGTTCTTCTATTAATGTACCCTCTACCCACTCATCCTGATTAGCAAATTGCTCTATTTCAGGGATCCTAAAATTGTTATAGGCCAATAGCCTATTTTTTACTTTCCTATCACTTATAAAGCTATTTGGGTCATATGGTATCCACTAGAAGCTTTTCTTCAATTTAAGTTCTTCCCCTAATATCTTATCAACATCTTCCCATGCCTCCCTCGTGTTAATGATAAATGGGCCTAGCTGGTTTCTTATTCTCAGCTGAGCCTTTTTCTTTACATTGCAAAAGTGGGTTAAATCTGCATTGATAAGTTGCCTGAAATACTTCAGTGCAAACAGTGTCATAGGCACATATTTGGGCAGCTTGTAAGGGCACAACTCACAGCCATATATTCTGATTTCAGTGTGATTCTGGTATAGGTACCAGTCACCTATTCTGTAGTTTTTGGAGAGCTGTAAAATCTTCTTTATATCCCTAGAGAGCCTAGGAGGAGGAGCTCCTATCAATAAAGTGGAGGCTGGATATATAAACTAGTCAATGAATTCACAGTAGGTATAAGGGGATTCAGAAACATTGTGGAAGACTGAGGTCCAAAAGATCACAGACCTCCTCTCTCCTTTGGAATCCAATTTTCTGATAGGAAATGAAAAGCTATCTGTCTGATAATATACCAGAAGGTGGTATATGAATGAAGTGTACTTGAAAACTCCTTCTCTTTCCAGATTTATGAATTGCTCATTGATTTTATTGGCAATGAAAGAGGCATAATCATATTTGACAGCAAGGGGCTGTCATGGAGTAAACATTGACAACATAACAAAGATGGTCTCATCAACATATTCACTAGTTTTGAATCCCAATATAAAGGATATCATGTCAAGAATAAGCCTGCCAGTTTCAGTAAACCAGGCATGCACATAGGGAGGTGGGCCTTGAGGCTGGAAATCTGGCTTCATAAATAACTTAGCAATCTGGGTTATTTCTGCACTGGATAATTGATATCTTTGCTCAAACAAAAATCCCATGGAAAGAGGAGCAAGGGGCTGAGCTGGATGGAAGTGCAGCATCTCATTGATAGACTCAGCAGTTATGTAGAAAAGAACAGTCTGTGATGGAGTCATAACTTCTTTACTGATAGGGTCATAGTTGGCACAGCATTGGTGGATAAGATCTAGGAACACCTTAACTGAGGGAAGGTAATATCTAGGGAGATTAGATTCCCATAGTCCAAGGATATCAGAGTTACTCAGATGACTATTTCTAACTCTGCAAAATGCTTGGAGATGGTTCATATCACCAGATAACTCTTTAATTTGAAAATCTCTGTTAGCCAAGGGCAACCAGTCCTGGTCTTTGTGAGGTGCATTAAGGGGTGCGACATTGAGGGCCACAGGGGCTTCCATGTTTGTTTTCTGTGTATTTTAACTGGAGGTCAAGTTTCTGTGAGAAAAACGAGCAAAAGAGCAGTTCTGGATGTCTTGGTATGGAAATTATGGACTGCTTCAACATGAATTTGGCTTTTATAGGTATAATTCACAGAGGAAAACCGAAAATACAGGTTTGGGAGGTTGGGACGGGGTAAATACCTGTATTTTGGAGGCGAACCAGTGTAATTTGCAGGTTGATCTACGAGTTGCGGAGGAGGATGATGGAATTTGCTTGGTCCGGTGGCAGATTGGACGCTTCTGCAGTTGCTTGGATCTAGTTCGCATGCAACAATTTCGCGGAATAAACAAATGAAAATGGGAGAAAAAGACAATTTCACGAGTTTTTAACAAAAATTGGCTTCGCGGGGCTTTTTGGCACTTTTCGGTCGGATGACATCATTGGGATGTGACGTTTTGTCGTGACGCAGGGGTACGGATGATGATGTGGCAGTGACGTGGTGATGACGTCAGCGGGAGGGCGGTAAGCGGTATCGGCTCGCACCGCTTTTCAACTAAGGCAGTTTCTTGGGAGGGGCCGCGAGCACGGTAGGAGGGCGCTGCTTGTCCTAGGTACGACGGAAATACTGCCATCTCCACGGGCGGTAAACATCGGCGGCGGAGGGCCTCGCGATATGATCGCGGGCCGTCCGATGAGCGGGCCCGGATCCAACGATTGATGGTTAATGGAGCTGGCGGAGGGTTAAGGCACAGGGCCCATGTAATACAAACAATGGTTTAACACTTCCCGGGGCAATTATTATTGGTTGTCGGTGTGTTTGTTAATTAACCCAGATGGTTAATTAACCACGTTTTGCATGGTGGAGGTGTTTAATAAATTCCAGATGAACCATTAAACCCTCGTTTATATAGTGCTATGGTTATAGATTAACCAGGGGCAGGATATTAATTTTTTGGGGATTTTTCATATATTTACATAATACGGGGGGGAACAAATTATATGGGAATTATATAATAAAGTTAAAGTTAGTATGAAAATTGATATCAAAATGAGTGCTAAGTTATAATGTTTAACAACTTAGGCTTAACAGGAAAATAAGGATTTTTACACAAGAAATGTGGTTTAGTGTCTAAGTAAAAATGTGGTTCTAGGTCTTCCATGCAATGAGATGAAGTGATTTAAGAGGGATATTAAGCAGATCTCAACACCCTGGGGGAAATTAGTAAATGTTTTAGGAAGAAGTGTGAAGGGAAGTTAGTCATGCCTCACTTGATTTGTAACCAAACTGTTGCCATAGTACTTATGATATCCATAAGATGAACATCTTTGAGAGACAAAATTAATCATAAGCCTGCTTCTGCAACACCAAAACTGCCTACCCAGCCTATTATACCTAACATTTTCTTATTCTTCCATGGGTGCTCTTGGACTAGCAAACCCTTACAAATTTTCTTTCCTTTTCATCAGAATCCTATCTAAGTCTGCTCTTATTTCTTCCAAGGGCTCAGATTTAACTGTTGAGCTCCTTTGCTTCTCTACCTATCTATTTATCTGCCAAGATTGAACAATTTGGACAGATTTTATTCTGTATCTCTAAAACAGGAAATTCAAAGATGAACTAGCCAAGATTAAGTTGTTTGGCCATTCATCAACTGTGGCAAGAGTCAACCAACTGCACAAAATGGGATTATTTGCAAAAATAGGATAGTAGTGGCATTTTGGACTAGCACACTTTCATGGTCCTTTTCTTTGGGGTTCATTTCTTTCATTTTTTCACTTGACCATTTCATTATTTTTACCCTTTGATCTTTCTTTTACGGCATACCCTCTTTATCTTTTTTAATTTTTTGATCTTTTCAAAATATGGAAAACCTTTGCAGCAGGGAAAGGATGAACATATTAGGGATTTTAACCAGTCAATCATGTAATATGACACCTATTGGCATAGGAGCATAACACTAGCTCCACTTGGGGATGGCTTTTCCTGGTGAAAAGTCAAGAACAGCAGGTCAGATGGCCTTACGTACAATTCTTGCTGCATTATGAAATTTTCCTTTGCTGTAAGTAAAATATACATATCTCTCATGAGCTGATTCAAACAATCACACCTCTGTTTTGGATAGTTTGTCTGAATGTTTGTTCTTATACTTTCAGCTCCCAAGTCTTCTTTTTCAACTTCTGTTTAAACTAAAAATGAGGCAAAACAAAAAAGGTGGTAAAGTTCCCTGACTGCTCCTCAAAATTTCCTACACATTTCTTCCTTTTATTGTTGTTGTAATAAACAACAGAAACCAAACGTTCTTATGTATAAGTCAGAGTCCTGATATATCAACAAACTGGATCAAAATAATGTTTCAGCATTCGACCATTAACTGGTACATCTTCTGCTTCTGTACCATCCAGGCTTTTCAAAAAGTAGGTATTGTTTCTCTGTGAGGCTTGAATAATAAAAGGTCCCTTCCATAGGAAGTCAAACTTCCCATGTTTTCCTTTATCTTCTCTTCTAGAATCCCATTTCAGAACTTTGTCTCCTATGAAAAAATCCTCTGCCTTAGTCCTCTTATCAAATATCTTCTTGATTTTTTCTTGTAGCACTTGAGATTTTGATATACCTCTTCTCTAGTCTGATGCAAATGTATAGTCTGATTTATCCTTCTTTGATTGTCATTGGGCTGTATTTGAACTTCTTGCAATAATTTCATTATAGGTATTCCCAAGGAGAAGGGAAACACAACCTCCATACCATAGACAAGCTCATAAGGACTAGTTCCAATGGATCTCTTGGTAGTTAACTTGTCTGCCCATAATGCATCTATAAGCTTTTTATGCCAATTTTCTTGTTTTCTTCCAATACTTTCTTAATGATATTGATCAGGCTTTTATTGGATGACTCAGCTAGACCATTACCTTGAGGGTAATAGGCTATGAAGTGACCTAGAGTGATATGGTATTTGTGACAGAAACTGATCATTCTCTTGGATTTGAAAGCAGCAACATTATCAGTTATAATCTTTTCAGGATAGCCAAATCTGGATAGAATGTTGGTTTCTAAAAATTGAATGATCGCTGAATCATTGGATTGTCCACAAGGGATGGCCTCTATCCACTTGGTGAAATAATCTGTGGCAGTCAAAACCCATTTGTGCTGGCCAAAAGAGGGAGGGTGAATTTCCCCAATGAAATCTAAACCCCATTGTTGAAATGGTCTTTCAGTGGAAATTGGTCTAAGGGGTAGAGGTAGAAGTTTCCTTTTACCTTCAAAAATTTGACATTTATGGCAAGTAGTAACAAATTTTTGACATTAGCAAACAAGGTGGGCCAGTAAAATCCAGCTCTTAGGATTTTATCAGCCGTTGATTTCTAGTACAAATGTCCACCACAGTGCCCTGCATGAAATTCCTTGAGCGCCTTGTCAATTTCATCTTGTATTAGACAATTTAATAGAACACCTTCATGATTTTTCCAAAAGAGAGCACCATCTAAAATACAAAACTTTAAAGCTTTCATTTTTATAAACCTTTTCTTTGTTCTGGATAACCCTGGAGGAGCCTGCAGGTTTAATAATACATAACATATATCAGCATACCAAGGTGATTCTAGGAAGGCCTCGCTGATTTGTGGAGTCGCCATCTCCTGTTCATTATCTAGTTCATTAATATCTATGGCTTTGCAATTGGTTTCAGTCATGAGTTTATCCAATCCCTGTCCTTTTATAAGCTTTGCAGGTTTTATTTCAATGTCATATTCTAATATAGTAGCAATCCATTTACCTCTTTTTCCTTCAATCCACTCTTGGGTTAGGATATCTTTGACAATAGTGCTTGGTACATAAGCTATTATATGAGAGTATAGTATGTAGACTCTAAAATCTTTGATGGCTTTGACAAGTGCATAAGCTTGTTTTTCCATGATTGGGTATTTTAGAGGTGCATCCCTCAGTGCTTTGCTAAAGAAGGCTATGGGTTTTTCACATCATTGATCATATTTCTGTAGCAAAACAGTAGCAATAGTGTGTTCTGATGCAAATGAAAATATTATGAAGTCTTTGTCAAATTTTGGGCTTGTAAGGACTGGTGTTTTGGTTAAAGCTATCTTGATTTCTTCAAATGCTTGTTTGGCTTGTACTGTCTATTTGACCTTGGAATTTTTTTTCAGCATATTATTCAACAATCTAATTAATTCAGCCAAGTTGGGTATGAATCTTCTTAAAAAATTAATTTTCCCTAGGAAAACTTGGAGTTCTTTGACATTTCTGGGATGTGGTATTTGTAAAATGGCTGCTATTTGGTCAGGGTCAATTTTAATGCCATCTTTTGAGATTATGTGACCTAACAGTTTGCCCTTTTCTAGGCCAAATAATGACTTCTTTGGATTTAGTGATATACCATATTTTCTACAGGTTAAAAACACTTGCCTCAGATGATCTAGGTGCTGCTGATCTGAGTTGGAAAACACAGTGAGATCATCTAGGTATATGACCAGGAAATCACGAATTTCTTTAGCAAAAGCTATGTCCATCGCACGTTGGAAGGTTACCCCTGCATTCTTGAGTCCAAATGACATTTTCACATATTTGAAAATTCCCCATGGGGTTGTAAAAGTAGTTTTTTCCTGATCATCAGGGTGAACTAGAATTTGGTTGAAGCCTGAAAACCCATCCAAAAGTGAAATTCTAGAAGCACCTACTACCCTTTGTAAAATGTGGTCCATCTTAGGTAAGGGGTAGTGGTCTTTTAAAGAGACTTTGTTTAGATTCCTCAAATCAACACACAATCTGATTTGTCATGTTTTCTTCCTAGTGGGCACTAAATTAGAGACCCATTCTGAAAATCTAATAGGTGCAATTATCTCAGCTTCATACATTCTTTTGACTTCTTTTTCAATTAGAGGGAGGAGTACAGGGTTGACTCTTCTGAGTTTTTCTTGAAAGGTTTCTGATTTTCTTTGAGGGGCATTGTATGTTGAATCACAAAAGTGTCATAGGATTTGAGATCTTCATAGCTCCATGCAAAAACGTCCTGGAATTCTTTGAGCAATTCAACATATTTAAGCTTTTGGTCAGGAGGCAAAGTTTTAGACAATTTTATCATTTTAGGATTTTGTTTAGTTCCTATGTTACAGTCCTCAATCTCTGCATTTAGAGGTTGTATCTTTGGCTTCCTTGGAATATCATTAGAATCAAAAATGTCTTCCAGAGGAGTTAATCCCGTGGGTAAATAATTGTCCTTCAAATCAATAACTTCAGTTTCTCCTTCAATAATTTCATCAACGTCTATTTCTTTAAGCTCTTGAAACTCTTTGCTGGTAAATTTTGTTGGATATAGTATTTGAGTTGTTGTTTCAGTTGAAATGTGTGTTTCAACTTTGTCTATTTGATCAACTTCACAAACAGTGCCCGTGTCTATATTAGTGCTGGAAAATTCTTCTTTCAAGGTTAGGAAATTGTTAATTTGGGTGTCATTGTCAAACACTTGCCAGTTTTTCACATTGTCAAGTACAGTTGGCCTGTGTTTAATCTCAGCTGTAAAATGATGATTAGGCTCAAATGGCAGTTTACAAGTGCTGGCGAATGTTGCCAAACTGTGAGCATGAAAATTTTATTTCCTTGGAACTTTAGCAAGCTGTGTTTATAGAAAGGTATTGAGTATTTCAATTGCTGCCCCTCTATAAGATCTTAATCTAGGATCATTTATGAGGAAGTTTCCTTTCATTTGTTGAATAACTAAATCAGAGTCTCCCAAAATTGATACCCTAACTGCCCCTAAGCTTTTGATCAATTTGAGTCCTAACAAGAGGGCCTCATACTCAGCCATGTTATTAGTGCATCTAAAATTCAACCTGTATGCATGTCCTTCAGCATGATCATTTTCCATATTATGTATCCAAATTCTTGCTCCTGCTCCTAGTTTATTGACTGATCCATCAAACTCCAAGTGCCAAAGTATTTCTTGATTATAGCTAGTGTCAGGAGTCTTAGAAATTTGCTTACTAGGGAGATTTGGATTTTCAGTTTCATGTGATCTCCCTTGTGTGTCTGATATACCATTGTTCACAGAAATTTCTTGAATTTGAACACTAAATTTTTCATTTATGAATTTTTTCTGCTCTAAAGCTAAAGCCTTGACACAAGTTGGGGGATAAATTCCAGCATTGTATAGGATGAAGGAGTCCATATCAGAATGCATGGAATAGATGAGAAAATTATGGGGTTTCTCCTGGCTGCTCACCACGTATTTCATCAAAGTTTCCGGATACAATCTCTTTGGCTGGCCAAATACTGAAATGGTAGCATAGGACATGTCCAACTGTAAAGATCCCTGGAGTTTTGCACCCCAAGATCTAGACAACAACATTCCATATTTTGGTGGAATATCAGCAATCACTACATCCATTAAAATTGTCTTTGCAGGGTATTGAATTAATGATACACATAAATCTTTGATCAATCCTAGACATCTGATCTGGCTTGAACCAAAAGAGAACAAGTCTTCGTATGGCCTGGTGATATCTAGGTCCAACTTCTCCATTATATATTTGGGCATTAAATTATGGGAAGCTCCAGAATCAAACATTGCATTGTGCAGTATTTTGTCATGAATATTCAGACTTACATAGAAAGGAGGAACCCCTCCATCTACTAATTTTCCGTTTACTTCAGGACCAAAAATTAATTCTAGTTGGTCATCAAGGACATTTACTGCATCCCTATTTTCTGAAATTTGGAGTGATCTGCTGATTTGTTCTCTATAGACATCATGCTTAGCCAATTCTAACAATGGAATTGCTATCTTTAATTTGCCTATTTCAGTCTCAAGGTTGAAAGGTTTTTTTGTTTGAATTTTTTCATTTCAGGCAGTGAGATTTTCTTTTTCTGCTGTTTTTTCAATGGTTTTTCCTTTATCAGGAGTAGTGTTATGGGCTAAAGTTGCTTGTATGTCAATTTCTGGAGGTTCTCCCACAATTTCTTTGGAAGGAATGGAAGTTGAAGACTATTTATTAGGTTGTTGATTGTCTGAAACATCTTCAACTGTTGGATTTTTTGGGTTAGGAATTGCTTCAGGAGGAGTTCGTATAGGAGGGTTCTCGATTTTACCTTTGGTAGGTTGCTTGGTTTATTTATGTTTATTATTTTCAGGGACATCTATCCTTCTGCTCCTTAGATTATATTGCTTGTGGAATTCATAGATGGCTGTGTCATATCCCTCCCTAAAATCAAATGATTCACCTGATTGGATTTGGAATTGATTAAGAGTATGAGCTTCTTGCTCTTCTTGGGTCAAGAAAATTTGCTGTTCACTACTGAGCCCCATTAAGTTAATGTGAGTGTCTTCTGTTGGTTTACTAGAAGTTGAAGCTTTAGCATAGTTTTCTTGGAATGGAGGTCTGACGTTTTGGTCAGGGCCAGCCTTCCCAGTATTGGGATTTTGATTTTTTTTGAAATTTGGGTTTCTTCCAGTGTTGCTCGGTTGACCATCCCAAGGGGACTTCCTCTCAATTGTTTCTACTCTATCACCGAGTCTATCCATTCCTTTAATGATAGCATCTAATTTTTGTTCAAAGGCAAAAGGTTCTTCTTTGATGGGTATCCTCCTTTCAGCTCTAGCCTGAGCTCGTTTAGAAATCAAGTTGGCCTCAACACTGACAACTATATTCTGCATGTCTTCTAGGCTTCGAGGAGCTCTTTCCCTAAGCTGGTATGCCATGTCAGAGTCAAATGCATTAGGAAATTTGATCAAGGCCAAGTCTGGTGGAGGTCTGAGATTCTGAGGAATAGCATTGTATACATTGTTAAATCTGGTGCAATAATCTTGAACAGTTTCTTGTGGGCCTCTTTTCAAGTTTTCATATTCTGATAAAATGTGGAGAGGATATTTTTTCTTTTCCCATCTGTTCATGAAGATTTGATAAAGAGCTTCTGGATCATTGATAATTTTTGTAGGGAGTGCTCTAAACCAGGTTCTAACATCTCCAGTTAAGCTTTGGACAAAGACTTTCATTCTTACATCATCATCATCAATCTCATAGTTTTCAAAATAATCCATCATTTTCTTGGTGTGTTGTTGAGCTGTGTAAGTGCCAGTACCATCAAAATAGGTGATTTTGCTTTGATAATCTTGAGGCATAGCCCCTAGATTTGCAGGTAATTACAGGGGAGCATATCGGTTTGCCATATGTGCAGAGATAAGTGTAACAGCTGAAAGAATAAGGATACTAGTTGAAATATGTGTTGTGGATGGGGGAGTGGAAAAGATGGTTTGAAGTGCTGAGGGTGAACTAGGAGATGCAACAGTAATGGCAGAAAGGTTTGGTGCTTTTCCAGGGGTAAGCTCAGATTGGATAAGGTTTTGCTGGCTTCTAAAGTTCTTAGGAATCAGATTAGGATTTTGAAACACAGGTAGGGGATTTGGATCTGGATTTTATCTAGTGTAATATATCTTCTTCTTTGGCGCTAGTTTCTGAATATATTTTGTTTTTCTTGAAATACTTTAACAATACAACTTTAACAATGTCTTGTAGGAAGTTTTAAAATATGGGAGTTTTGAATTTTCCTAAAGATCTACTGAAACAAGGAACTAATCAAGTATTTGAGACAACTGTTCAAAGTATAAACTAGACTGGAGATAGACTGAAGCAGCTTTTATTTACTCCTGTAATTGCATAGCAAAAGCAGTTTCAAAGGCTACCTGGCCAACTTCAGGCTCTATCAGTAGTTTATAAAATAAACAGCAGTAACAAACAATTTATTCAGATCCCCAGCGGAGTTGCCAATGATGTTATCACTCAGGTTGTTCCCTAAAGGTGTAGGAAACGAATACGGCTGAGGTGACCACAGACCAATCTTTTAGATACAAATTCTAGCCAATTTGCATCTAGAGAGGGCTCTCTCATTATAATTTAGCTATGTTTGAGGTATATAAGTCTAGTTATGAAGTGCAAGGGTTTTGTTTAGAGTTTGGTTGGAAGGATGGGGACTCAATATAACAGTGAGGTAAAGCTAAAGCATTTCAGTCCATTGGGCATGATGGAGTCAAAGAAGGATGGCTTCCTGGGTTAGGTTTCTTATCAGAGGATTTATCACAGAGCAAGGTACTCAAATATGGAACACTTTATAAGCTGGAATCAGATGGAATGGAGTCAATGGGTGAAGGGTAATTAAGAATCCTTCATCATGTTGACAGAGGGAAAATGGATGATTACTGCTAAGGAGCAACTAAGAATTACTTAGCTAATATTCAAGATGATAGAACTAGGGGAAACAGGAGCAATTAAGAATTCATTGTTTATGCTAATTCTGAAGAAAACATTAATAATAACAAAGACTGAACACAAAGTACAAACAAGCAAATTCTGAGTTATTCTTTTTCTCTATTATTTAGATCATGAGACATATATGATATAGTAAACACAAAAACTGTAAGACACAAGTTAGAAGGGACTTATTTATCCATAAAACGATTCAAGAATTCCGTAACATGGTCCTTAGCATCAATTATTCATCCAGTGAGCTAGACAAAATGGTTCCAACAACCTTTTTATTTCCAAAAATTGTTCAGTATTACAGTCAAAGCTATGAACATCCACCACCAACCAACCCCAAATACTTCGTTTGGGGGGGGGGGGGGGGTACTTATACAAAAATGTCAAGATATCATACAAAATATCTGATAGAAATAATATTTGCTGATAATTAATGCCTCTTTTACATAGATAGAGACAGACAGTCTCGAAAACAGGGAGACCATAAATAGATGCAGTAAATTCATGCTACGCTGGTTGATCTGTCTTTATGAGATGTACTGAAGGTAGGTGCTGCAAGTCCGTTCCCAGTTGTCTTCTGCTGATCCTATGTGCTGGTTATTCTGCCTTGGTTGGATATTCTTTAACTTTGATGTGATGCGCGTTGACCCACAAGACCATGATTTATTTCTGTTCTCCACATTATAACAGATGGTCCAAAATTTTGCATTGACCAAAGATAATTTATAGGATCTCTAACATGCTTTGCCACCACTCTGGTCCTGGTATTTTATGACTCTCCAGCTTCCTTAAAGTCTCATCAGTTTCTATGTACTTGAAGAAATTAGGTGGGATGGTGAACAGATGTTTCACCTCATGCTCTATGTAGAATAGATTTTACAGGCTGTCAAAAAGGGACTGGCAAGATGGAAGTGCTTTTTCTCCTGAATTACTTGATGATGCATTAGCTTGATTAGCAGCATATGTATTTAATTTATGTATATAGTCCTTGTGCTTCATTAGACGATCATTATCTCCCAAAGGACTTGGCAAACCTTTTTGATTCAAGACTGTAAATTTTTCTGTGAAAGAATCAATATATACCTGTATGTCCTGGCATCTTCTGTCCAACTTTTGCATTAGAGTTCTCATGGTTAGAACTCTCTTGATGTCCAGAATGGTACCTGTTCTGTCTCTAATATCCAGTGCTTCCAGTTCTTCACTAGTCTTGGTATTCAAAAAATGTATTAGCTTGTTAGCTTGCTCAGGCATCTGTCCCAATAAGGCTCTTGTTTTCTGAATTTCCACATGGGCCACTTTTATCAGGTCAATATGCTCATGAATGGTTTGAATAGATCTCCACACATCGCTAAGGGATTGAGTGTTGTTGGTCCATGAAATTCCTTTGATTTATGCCAGAGACTTATCCAGAGAGAGATCATTTTCTAAGGCTCTTATCCTGTTATCCAATGCTTTGAATTCCCTTGTTTTTTCTGCCAAATTCATCTTGGATTTATCATAGCTTTGTTCAACCTTTTCCAATTTTTCTTTGATTTGTTTCAGCTCTGATACTTGGAGTTTCAACTCCTCCATGGCTTTTATTAATTGTTTTGTAGTCATAGTTGTACTGCTGCCTGGTGCTGTTGTTGTTGCTGAGGTACCTGTGGTGATTTCTATTGTTGATGCCGAGACAGTGGGAGGCACTGCTATTATAACTGTGGGAGGGGTAGTTGTGACTACTGGAGCTACTTCAGGTCGCTGGGAGGTCGACTCTCCCTAATTTTCTTGTAGTGATTTCTCCAATGCCTGCTTTGTCTCACTCAATCTCTCATTCAACCTCATGAGTAGGTCCATCATGTCCTCTTCGGACTTCTACTGTACAACATCTGTTTTTTGTGGATGCATATAAGGAGGCATTTTGAGTTGTTTTCTGAGGGTAGCAATGTCCTCTTCCTTTTTTTCATTAATCTTTTATGCCTTTGGCATCTTTGGGATCATGTCCTAGTTTAATGATGATATCATCCAAGGATTTGATCCTGTTGTCCTTTGCTAAAGAAGAAGCTTTCTCTAAATCCAACTAAGCTGAGGTATTATTTAAGGAATTTTGCATTTGTGAGCCAACATTGCTTTATCAGCTAGCGTGGAATACACCATCTCTCCAGTTTGTTTGTGCAGCTCAATCTGGTTTATTGGATGAATGTCTTTGGCCAAGACCTCCAGATTTGTCCTAATGTAGTTAGCTACTGATTGTGGTTGCTACTCCTTGGGCTTGAAATAGCTCATGATCATTTTGCCCTCCTTTATGTCATAGGCAGACATCAATCTTTGTTGTTTTGTGGGGGCCATATTAAGATATTGGTTGTAAATTTGCAGCCTCAATGGATCATTTCTAGCCTTTATCTCTGTGAATTTTCTTTTGATATCAGAGGTTTGCTTACTTGGTGGCCTAGTGGATGAAACTTCCACACTATGCTGCCTTTATAGCTCTTGCTTGTGTGAGCTGGTTGATGTGTCTATTACTGTGGAGGTCTGTGGGTTGGGTGCCCTCTCACCTCTTAGACTTTCTATTGTTTTTCAGTGATTTCCTCTTCAGATAGAGGATTCAGTCTTTGCCTTTTTGCACCTGGCTGTTCTGTAGGTCCATTGATGGGTGTGGCCTCTTCTCTGTCTCTTTTCTTTCCTTTTTCCTCATTTAGAGGAGTCTGTAACGCTGGTATCTCTGGTGCTTTAGTTTGTACTAGAGGAATTTGCCCCTGCTGATTAGTCATTGCTTGCTGCTCTGTGCCTGCCACTTCCTTGCCCTTAGAAGACCCTGTACCTGGTGCACTGGTTTCCTGTACAGGTTGCTGTGAAGTTCCAACAGAGGATGTACCTACTCCAGTTTGCTGAGGTAGCTTGAAAGATACCTGTCCAAAAGAGTCCAGGTCAAGGGTCTTTTCAAGATCTTTCATAGCTTGTTCCATCACTTCTTGCTGAGTAAGTTCTTCTATTAATGTACCCTCTACCCACTCATCCTGATTAGCAAATTGCTCTATTTTAGGGATCCTAAAATGTTTATAGGTCGATAGCCTATTTTTTACTTTTATGTCACTTATAAAGCTATTTGGGTCATATGGTACCCACCAGAAGCTTTTCTTCAATTTAAGTTCTTCCCCTAATATCTTATCAGCATCTTCCCATGCCTCCCTCTTGTTAATGATAAATGGGCCTAACTGGTTTCTTATTCTCAGCTGAGCCTTTTTCTTTACATTGCAAAAGTGGGTTAAATCTGCATTGATAAGTTTCCTGAAATACTCCAGTGCAAACAGTCTCATAGGCACATATTTGGGCAGCTTATAAGGGCACAACTCACAGCCATATATTCTGATTTCAGTGTGATTCTGGTAGAGGTACCAGTCACCTATTCTGTAGTTTTTGGAGAGCTGTAAAATCTTCTTTATATCCCCAGAGAGCCTAGGAGGAGGAGCTCCTATCAATAAAGTGGAGGCTGGATGTATAAACCAGTCAATGAATTCACAATAGGTATAAGGGGATTCAGAAACATTGTGGAAGACTGAGGTCCAAAAGATCACAAACCTCCTCTCTCCTTTGGAATCCAATTTTCTGATAGGAAATGAAAAGCTATCTGTCTGATAATATAGCAGAAGGTGGTATATGAATGAAGTGTACTTGAAGACTCCTTCTCTTTCCAGATTTATGAATTTCTCATTGATTTTATTGGCAATGAAAGAGGCATAATCATATTTGACAGCAGGGGGTTGTCCTGGAGTAAACATTGACAACATAACAAAGATGGTCTCATCAACATATTCACTGGTTTTGAATCCCAATATAAAGGATATCATGTCAAGAATAAGCCTGCCAGTTTCAGTAAACCAGGCATGCACATAGGGAGGTGGGCCTTGAGGCTGGCAATCTGGCTTCATAAATAACTTAGCAAACTGGGTTATTTCTGCACTGGATAATTGAGAGCTTTGCTCAAGCAAAAATCCCATGGAAAGAGGAGCAAGGGGCTGAGCTGGATGGAAGTGCAGCATCTCATCGATAGACTCAACAGTTATGTAGAAAAGAACAGTTTGTGATGGAGTCATAACTGCTTTACTGATAAGGTCATAGTTGTCACAACATTGGTGGATAAGATCTAGGAACACATTAACTGAGGGAAGGTAATACCTGGGGATATTATATTCCCATATTCCAAGGATATCATTGTTATTCAGATGAATATTTCTAACTCTGCAAAATTCCTGGAGATGGTTCATATCACCAGATAACTCTTTAATTTGAAAATCTCTGTCAGCTAAGGGAAACTAGTCTTGGTCTTTGTGAGGTGCATTGAGGGGTGTGACATTGAGGGCCACAGGGGCTTCCATGTTTGTTTTCTGTGTTTAACTGGAGGTCAAGTTTCTGTGAGAAAAACGGGCAAAAGAAAAGTTATGGATGTCTTGGTATGGCAATTATGGACTGCTTCAACTTGAATTTGGCTTTTATAGGTATAATTCACAGAGAAAACCGGAAATACATGTTCGGGAGGTTGGGACGAGGTAAATACCTATATTTTGGAGGCGAAAGGCGAACCAGTGTAATTTGCAGGTTGATCTACGAGTTGCGGAGCAGGATGCTGGACTTTGCTTGGTCGGGTGGCAGACTGGACGCTTCTGGAGTTGCTTGAACGTAGTTTGCATGTAACAATTTCATAGAATAAACAAATGAAAATGGGTGAAAATGACAATTTCACGAAATTTTAACAAAAATTGGCTTCGCAGGGATTTTTGGCGCTTTTCGGTCGAATGACGTCATCGGGATGTGACGTTTTGTCATGACGCGGGGGTACGGATGCTGATGTGGCAGTGACGTAGTGATGACATCAGTGGGTGAGGTCAGCGAGAGGGCGGTAAGCGGTATCGACCTGCACCGCTTGTGAGCTAAGGCAGTTTTGGGCGGAGGGGCCACGAGCACAGTGGGAGGGCGTCGTGTGTCCCAGGTACGACGATAATACCGTCGTCTCCCCAGGCGGTAAACATCGGCAGCGGAGGGCCTCACGATATGATCGTGGGCCGTCTGATGAGCGGGCCTGGATCCAACGGTCGACGGTTAATGGAGCTGGTGGAGGGTTACGGCGCGGGGCCCATGTAATATAAACAATGGTTTAACACTTCCCGGGGCGATTATTATTGGTTGTCAGGGTGTTTGTTAATTAACCCAGATGGTTAATTAACCATGTTTGCACGGCGGAGGTTTTGAATAAATTCCAGATGAACCATTAAACCCTCGTTTATATAGTGCTATGGTTATAGATTAACCAGGGTCGGGATATTAACTTTTTGGGGATTTTTCATATATTTACATAATACGAGGGGGAACAAATTATATGGGAATGATATAATAAAGTTAAAGTTAGTATGAAAATTGATATCAAAATGAGCGCTAAGTTATAATGTTTAGCAACTTAGGCTTAACAGGAAAATAGAGATTTTTACACAAGAAATGTGGTTTAATGTCTAAGTAAAAATGTGGTTCTAGGTCTTCCATGCAATGAGATGAACTGCTTTAAGAGGAATATTATGCAGATCTCAACACCCTGGGGGAAATTAGTAATTTTTTTAGGAATAAGTGTGAAGGGAAGTTAGTCATGCCTCACTTGATTTGTAACCAAACTGTTGCCATAGTACTTATGATATCCATAAGATGAACATCTTTGAGAGACAAAATTAACCATAAGCCTGCTTCCGCAACACCAAAACTACCTACCTAGCCTATTATACCTAACATTTTCTTCTTCTTCCGTGGGTGCTCTTGGACTAGCAAACCCTTACAAATTTTCTTTTCTTTTCATGGGAATCCTATCTAAGTCTGCCCTTATTTCTTCCAAGGGCTCATATTTAGCTATTGAGCTCCTTTGCTTCTCTACTTATCTAATTATTTTCCAAGATTGAACAGTTTGGACAGATTTTATTCTGTATCTCTAAAACAGGAAACTCAAAGATGAACTGGCCAAGATTAAGCTATTTGGCCATTTATCAATTGTGGCAAGAGTCAACCAATTGCACAGAATGGGATTCTTTGCAAAAATAGGATAGTACTGGCATTTTGGACTAGCACACTTTCATGGTCCTTTTCTTTGGGGTTCATTTCTTTCATTTTTTCACTTGACCATTTCATTTTTTTTACTCTTTGATCTTTCTTTTAAGGCATACCCTCTTTACCTTTTTTAATTTTTTGATCTTTTCAAAATATGGAAAACCTTTGTAGCAGGGAAAGGATGAACATATTAGGGATTTTAACTAGTCAATCATGAAATATGACACCTATTGTTATAGGAGCATAACAACGTCTCCGGGCCCTGCTTGATCAATGGGGAGGCCTTCATTCATTAAGTGGCGTGAGAAAGAAGAGTACAATCATCATTTACAAAAATGAGTCTTATACCTCCATTCTGGAAAATAGCCGAAAAATGTAGAACCTTGTTGGAAAAATGGACAACACCATTGTGTTCATGGCATCGAGAAATGTTGAAACCATATAAAATTTGTCAAGATATGACAAAGTGAAAATCTGGCTCCCTAGAGAAATTGATCAGATCATGGTTCCGCCCCTTCTCTCTGCACTTCTCATGGTTCCGCCACCAGCAAATTAGCCTTCCTCAAACTGTGTGTGCACTCCTCCTGCTCTTGGGCACACTGGTGAATTGAGTTTTAAATATCCCAAGGTGGGTGAACTTTTCCAAAATCTCGTTGGGTGGAGTGGTTAAAGATCCGTTTGTTGTGGAGGGGAGCGGGCGGTCAAACCCCACCCCCTCCCATTTTACATAACAACGTTATTTCTTTTTGGGAAGGGAGGTTAGGTTGGGCCTGCCTTGGGCGGCCCACCCACCTCACCTTCCCTCCAATGGTGGCCCCTACACATTTAACGGGCATTGGTTTGTTGTTGGGTCCATGCCCCAAGGGCCGACCTACATATTACTCTGCATGTGATAGTGGCCCACCCAAAATGCAAGGGTTATGCCAAGTACAGGGGGGAGAGGTTGGGGGTAGTGGCCCTTCCCTCTATTACATATGTGATAAGGATTGGGGTGGCAAGGTTGATGGCCCACCACCCCCTTTTTTAAATAATTTTTGTTTTGTATACAAATATGGCTCATTTTGAATATTCAGAATTTGGACCGAAGGAGTCATTTTAACGAGGCGACAATTTCACCCAGAATCCAGCCGGAGTTGGCCGGATTCTGTCCGTTGGAAAAATTCCAAATTTTTTCTCCATTAAACCTGCCCAGTTAGCGAAAGTTAACCAAAACTTTGACTTCCTCTATCTTCCTCATCTAGACTCGGATTGGAGTGCCATTCACACCGTTGGAATTAGGGCAACGAGTACTTCGATCTGATGTCAAGTTAATTGAATTTCTACCACTTTGAATTTTGAGCCTTTTCCATGCCACTGGTGTCTGGAGATCCACCTAGATCAGCTAGCTTGTAGGCTATTGCTCCAATGAACTAAAGTATTTGATAAGGTCCATAGAATTTTGGAGCTAATTTTTGACAACCCTTGTCTTTGAGTGATGTTTGCTTATATGGTTGTAGCCTCATGAATACCTAATCACCTTCTTGAAATGTGCGCTCTGAACGATGTTGGACTGCTTGTTGCTTCATGCGATTTTGAGCTTGATGGAGATTATCTTTGAGACGGGCTAGCATGGTTGCACAGTTCTATAGGAGTTGATCCACTGCTTGCACCTTAGAGCATCCAGGGATATAAGAAGTAGGTGAAGGTGGGAGTTGACCATACACTGCTTCATATGGAGTCATCTTGGTGGTTGCATGATAGTTAGTATTATACCACCATTCAGCTAGAGGTAGCCACTGTACCCATTGATGTTGCTTTTCTGAAGTGAAGCACCTTAGGTATGTCTCCAAAAATTTGTTTATTGCTTCAGTTTGACCATCAGTTTGGGGATGATAGGAAGTACTTAGTTGGAGTTGGGTGCCTTATAGCTTGAAAAGTTCTTGCCAAAAGTTACTGGTGAAAGTCGGGTCATGATCAGACATAATGGAAGTGGGCATGCCATGCAGTTTGAAGATATGGTCCATGAAAGCTTGAGCCACAAAAGTGGGGGTAAATGTGTGGGGTAGAGCGCAAAAATGAGCATATTTAGAAAGTCTGTCCACAACCACCATCATGACTGACTTGTTGCTTGACTTCTAAAGACCAGTAATGAAATCCATAGAAACATCCATCCAGATTGAGGCAGGAATGGGAAATGGTTGTAAGGTTCCCGGTGACTTGACAGTTTCTCCTTTGTGGCATTGACACACATCACATTCAACTACAAAAGTAAGAATGTCAGTTTTCATGCCTGTCCAAAAGAAAAAATGACGAGTGCGAGCATAAGTCTTCTAAAAGCCTGCATGTCCTGCAGTGGGAGATGAGTGCAACTCTGCCAAAATGCGCATTTTGAGGGCTGATGTCGGCGATATAACTACTATATCCTTGTAGCGAATAATCTCATCCTTCCAAGAGTAGCCAACTGAGGAATTTTGATCTTCTCTCAAGTTATTAATGAGTTGGGAGAGAGGGGGATGTGAAAAATATTCCTTGCAAGCTTCTTCCATCCAATCTGGTATGGGAAGAGAAATTGATAGTAGGGTGCTTTCATCCTCAAATTGGTGCGATAAAGAATCCACTACTACATTGTCACACCCTTCCTTGTAAATTATCTCATAATCATATCCCAACATTTTGGCCAACCATTTATTTTGGTGGGGTGAGGATAGACGTTGCTCCAAAAAATACTTGAGGCTTTTATGGTCTATGCGGATTTGGAAATGTCGCCCCAATAAGTATGGTAGCAAGATATCTACTATATGTAAGATGGCCACCATCTCCTTCTCATAGGTAGATTGTCCAGATGTTTCATACTTAGTTGTTGGCTGGTGAAAGCCAAGAGTCGACCTTCCTGCATTAAGAAAACACCAATACTAGTACCTGGAGCATCACATTCAATCACAAAATATTTTGTGAAGTCAAGAAGTGCCAAGACGGGAGTGGAACATATAAATTGTTTGAGAGCCATTAACGCCTGTTGTGCTGCATCAGTCCAGAGGAGTGAACTTTTCTTTAGAAGGTTAGTGAGGGGTCTAGCAATGCGACCATAATTGTGGACAAATTTGCGATAGTAGCCAATGAGACCCAAGAATCCCCTCAAAATTTTCAAGGTTTTTGGTTGGGGCCAATCTTGCATTGCCCATATCTTTTTGGGATCCACATGGACACCTTGATGACCCACAATGTGGCCCAAATAAGTGACTTCTGCCATGCCAACAGAGCACTTGGACAATTTGATAAAAAATTTATGATTCCGGAGCAGTGGCAAGAGAAGGTCTACATGTTGAAGATGTTTTTCCCAAGTGAGTCTGTAGATGAGAATGTCATCAAAGAAAACAAGGACAAATTTTCGTAGATATGGTTTCAGCAGGTGATTCATGAGGCTTTGAAAATTGGATGGGGCATTACAGAGACCAAATGGCATGACCAAGAATTCATAGTGGCCTTCATGAGTTCGGAAAGTAGTCTTGGGAATGTCTACTTCTTTCATGCATATTTGGTGATAGCCAAAGCGAAGATCTAGCTTAATAAAGAATTGAGCCCCATGTAGTTCATCCAGCAAATCATCAATAATCGGGATAGGAAATTTGTCTTTGATCGTGATCTTGTTGAGGGCCCTGAAGTCTGGACACATGCACCATTCCCCATCTTTCTTGAGCACCATGACCACTCGTGATGAATAAGGACTGATGCTAGGATGGATGACGCGGACTTCAAGGATTTCCTTGATGATTTTTTCAATTTCATTCCTTTGGGAAAAAGGATATCGATATGGCCGCACCTTCGGTGGTTGTGCCCCTGGGACCAAAGTGATGCTATGATCATGTTCCCCTCTAGAGGGTGGAAGCTCTTTAGATTTTTCAAAATACTTGATGGTGTCGATTCAAGACCTATTGCATGTTAGGATGAATATGAAGAGTAGTGGGCTCGATGGCCTGGATGTCATTAAACTCGGTGATAAATCCATGATGGCCCTTTTTTAAGAACTTTTTCATGCAATGCGAGTTGATGATAGAAGGAGCACCTGCCTGGAGTCCACGAAGTGTATGCATGTGGTCATTCTGCTTAAAGTTCATATATAACTCCTGGAAATCCATGGTGATTGGACCTAGTGTGTGAAGCCATTCAGCCCCCAAGACAATGTCACAACCACCCATGTTAATCGCAAACATGTGGGTCTTGAGGTGGTAGTCTCCCATATGAAGTTTGATATTTTCATAGCAGCCTTCACATTTCATTGTCCCCCCATCAACAATCTGGACATGGAAATTAAAGACTGCTCTGACAAAACAATGAACGGCTTCGGCGACTCACTGATGTATAAAGTTATGAGTGTTGCCACCATCAATCAATACTACTATAGGGTGATGTTTAATAAAGCCTTTGATTTTGAGAGTTTGGGGCGTAGAGATGCCCGCCAAAGCATGTAGCGAGATAATTGGTTCCTCTGGCGTAGCTGGGAGTTCATTGTCCTGCTAAGTTTCCTCAACTTCGTCCTCTGGTCCCTCAAGGGGTGGGGCTTCCTCAGATGTGCTGTGATCAGTAACATCAATTTGAAAGAATTTGGGTTCCTTGCATTTATGCCTGGGGGAGTATTTGTCATCGCAGTAGTAGCACAATCCTTGTTTTCTTCTTTCAACCATTTCTGCTGGAGACACCTTTTGAACCTTAAGTGTTTGGGTAGGGCCCGAAGCCTGGGTGGGGCGTCCCTTGGCTATGAAATTTGGACGAGTAGACTGGGAAGCTAAAGCACGTTCCACTTCGATAGCCTTGTTGCAAGAATTTATCCATGTAGGTGGATGGTGCATCCAGACATGTGCTTGGATGTGTAGGTTTTAACCCCATATAGAAATTCCCTACATACGAATTCTAAAACATAGAAAATAAACAATGCGAGAGCATAACACATAAAACACATATACACAAATATTTTCCCCTGGATCCCAAACTTGGGACTACCAACTTGATTTTTCATTATGTTCCTTTCAATGTTACAATACATATTTATACATGATGAAGCATCCAATACCATGGACTGAAAACCATTGTGTCCAAAACCATGGACCGAAAACCGTCGCGTCCAAAACCATGTGCGAAAATCATCCACAAAACCATAGGTAGGTCCGCCCAGTCTAATATAGGTTCCATTTTTTTTTCGGGGCACTGCCACAGACCCCATACAGGGGGGCTACCCTCCCCACTCAAACCCCCCAGATAGGGGGGGCTTCCGCCCCCCCCCTGTGACCCCCTCGCTGCACAATCGGCGCAACGAAGGAGGGGCTCTGCCCCCACTTTAACCCCCCGGTTCACTATGTGGGCTAGTTGTGGAAAGAATAACACAACCCAACATTCTCCCACTTGTTGTTTTCTTTCCACAGGGGGACACAAGAGAGCTAAGTCATTTATCCCGCCCTACAATGCCCATTGTTTCTATACACCAAGAGAACTTCTCAGAGCTCATAGATTTTGTCAATGCATTTGCAGTATTCTTCAAAGTGTCCACCTTTACCAGTAACGCCTTTTTGTCTTCTATCATATCCATCACAAAGTGATACTAAACATCAATGTGCTTTGTCTTTGAATGGTAAGCAGGGTTCTTTGCCAAGAAAATTGCACTTTGGTTGTCACAGTCTATCCTTATAGCTCCCTATACTAACCCCATACTTGAACATAATCTTTGCAACCAAACTGCTTCCTTGCTTGCATGAGTGGCTGCCATGTATTTTTCCTCTGTAGTTGATAGTGCCACTACAGATTGTTTCTTACTCATCCAACTGACTACACATCCAAATAGGTTAAACACATACCCACTTGTAGATCTTCTCTGATCCAGATCTCCAGCCCAGTCCGCATCAACAAAGACATGGATATCCAAAACTCTGTCTAATCCTGGTCTTCCTTGGTAGCACAAGCCATAATCACTAGTGCCACACAAATACCCAAAAACCCGCTTCACTGTTGTCCAATGCTCCTTCCCTGGTTTTAACATAAACCTGCTCAATACTCCCACTACATGCGCAATGTCTGGTCTAGTAAAGACCATCGCATACATTAGGCTATCGACTGTACTTGCATATGGAACAGGGGACATATCCTCTTCCTCTTCTTGTGCCTTGGGACACTGTTCAGCAAATAACTTTACACCTACAGGAATAGGAACCTTCACTGGTTTAGTATCCTACATATTAAACCTCTACAATATTGTCTCGACATACTTCCTCTGGTTTAACCAGATCTTCCTCTTTGCCTGATCTCTTTTAATTTCCATGCCCAAAATATAGTTTGCAGCACCAAGATATTTCATGTTGAATTTGGAGGACAATTGGGTCTTCAAATCTTGGATAATTTCTTTGTCATTTCCAACTAGCAACATATCATCCAAATACAAGACCAGATAAATAACACGGTCACCAATTAATTTAAAATACACATAGTGATTTGCTTTGCTTCTAGTGAAGCAAAGTCCTCGTATAAATGTATCAAATTTCTGATACCACATCCTTGATGACTGTTTTAACCCATACAAAGACTTCTTTAACTTGCATACTAGTTATTTCTTACCCTTCACTGCAAAGCCTTCAGGTTGCTTCATGTAGATCTCCTCTTCTAAATCCTTGTAAAGAAATGTTGTCTTCACATCCATATGTTCTACCTCAAAATCAAAAGCAACAACAACATATAAAAGTAATCTAATAGAAGCTACCTTGGCATTAGGAGAAAAAATATCACCAATATCAATTCCCGAAACCTGGCAATAACCTTTCGCTACCAACTGAGCTTTGTATTTCTCCACCTTTCCTTCTGCATTTTTCTTCTTCTTGAACACCCATTTGTTGCCAATGGCTTTCCTTCCAACCGGCGACTCCACCACATCCCAAGCCTCATTTTTGTGCAAAGATGCCAGTTCATCAACCATGGCCTCTTTCCAGAGTTTTCCATCCTCTGAATCCACTGCTTCCTTCACAGTTCTGGGATCATCATGAGTAATAGATAAAGCAAAATTTGAACAGAAAGCATATGGACTATACCTTTCTGGCTGCCTTCTTTCTCGAACTGATCTTCTCACACCCAGAGTTTGTGGCTCTTCATCTTCTGATTCCTCCTCTATTGTAGAGTTTGATTCTTCCTCCTTTATCTCAAACTCTATATTCTCAGGTTCCTTTGGTTAGACTTCATGTTTAATAACATATTTCACCTCTCTGAACACCGCATCTTGGCTGTACACAACCTTCCTTGTTACTGGGTTCCAAATTTTATAACCCTTTAAACAATCCTTATACCCAATAAAGATGCACTTTTCAGATTTACTTTCCAACTTGGTTCATTTCTCCTTTGGAACATGTACATATGCATCACATCCAAATACCCTCAGATGTGAAAGAGAGGGTTTCTTACTAGTCCATACCTCTTGTGGAGTCTTATCCTCCAACGCTGATGAAGGTGATTTATTGAACAAGTAACATGATGTCTCCACCGCCTCTGCCTAGAATTCCTGTCCTAACCCGGAACCACTGAGCATGCTTCTTTCCCTTTCCATCAACGTCTTGTTCATTCTTTCTACAACTCCATTTTGTTGAGGTGTATATGGAGTAGTCTTCTATCATGCTGTAAGACACTTCTTACAGAATTCTTCAAATTCTTTACTGCAAAACTCTCCACCGTTATCTATCCTCAACACCTTTATCTTCTTCTTTGTCTGGTTTTCCACCAGAGCCTTAAATTCTTTAAACCTGTCAAAGACTTCAGATTTCTTCGTAAGGAAATATATCCATGTATTCCTTGAGAAGTCATCTATAAATGATACATAGTACACAGACTTACGCAGTGATGGAACCTTCACAGGTCCAAACACATCACTGTGCACAAGCTCTAATATCTATTTCGCCCTCTTACCACTAGAGGGGAAACTCACCTGATTATGCTTCCCATATACACAATTTTCACAGAAATCAAAATCCAAAGATCTATTACTCATACCTTCTACCATACATTTACCATGAAGTATTTGAAGTCCCTTCTCTCCAATATGTCCAAGCCTTTGATGCCACCATAGAAAATTTTAGGGGAAAATATTCGCCCTTTGGCGGAATTAAGGGGTTTCTAAATTTTTAGTGGGCGAATATTTTGTATCATAGCACATTTTTACAAATCACCTCAAATAGCCCACCTTATTTTAAGGGAGAGGGTAAAAAAGGTAAATTTAGCCCTTGAAACTAGGAGTTACAACCTTCCATTCGCCCATTTTCAAGAATAGGTTTTATTTAAGTGAATCCTATGGGCCAAATACCATATTTATAAAAGAGGTATGGTAAATTAGAAAAAATATAAATAAATGAGAGGTATGGTAAATAAATAAAACATTTTTTATATCTACTCCATAAGTCACCTTATATACATGCAAGGGTGTAAACAAATAAAAATATAAGTAAAGTGGAGGTATGGTAAATAAATAAAACGTCTTTTTATACTTACTCAAAAGGTATGGTAAATAAATAAAAATATAAATAAAATAGACATATGGTAAATAAATAAAACCTCTTTTTATATTTAGTCCATAATCCCCGTTCTATTTATGAAGGCTCAAGAAAGAGGTTTTATTTAAGTGAATCCTATGGGCCAAATACCATATTTGTAAAAGAGGTATGGTAAATTAATAAAAATATAAATAAACGAGAGGTATGGTAAACAAATAAAATATTTTTTTTATATTTACTCCATAAGTCACCTTATATTTACGAACACTCAAAAAATGCGTTATATTTAGGTGAAACCTATGGGCAAAATACTATGGGACAAATACCATGGACTAGATTGTTATTAATACCATGCAAAAAAACATTATTAACCCTAATATTAGTATTAATAAAAATAAAAATGGCGCATGGTATTGACCCATGGTATTCACCAAAACGGCACATGGTATTGACCCATGGTATTCACTTGGAATGTAGCCTATTTAAATGGGGGAATTAAACCAACATAGATCCATGTTTACTCTGGATCTACTAACCCCCGAGAGGTATCAAATATCGTGATATACAAACTAGCATAGAGTGAAAAAATGATCCCTCTTGGGGCTTGGTGGATCAAGAGTAAAAATCGATGTTGTAATTTAATGTATGTTAAACATTTTATCTTGGTTAAAATAAAAAATAAAATAAAATTCAACTATTAATTTTATTAATTTTTATAAATCACTAATAGTAAGTTTTAAGCTCCAGGTTTATGATTACCCATGGTAATACCATGGTATTCATGTGAGCATAAACTATTTAAAGGGGAAATTCTATCATCTTAGATCCATCTTAATTGTGGGTCTACCAAGTGCTCAGAGGGATAAATAGATTTCATCCCCCTAAGAGTGGTAGATGTGGAGTTGAGATGGATATAGGTTGGTTTTTATGATAATGAAGATATTAAATAGACTTAGGAAATTATATTGTAAAAACATCTTAAGGTGAATGGTTAAAGCATAGACATTGGACAATTATATTTGTATACTTCTGTTTTAAACTGAAACAAATCTAGGGCTAAAAGGAATGGATTGATTGCACTAGTCATCCTTCTATAACTTTCCAACATATGATGGAGTAAAAAGATTGTAATTTGGGTAATTTTTCTAACAGCAAATAGGAACATACTTGTGTATTGGCAGGGTGGTTACGAGGTCCCTAGAAGTGATGAATTTGAATTTTTCTTGGTTTTATATATAGTATTAGATTTTTTCTCATGCTTTTGTGAATGACACGGGTGAATTTTATCCTACACCCACTAGGTTATCGATATGTAATTTCAGTAATTTTGATTTCAAAAGATATTTTAAAGAAATGCCACGATTTCATTTGTGAATTCAATAAACACAATATTCTAATGGAATTCTGGATTTGTGGTTTACCTATATAGATTCCATGGAGAAGTGTTAGTGGTGTGACATCAATTGTCCTCAAGCAGAGGCTTTACTTTTACTCTTTTTGGAAGCAAATACTTTCTTCCAACATTTTTGAGTTCCATGAAAAATTTGAAAGTCCTAATAACATTCAATTATGGGTTCAAGAGAGACATAGTATTCAATTATGGGTTAAAGAGATCCACACTGAATGATCTATCAGCCTTATCTTCACTTAGTTTAAGACTATTCACTTTGATAACCTGCATGTGCCCCCACTTCAAGAGCATAGTAAAGTCATGTAGAACTTAGAGAAGCTATCTTTAAGCTTTTAGTGAAGAATGGAAAAATGTCTGGGTTCAAAAACAACCAGTCAAGCATTAAGCTTCTGATAATGCTAGATTTTAACCTGGAGCGCTTTTGTGATTTGGAGGAGATGCCCCCTCATATTTGTGACACATCTTCAATTGTGAATTGGACTATTACTAACTGTCATTTCCTTCGAAAGTTACTTGATGACTTGGAGAACCTCAACTCTTTAAGAATGTTAAGGAAGGAAAGAAAGTACATTATGCTAAGTTCTCTTATGCTTTTCAAGTTTTTCTTGGATATCTACAACATTTTAGGTAGGAAAGTACATCCTGTTAATGAAAATTTGTCTTGATAGAAAGGCCCAATTTCAAATTCTAATGCTTTAAAAAAGCATTGTATAACTATAATGTTTCTAAAAGGAAAGCATATTTTTTCAATTTAAGTATCATGATCCCATGTTCCAACTTATTTTTCAGTAACCCATTAGGCTTTGTAGGTTTGAACAAATCCATGTCTTTTGATAAGATCCTCTTCCAAATTAGAACGCAGTTTCCTTTTGGAAATAACCACATACAATGTCTTGATTTTGTTATTGAGAAAATAGAGGTTGTGAAACAAGCTTGTGCCATACAAGGACTTGATTCATTGATTATGTGTCAATTATGGCTCTTGATGTAACAATGTCTTGATTTTGTTGCTTGAAAATAGAGGTTACGCTTTACTATTTCACAGAATTTCTTACAATCTTTCCATAAGTGTTGATTTGTAATCTCAGTCATTGAGGGATGACAGTAATGACGAAGGTAATATTCCATGGTTTGAAGTTACCTTCTTACTAAATATTTAAATATATAACCACAATTTAACTATTAGTTAAAGGAATTGTATTTGATTTGTAAACACTTCATTTCTTGATTTATAGAGTTTGATTTTTTCCCTTTTTTATTTTTTTCTCAGATTTGGTATGAGATATCTTCCAATATTTGGGTTCCCTAGTTTCCCCACCATAGCTATGAGGTTCAGATGCTATCATTAAATATTCTTAGAACGTTACAACTTTTCTAGTAAGTGTGCTTTGAAACATTGTTGTTGCTTTTCCATGGTGTTAATGAAAATAAGCACTACAACTAGTGCCATTATTTAGATTAAGTGCCGAAATCTAGGTGGTCTTGTAATGATGGAGTGATTGTTTTCTAGCTACTAAGGCCATATGCATTCTTATCTCTTATGTTGTCCTGAGATATTCAAATTCAGAATAAGAATTGAGGTCTCGTTTCCATTGTAGATTGCAGTCAGTTTCTTGAACATAATATATAGTAGATTATATTTTACTAATCAACTATGGATGTGATCCCTCACAGGAAAGGAAATTCAAAGTGACTTTGATTTCACATTGATTTGTCAAAACATCCACACAAGAAAGGAGATTCAAAGTGACACTGATTTTTCAAAATGGAGGCAAGAGAAAAGGAAACTTTGTATTCAACAATGCTCTTAATTTCATATGTACATGCATAGACATATATTAGTAGAAAATATTGAAGGTTGCCTAAGTAATATTTTCCATTCCACTACATTCTTTACAGCTTGTAAATAAATAACTCAGAACAATTCATTACACTACTTGTTATTCTTTATTAATCAGTGGTTAAGATTTTGATATTGAACTGGCTAAGATTTTTCTTCCTTCTGTGAAATTGTGTGTTCTATAATGCTTCTTTTCCATTCACTATATATAGCATATAAAGTGTGTCTAATGGAGTAGGAATATTGGAAAGTCTTGTGATCCTTGAACTATGTTACAAGGCAGAAATCCAACGGGGTAGGGTAGGTGCATCTCCACAAAGGGGTCACAAATACCAAAGTTGGTATTGGCTAGTGCCTTGAGCTAGAAAATTTCCTTTACCCTTGTATTAACAGTGAATCCGGAGAGGATTCTAATATTATCTTTATAAGATTTATATCAGTTAAGATTGATGAAAAAAATTCATGAGACATGAGCTAGGATGTCCTTGCAAGGTGGTTGTTGATTATTGGAAGCTATGATGGCCATTATCTCAGGCTAGGTGGTCACACTCCCTTGATCATGAGCACGATTGTGATCAAGATCGAAGACTTCATAGTCTAGATTGATTGTTTAGCAGTGATAATTAGTGGGCTCATTCACAAAAGCTTTTATTTCAATAATCCTTTTTATAGAGTTGTCAGATTCAATTTCCAAAGGTTTTAATTACACTATAGAGTTGAGTTCAAAGAGAGTTGTGATTCACAGTGTTAAGTATAACAGCTATGACACTTGAACGAAGACAAGCATAGTAGATGTATCAGACTCTGTTATAAGCATACCTGCATAATATAAGGGACTTGGTTGGCTTTTTTATAATTTTATAAACAAGTTCCATGTCGTGGAAATGTGAAAAAAACAGCGATATTGCCACCATGTGGCTCTTGTCATATATGGTTTTATACTTTTTCAAAAAATTCTCTAAGAGTTCACAATGCTAAGATTCACTAGGACCTTACAAAGTTTTATTATTTAGTGAAAGACTCGCCAAGATCTTACAAGATTTTATAATTGAGTAAAATATTCACCATGCCTGGTGAGAGATTCGCCAAAAAATTATATATACATATTATATTATTCATAAAATCGCCTTCCATTTTTCCTATATACCATGGAGATTCACCCATTTATTATACATATAAATTTACGGGGGGGGGGTTCTTAAAATTTTCCCTAGATGCCAAGCATGGTCTTCTCTCCAGAGACCACTAGATTTTCTGCTCCACTTTCAGGAACCTCAGAACTGTTGCACCCATCAACAACAGTGCTACCTTGAAGCTTGTACAGAGTTCCAATCCGAACTCCCCGCATCAATACCAGTGCTCCCGAACCATCTTGCAAGTATCCTTCTCAAACACTGTTTTTACACCTACATCATCCAGCTTGCTTACAGAAATCAAATTTTTGGCCAATGCAGGAATATGTATAACACCCGAAAGTGTTCTAACCCTTCTGCCTTGCAACTTCAACTTTACGTTTCCATGACCGACAGTTCTAGCCTTCCTATCATCCCCTAAGAAGACATTACCACCATCGTATTTCTCATACCCGCAGAACCACTTTCTATGGGGAGTGAAGTGAAAGGATGCACCTGAGTCAATCAACCATGCCTCATGATCTACATGTGTACTTGAAGAAGCCAAGTACACATCCCCACCTTCATCTAAGGTGGTTTTCTCCTCTGTAGAAGGAGCATCATCAGATCCGTTTCCTTTGTTAGGAGCTTTAGCTTTACAGTCCCTTTTGTAGTGCTCTTCCTTTCTGCATTTCCAGCACACCACCTTTATAAGTTTTCCTGGAGATTTAGATCTCCCACTCGATGACTTAGTTTTGTTTTTGTTATGGGACCATCCTCATACAGACAAGGCATCACCATTTTGGTCTCCATATTTTTTCGTCTCATCTCCTCCGTCAACAAGGATGAGACTATTTCATCAAACTGCAAGGCAGTTGCATTGCTACCTATTGCAATAACCAACTATCCCATGAATCTAGTAGAGAACACAACAAACTAATGCTCTTATCTTCATCTGAAATTTTTATATCAACATAAGATAACTAACTTACCACAGTATTGAACAAATTCAGATGCTCTTTCACCGAGTCTCCATCTTTCATCCTCAGGTTATACAACTTTTTCCATAGGATTAGTTTATTCACCAGAGACTTAGATTGGTACAAATTCCCTAACTTGTCCCACAAAGCCTTCACCGTAGATTCCCCTGATACATTCAACAATACTAAATCTGAGACACATAATCGTATTGTGCTCTTTGCCTTCTGATCCAACTTCTTCCATTCTTCATCAGACACTCCCATTGGTTTAGTACCCGGATCTACCACATTATCCACCAACAGATCCTCCATCTTGAGTTTCCACAACTCAAAACTCTGACCATTAAATTTCTTTATCTCTATCTTTCCACTGCTCGCCATCTTCTTTCACCACTAGAATCGATCGCGCAAATCTCCCACTGAACGAGGTCTACCACAAGCCCAAGCGAAACCCCTCAGCAACAAAGGTGTCCCCTTGAAGCCAAAACAACTCTGATACCAAATGTAGGTTTTAACCCCGTACAAAAATTACTTGCATACGAATTCTAAAACACAGAAAATAAATAATGCGAGAGAATAACAAATAAAGCACATATACATAGAGATTTCCCCCTGGATCCCAAAACCTGGACTACCAGCTTGATTTCTCATTATGTTCCTTTCAATGTTACAATACATATTTATACATGCTGAAGCATCCAATACCATGGAACGAAAACCATCGCGTCCAAAACCATGTGCGAAAATCATTCACAAAACCATAGGTAGGTCTGCCCAACCTAATATAGGGTCTAATTTTATTTATTTATTTATTTTACTTGCCCCCCTCAAACCCCCCTGTGACCTCCCCACTGTGCAATTGGCCAATTTCCAGAAATCTTTATCTTGCCCAATGTCCTACGAGAATCGCCCCACTGTATAGGAACCATAAGCCTCAGTGCACAAATGGTCAGATCTACCTGCCAAACCCGCAACTGTTGAATGTCAGTTGGACTGTGGTGGCAACAAAACCCCAACTGCTAGATCTAAATGGTACTGTGGTGGTAGAACCTCAACTGGTGGATCTGATTGTTGTTGTGGTGACAGAATTGTTGGAAATAATACTGAGAGGGGGGAGGGTGAATCAGTATTATCAAATCAAACACTTCTTCATTTTCATACTCAGATTCATATACACTACTTCAGTGAAGGGAACCTGCGTGTACACGCAACTGTGTCTAATGCAACTAGCATATATCCAGTAAACTTATGATTCAGTTAATCCATTAAATGTTGATCTTTAGTTAGTGCATCAGAAATTGTATTAACCATGTGAACAGTAAATATGTGCAGTAAAAAAAAATAGATCATCACACACAAGAAGCACACATGAACACCATGATGTAAGGTGGAAACCCAATGTGGGTGAAAACCACCTGCTGCAAGTCGTCTCTATCTTCTTTTAATAAGAAACTTCATTTTACAATATTTATGTACTGGTGCAGTCTTATACCAGTACACAGGCTTCTACCTGCAGAAGGCTACACCATTTTCTCGTTCTCCAGCTTCTCCTGGAAGGGAGCTACAACCCCCTTAGCTCTTGTACTAGCCGATCCTTTTACTAATACGTAGGTGCTGGCCTATTGAATGCTCCAACCTTCACTCATTTTCCAGCTGCTACTGGAAGGGAGATACCACCCCCTTAGCTTTTGTACTAGTTGATGTACTAGTAGGTGCCGACCTACAAAAGGCTACAACCTTCTCTTTCTTCCTCCAGGTACCATGTTTCATAAATTTTTAGACTGGATACTCATGGAACACATCATCATAATCTGAAGGCCACGTTTCATCCAATTTTCATACTAGACCCATCAATATCATTGAAGCACACAATCAATCAACACTAGCATCATCAATCTCTGAATCACCCAATACTGAATCACTAAAACCCAGTCAACAAACTGCAATCACCAGAGCACAGAACTCTGCAACAATGTTCATATCTAACTGTATTATCAAAAATCATGTATCAGAGTGCATACTCTACTTGGAAGAGCCGAACTAGCGTGTATATGTAACTTCACCAAAGCGAACCAGCATATATGTCATCAAATACTTACTTATAACTTCGCTGCACTTCCTGACTTCAGAATACCCAGATCATTACATATACAACGATAATACGTGTGTTAGCAACTAGATCTAGTTCATCAGATCACATAAAGATAAGTCATTATTATTAGATCTCTTCCATCAATACTGAAGCTAAACCCATTCAACCAATCTAAATATGCAGAATACTGACACCAGTAAACAATCATCAGAACTCATCAACAACCAGAACCACTTGTAACTTCAAACATCATAGTTCATATGGTATACGCTACTTAGATGTATCTAACCTGTGTATGTACGTGCTTTTATCATAGTCAACCAGCGTATACATCCATAAATATTCATTCATGATTTGCAGCTATTCAGAAACTTGAGTTATACCCAGATCATAATATTTACAGAACATTACATGCATCAGTATACAGATCTAGAATAAGCGTGATCAAACCGTATAGAGATGATTCATTCCAAGCCATTAGATCCCAATCTATCCTTAGACAATTTCACCCTATGTTGCAAGATCGACCTCACAAGTTTTGGAGTTTGCTGTGACTATGGGACTACCGATTTGCGGGATGCGGGATTGCATGATGCCATCATACTTAGCCATTTTCTTGGTTTTTTGGGCTTTCCAAAGGCAATATTCAACAAGCTCTAACTTATGATCCAGGAGTCCTTTTTCGAACTTCTATATACCATTGGAAATCTCTTTCTGAGCACTAGGCACTAGAGAGGGTTTGATTAAGCTATGAGATCTTTTGTGGCCTAGGAAAGTGGCTCCAAACTTCACTACTCTTGGGAAACCTTGACCAATTGAAACCCACAATGCAGTGAGTGAAAACACTGACCCTTCACAAAAAATCCTTCTTTTTGGGACATAAAACATTCTCTTTCAGATCTCCATTTAAGAAAGAAATTTTTACAATCATTTGATGGAATTTCCAACTGTTTTGTGCTACCAAGACAAAGAGTGTCTGAATGGTAGCATATTTTGTTATTGGGGCAAATGTCTCCTCAGAGTCGACCCCTTCTTTCTGTGAAAATCCTTTTTCCACAAGCATGGCTTTGTGCTTGTCAAGTGAGCCATCAAATTTATACTTGTCCTTGTAGACCCACTTGCAGCCTATTGGTTTGGTTCCCAATGGAGGATCAACTAGCTTCCAGGTTTCATTCTTTATTAAGGCATCATATTCTTTTTGCATCACTTCTTTCCATTCATCATGAGAAGTGTCTTCTTGGATGGAAGTTTGTTCAAAATTTGTAGACAAATTTAGTTCAAAATCATAAGAAACATCCATATCAATAGGTGAATCAGAATAATCTACATCACCTCCATTTTTTCTGGTTGAGCTTCTTGTTCTTGTATTTCCAACCTCATCAGGATGAACACTTTCAAGTGTCTTTGTCAGCGATTTAGGAGGACCTTTTTGAGATGGCCTAGGTTGCTCATTTGACTGAGGTGGGGCTGAATCAAGAATTAGTATCCAAACTTTTTCAATCACATCACTCAAAGTGTCATCAGTGGTTGGAGCTTCATGTGGGGGAGAGAGTGCTTCAAAAGAAGATCCCACAGATTGATCCAATATAGGAATCCACCCTTCAATATGTGGAATCTCATTATCAAATTTTTGAAAATACTTTGCATGTCAGAATCTATTCAAGCGATCAAGTTGTCACTCAACAACATTATCAGTCTTGGAATATTAAAGAAATATCACATGTTTAGATATTTTAAACTTCTTATTAACTTCATCATCGAGACGGTATTCCTTGGAGGTATTTGAGTACCCTAAGAAGATACATTTGTGATTCCTTGCACCAAGTTTGTTTCTTTGTTCCTGAGGTATCAAGGCATAACATGTGGAACCAAAAACCCTGAGATGCCTCAAGGAAGGAATGTGGCCATACCGCATTTCATAGGGAGTCTTGTTTTTTATAGCATTAGATGGAAACCTATTCTTTACATACACAACACATATAATTGCATCAACCGAAAACATCAACTTAACATTCTTGAAAAACATCATGGAACGTACCATATTTAAAATTGTCCTATTCATTCTTTTAGCTACTCCATTTTGTTGGGGATTATAAGGCATAGTTCTTTGATGTTTGATCCCATGTCGGTGAAGATAGTTTTAAAATTCATTTGAAGTGTATTATTTTCCATTATCAGTGCAAATAGGTCCAATATGAGATTGTGCATCATTTTCAATCCATGAATTGAAGTTCTTGAATGTTTGAAAAGCATTAGATTTTTTCTTCAATAAACAAACCCAACACATTCTAGTGTAGTCATCAATAAATGTCATCATATATTTATTACCATTTGCAAAAGGAACAGGCATTGGGCCACATAAATATGAATGAATGACTTCAAGTTTTCTACGTGCCTAGGAATGAGAATCATGAAAAGACTGTTTGTTGTGCTTTCCTAAGATACAAACATTACATTGCTTAAGTTTCCTAGGAATTGTAGGCAATCTAGTAACACTTTTCCTTCAACAAATGAAGGTTGTCATAGTTCAAGTGTCCAAATCTAGCATGCAATAAAATAATTGATGGAAATGTACCTTCGTCATAGTGAGAACTGTATGAAAAGTTGTGTGCACGAGAAGAGATACCTTGCAATTTAGAAGTATTTCTTATTCTATCCCCATCATGGCAAGTGAGTGATCTGATGCTTTTCTGACCTCGATATTGCCATCAAAATATACGAATGGATTGTCCTTGCTGGTATATGTGGACCAAAGACAACAAGTTTCTCCTCAACTCTGAGAGCTATAGAACATCATGTAGAAGAAAGTCTAGAAGACCAAGAAATTTGAGCCTGATGGTGCCAAGCCATGGTGGCTTGAATTTTGAATTATATGCAAAATATACTGCTCCATCAACATTGTCAGTGAATTCTTCAAAAAAATATCTCCTAAAAGTCATGTGACAAGTTGCTCCTGAATCAAGCAACCAACCATCTTTCCATGAAGCAAGTGAAGCATTGAATAAGTCTTCAGTCACTCCAAAGTTGCAATGTGCCACAACGTAGTGAGAGGATTCAGGTGTTTTACCTTTCCCTTTGTCATTGGCTTTACCTTTGCCTTCATTTATTTCCTGCTCAATTCGGTCCCAAGGAAACCTACATGTGGATGCATCATGTCCATCTCTATTTCATTGTATGTAATGAAGATCAAACTTTTCTCCTTGGAACTGTCTACCCCCACTGCCTCTAAAATTCCTCCTTCCTCTTCCTCTTCGGCCAACTCTTCCTCTAGAAGAATATTGTGCATGATTCTTCTCTCTATGTGAAAGACAAATATTTTCTTCAGAAGACTGAGTTGTCTTCTTCCCAAAATACTTCTCTCTCTCACCAAACTTCTTCTCAAGGGAGTCAAAGGTAATCTCCTTAAGGTTTCCACTTGCTTGCAATGACTTAAGATAATGTGAATAGGTGGGATATAGTGCCTTGACATATGCTATGAGAGGAATTTCTATTTCAACACAGGTGAATTTTATATCATGCATAATGGATCTTAATTTTGATTCTAAGGCAAGAGGGTCATCATTTTTCAATTTAAGACTGAACACCTTAATCATCAATTGAACAACTTCAAGTTTAGAGTGTGAGTCATACAATTCCTTCTATTTCGTTAAATCTTCAAAGGCATTTGAAAATGGTGAAATATGGCGACTCACCTCTTCATTTACTGATGCTCCAATCAAGGCATAGGCCTTGTTGTTCTTGTTTTCTCAAATGGCAAACTCCTTATCTGAACTGAGCTTTACAAGTGCATTGTCTCCTTCTCCTTCACAAACTCCTCTCCACAAGTCATTGAAAATGATATTGTGTTTTATCTTCCTTAACCATTCTGGATAGTTCTCTTTTCTAGAGAGAACTACTCCAACAATTGTATCAGTGAATTCATTTTAAAATCTATGTACTATGTAAAAAATGTATTCTGCTTGCAATATACTACGAAAAAATGCACTTATGGTGGTAATTTTTGTAAAAAAATACATTATGATATATATATATATATATATATATATATATATATAAGACAAAGTTATTACTTGGGGGAGGGTTATATAAGGGAGGAATTATATGGTGGAGGGGAGTCAATATATGGGGGAGGTGATATATGGCAAAGTCAAGGGAGGTGTTATATATTATAACGATCGACCACCACAACATAATACTGATGTGGATGGTTACCAAAATTGAAGTGGTAGTCTAGAATTAGACTAATGGTTCCCTTAAAAACCAATCATCTGCGTGTTAATAAGATTATGTACGTGTATTTCCTCTCGAGGGTCTTGCTAAGCTGACCAATCACCGTCGGTCCTACTTTGACTTCTTACTTCCCAAGCGCTTCAATCACCATCGTTGATCTGGCTTTCTCAGATCCAATGAATATCGTGTCGTATCACGCACCAAATAACTGAATGATCTCCACTGTTGATCTTTCCTGTTTGATCCAATGGTTATCGCACCATCTTGCATGAATTCTTGCACGACCGATATGAGGTTGAGAGCATGCGAGAAAAGTGGTTTTCCTGTGCAACGTGTCACTAGCTTAGGTTAATCGCGCAATTTGGAGAAATACCATTTCCCATTTATTTTCCACGCGATATACCACTTACTTCTTTCCAATACTACTCACGTGTTTAATACAAAACCTTTAATAAATGTGCTTAATAAGATTTAGCGCCTAATCTCGATATTAACCCTTAAATCTAATTGAATGTAATTAGCAATAAACACATAAATGGAAATAATACCTGATTAGGGTACAAACCGATAATACACAGATTCAAGAGAAACTTTGCCCCAGGAATAACACGCAACACCACACTTAATCAATTATTCAATAATATATAAATTACAGAGTCTTGGCCCTCTCAGCTCGATTACAACAATTTGTTCTGACCTCTGTTTCCTCGCAAACCCTATCTCTCCCTCAATATTTCGCTTACTCCCTCTTCTATTCCATTCCAATCTATCATTACATTTTTTCCTTTTCTTTTATGGATTGAATCCTATCCTAACAACATTGACACTCAATCTCTATTTTTATCAGCTCAACTATTAAATCCCCATTCTCAAGCTCTGATACACACCTATCCTAACACTTATGTCATGTTCTAAAAATAAGACAATGATTTAATTATTACAATAATTGAGATAAAGATCAATTCGAGAGATCCAACCCTCTCTACTAGACCGATTTTGACCACTCAGGTCAATAAAATTCATCTCTTGTTAGCCACAACATGTGAACATACAATCACATTGCTGGCTAAGTCTCGATGCTCCTGCATCAGACTCCCAGGGAAGAAAAGAATCATTCATCAAACTTTCATGATTGACTCCATACTTCTGCAACTTTGCTGTTGTCAACCAACTGGCATCCTCTATTAGCTGTCCCTTCAATTTGACCAAATACTTAAAATAAACCTGTTCTTTGGTTCATTTAGTTACTCTTTTCTCTAGCACAGCTTCCACCTCTTTCTTGATTGTCTTTGGCATTTGTTCTTCCCAATGTACAGTTTGTTCTTGATCTTCTGGAGGTTCATTTTGCATCTTTGTCTCTATCTCCTTGTATGGGTACAAATCTGTAACATTGAAGATAGGTGATATTCCAACCCTTCTGGCAACTTAATTTCATAAGCATTGGTTGAAAACTTCCTCACAATTCTGCATGGCCCTATATTTTTCATCTTTAATTTCTTATAAGTCCCAACAGAAAATCTTTCTTTCCTCAAGTACATCATCACTATATCTCCCACTTGGAATTCTTTTTCTTTCCTCCTCATATCAGCTTTTTGTTTGTATTTTCTACTACTTTCCTGCAATCAGTCTTTGACATCTTCTTGTAGTCTCTGCATTTTCTCTGCAAACTCTTCAGCCTTTTCACTTCTTGTCTCCTGTTTGCCCAAATTTCTGAGATCATACACACCTCTTGGATTCATTCCAAAAACAATATGAAAGGGACTCATCCCAGTACTTCGGTTTAGAGTGTCATTATAAGTAAACTCATCTTGAGAAAGTGCTAAATCCCACTACTTAGGATTAAATTTGATATAGTAAACTTCTCAATATGTTTCCCAAGCTTCTGTTTACCACTTCCGTTCGTCCATCTATTTGAGGGTGATATGCTGAACTAAAACTAAGGTTGGCACCTAGTTTCTTCCAAAGAGTTCTCCAGAAATTCCTAACAAACTTTGTATCCCTATCAGACACAACACTTATAGGTAATCCATGCAACCTTACAACTTCTGAAAAAAAACAGATTAGCAATATGTGTTGCATCACTAGTCTTTTTACATGCAATGAAATGTGCCATTTTAGAAAATCTATCTACCACAACATAAATGGAATCATTTCCTCTTTGGGTTTTAGGTAATCCCAAAACAAAATCCACACTAACTTTTGTTGAGCTTTGAAATTACACCTCTCCTACACATTTTCCCAGACTTTTTCCCCTCACCAATACTCCATAAGCTACCATAAATCATTTCATATTTATTCTAAAAGAGCATTTAAGTGGTTTTCTAACTATGTTTTCGTGTTTGACTTAGATTTTGCTCATTAGCTACGGAATGCAGCCACTTTCCGCAGCTGTTTTTGTTAAACTCCAGGTTGTAGGTGTCATCAGGCAAAACGGGACACGTGGGCAGATCAAGAATGACCTGGACATGGATCAGGTCCTATTGGTTCAGCCGGATTCATCAAGGAAAGTCGTGGTCAACAGTGGTCAAGCGGTGGTCAAACAGAGGAATCCTACAGCAACAAGACTCCGTCTTCAAGCACGTGAAGGATTCGTGGCCGTTCCTAGATCCCTGGGGTCATGTTGACAGCTGTAGACTGCCCCACAATGCGAATCCAACAACCACTTTTGATAGATTGAATAATCTCAACAACCATTATGCTAAATTCATGGACGTTGTCTTTTACGTGTCCTCTGTTGACGTAGTTTCACAGGAAAATAGTTATAAAGCTTTTGTTATAAATAACGCGTTTCCAAACGCATAGAGTTAGTCTTTATTGATGTAATTTCATTGTTAAAGTTTATTGTGCCGTGACATTAGTCCCACTGTGGTAACGAGAGGATTATTCCTCTATTTTGAATTATAAAGAAGACTTTGTTTTTATATGACTGCGTGAGCACAATTTTGGACTGATAGCCTGTTGACCAAGGCCGTGCAGAGGGCCCCTGCACGCTGAGGTTTTGTTTCCTTTTTGCTGTACAATTTTTATGTATTATTTCCTTATTTCCATTACACATGTTTCATAGTTATCCACTTGTGTATATATTTCATCTGTTATGATATTAACATTTCATTCTTGTTTATGATTTTACAAGCTTTGTATATTGTTGTTAACGCTGATCAGTGTGTGTATGTTTTAGGATAGAGTAGGCCCAGGCATTTTCATATAATTTTTGCAATAACTAGTGACATGGGATTAGCCTCTCTGCTGACTTTGCTTTTCTTAGTTTTTTTTTTAATTCCAGTTCTGTTTTGTTGATTTTAGTCTTATTCACTTGCTTTGTTAGTTAGTTTAGATATCAACTTGCTCATATCATTGACGATTATCTCCGAAAGCCATAACTTAGAGTACCTGGCGAGGTATCGGATTATGAATGATGTGATTTGATATTAGTTTTACTTTTCTACAATTAGACATCAACTTGCTCATATCATTGACGTTATCTTCGAAAGCCATAGCTTAGACTACCTGGAGAGGTATCGGACTATGAATGATGTGATTTGATTTTAGTTTTACTTTTCTGCAATTAGACATCAACTTGCTCATATCATTGACGTTATCTCCGAAAGCCATAGCTTAGACTACATGGCAAGGTATTGGACTATGAATGATGTGATTTGATTTTAGTTTTACTTTTCTGCAATTAGACATCAACTTGCTCATATCATTGACATTATCTCCGAAAGCCATAACTTAGACTACCTGGCGAGGTATTGGACTATGAATGATGTGAATTGATTTTATTTTTACTAGATTGCAATTTTTGATTTATTTGAGTGCAGTAGCTTAATTCATTTTTCTGTATTTAGACAGCAGCAGAGATAATGGTTTCATGATCAATAGTTCATTATTTGCTTGATTTGAATAGCAACACATTTTTATTCTTGTTGAAGTATTAATTTCATCACTAGTATGTTCTAAGACCCTCTGAGGTGTTAAGTTCTGGAAATCATTATAGAGGACATAATTGCCTTAAAATCTATATCCATACTTGCCTTCTAGAGTATTCTTAAAACTCAGGAATAGGATTTCCATTCATATTAAGAGATAAACGAAGATAAAAACCCCCAAAACAAAATAAAAATTGAAAATGACAAAAAGGTAAGAAAGAGGTTGTCTTGCACATATAGTGCGCCACACTTCATGAGTCTACGACTCCCGGATTGATAATTAATGCAGCAATTTAGGACAAACTAAATTGACTAAACAACTTCATCCCATGGTCAGTCTGGTATTGGTAATGGCTGGTACAATCCTGTATTTTGGCTTCTCCCCTTAGCATGCTGACATATCCTTCACTTATAGAGTTCAGGCTTCTGTGATCCATATCAAGTTTGAGAGAGATTTTTCGGCGAAAATCACATGGAATACCATTTGTCGACGCGTTTCGAACCAACTAGTGTGGTTCATCGTTAGGACAAGTTGAAGAAACAGATCCAGCTTAGCATGTTAAATAGTCTGAGCAGAGCCTCCAACGGCTAACTTGACCAACGGCTAGTTTGACTCTAGGACCGAGGTCAAAATTATTTTATTAAATTAATTAGTAATATTTAGGACCAATCCCTTAAAAATATATAAAATATTTTTAATGGGTATTTAGTTCAAAAAATATTATTAAAAATTATAAGTTAAATAGTATTTAAAAGGAAATTTAGTTAAATAAAGGACCTTATAATATATGAATAAATTAAACGCCTACATACAAATATATAAAGTAATATATAAAATAATTAAAAATAATAAGTTAATTAATAATTAAATGGAAAATTTAGTTACATAAAGGACCTTATAAAAAGTAATATCAAAAGGATGTTAGGTTAGTTAGAAAATTATTTAAAAAGTATAATGGAAAATTAGTTATATAAAGGACCTAATAATATAAGAATAAATTATATGCATAACTATAAATATATGAAGTAGTATAATATATATATATATATATATATATATATATATATATATATAATTGAAAAGGGTGTTTATTTAGAAGTATTATTAAAATTATATGCTAATTAGTATTAGTCACAAAATACCTGAAGTAATAAGCTATTAGAATCAATAAAAATAAGAAATGAGAAAATTAGCTCTCTAAATATATATATATATAAAATAAAATAAATAAAAATAAAATAAATAAAAAAAAGTAGTAGAAAAAAAAAAAAACTTAAGAGGAGGGCGGAAAAACGACTAGGAAGAGAGTGCTGGGACCCAACACCTACTGATTTTCCAGCCATCCTCTCTATTGAGATTTCTCGGCCTCCTTTCAATCTCAAGTGCTTCCCTAAGTTTTCGATGATGGAAATGCGAAACCTTAGCAATAACACTAGCCTCTTCAATACAAACATGATGATTCGTTTTCTCAGCATGTTCAGCTAAAGCGGAAGACTTATCTCTCCTATGCTTGAGCTCTCCTTCACTTTTCAACAAATCTCTTAACATCAGTTGTCATCTTTGGCCAGTAGTAAAAATAATTTACCCGAGCAAAGGTTTTGTTATGTCGAAAGTGCCCAGATAACCCTCCACTGTGTTTCTCTTTGATAATGTTTTCCCTCATAGAACATTTGGGAATGCACAGTTTGTTACCTTTAAACAGTAAACCTCCTTGGATAAGATAATCTAACCATTGGCTTCTATTATGAACTATCGGATTTTGTACAACTATATAATATATTTAAATTCTACATCATCTTTATACATATCAACCATTTCTTCAAATCCTACAACACCAACTCTTAATTCTTGCACCATGAAATTTACCCTGCTTAAAGCATCAACAACTTTGTTCAACTTACCACTTGTATGTTTGATCACAAAAGTAAAACTTTGCAAAAACTCTACCCACTTAGCATGCTTTTGATTCAATTTTGGTTGATTGTTTATAAATTGCAATGCATGATTGTCAGAGTATAATACAACCTCCTTTGGTAGCAAATAATGTCTCCATTTTTTTAAAGCTTGCACAATAGCATAAAATTCTTTATCATAATAAGAATATTTCTTCTTAGCTTCATTTAGTTTCTCACTAAAGTATGCTATTGGTCTTTGTTCCTGACTCAGAACTGCTCCAATTACAACTCCACTAGCATCAGTTTCAACTTGAAAAACTTTTTCAAAATTAGGCAAAGCTAAAATTGGTTTTTTTTGTAATTTTCTTCTTCAAAAACTTAAAATTTCGGTCTAGTGCTTCTATCCACTTGAATGGCTGATTATTCTCTTTGATTGTTTCAATAATTGGTGCACAAATCTGACTAAAACTTCTGATAAATTTTCTATAAAAACTTGCAAGACCATGAAAGCTTCTTACCTCAAATATGTTTCTTGGAATAGGCCAGTTCCAAATTGCTTGGAATTTCTCTGGATCCATTTTCAGACCTTATTTAGAAACTACAAACCCCAAATAGATTAATTCTTTTTTCATGAAACTACATTTCTTCAGATTTATCAACAATTTCTCTTTCTGTAGAGTTCTTAGAACCAACTTAAGATGCTCCAGATGTTCTTCTTTGCTTCTACTGAAAACTAGAATATCATCAAGATAAACAATGACAAACTTGCCTGCATATTCCTTCAATACTTCATTCATCAATCTCATGAATTTGTTGGGTGCATTAGTGAGTCCAAAGGCATCACTAACCACTCATATAGCCCACTGTTTGTTTTAAATGCAGTCTTCCATTCATCTCCTTCTCTAATCCTTATTTGATGATATCAACTCTTCAGGTCTATCTTAGTAAAATACTTTGACCCACTTCAACAATCCATCAAATCATCCATGTGTGGTAAAGGAAAACAATACCTGATTGTGATTTTGTTTATGGCTCTGGAGTCTATGCACATGCGCCACTCACCACCTTTCTTTGGGCTAAATACTATTGGCATAGCACATGGACTAAGACTCTCTCTGATTAATCCCTTATCCATTAGTTCTTACACTTGTCTCCCAACTTCTGCATTCTCCTGAGCAGTCAATCTGTATGCTACTTTGTTTGGCAAACTTGCTCTAGGTATCAGGTCAATGTGATGAATAATACTCCTGATTGGTGGCAATGCATTTGGAAACTCATCCACAATAATATCAACAAAATCATTTAACAGAGTTTTGATTTCTTCAAGTAAATCATCCAAGTTTTTAGAAGTCAAAATTACCTTAGGTCTCCCTATGGCAGCAAAATGCATTTCTTCACCTTTTCCAACTTCTTGCAACAACTCCTTTCCACTCATCAACATAACACTATTTCCAGCTGTTCTTTTGCTTGCTTCATCTTTTAATGGCAGAAATGTATGCTTCACTCCATTCTTCTCCAAGGTATAGGTGTTTCTTCTAATATCATGAATGTCTTTTCTATCAAACTTCGAAGGTCTTCCCAACAATACATGGCATACATCCATTGGCATTACATCACATAATATCACATCCTTGTACGTACCAATCTAGATTTCTACTTTTCATTGTTCTGTCACAATAAGCTGATGTCCTTTTTGCAGCCATAATACTTTTTAAGGAGTAGGGTGTACTGTTTTCACTAATCCTAACTTGTCCACCATTTCTGTAGAAACCAGGTTATCAGTGCTTCCACTGTCAATTATCACTTTACAACATTTTCCTTTGGACTTGCATGTAGACCTAAATAAATTCATTCTCTGAGTTGGTTCTCCTATCTCTTTCTCTGCTTTAAGCAATACTATTTTCAATAACAAGGATTCTCCTACTTTGGGTGATTCTTCCTTATTTTCAATTTGAGGTTTTCCTTCCTTTGCCTCAACCACATTCAAATTTCGTTGATTGGTTGCTTTATTATGAGGACAGTCCCATGATCCATGTCCCCATTCTCCACATGTATAACACTGAATTTCTCTTCCTCAACCTCTTCCTCTGGGTGAAAATATTCCTCTACTAAAGTCTACTCTCTGTGGTGGTCTACTACTTAAACCTCCTACTTCACCCTAAGGGTGCTGAAATCTTGATCTAGTAGTTCCTCTACCTCTCGCTAAACTTTTCTCTCTGTTCCTCTGATTTTGTTTTCTCAACATATTCTCCTCTGCTTTCAAAGCTTCTTGATAGGCATCTTCAATTGCTTTTAGACTCAACAAGATGAATTCATCCTGTATGTCATATCTCAAGCCATTAATGTACCTAGGTACCTTTTATATATCATCCTATGCATGTCCTGCCCTAATGCTCATCTTATAAAACTCTTTTGTATATTATTTTACAGTCATTCCTTTTTGTCTCAAATTCTGTAACTGCCTAAAAAGATTTAACTAATAATATTTTGGCATAAATTTATCTTTCAATCTACTCACCATTTTATCCCGTTGTTTGATCTTGGGCTTCCTCTTTCTTGCGCTGGATGTTTGTAGTTCATCCCACCAGATAGCTGAATGACCCTTCAATCTGGTAACTACAAATTTCACCTTCTTTTTGTCATCAACCTTCTCATAGTTGAAATACTTGTCCAATAAACTGATCCAGTCCATCAACTCTTCTACATTGAGATTCTTGTCATATAAAGGTATTTCCACCTTTGGTCTTCCACTTGCTTTAGCTAATATCTTGAGAACTTTGGCAGCTTCACTTTCATCCTCTTCTTCTTCCTCAGAAGATTCCTCTGTAGCACTAGCATCTCCTTCATCAGGTGCTCTCCTTTGAGTAGTTTCCATTGTCTCCATCCTTGTGCCCAAGTTCTGAATCTCTTCCATCAGAATTGCATTCGCTACAGGTCTCCCCCGACCTATGCCAGCTCCTCTCCTAGGTGGGATGTTTACTGTAGCAGACTTAATCCTTGGGCTCTGATACCAAATGATGTGGATGGTTACCAAAATTGAAGTGGTACTCTAGAATTAGACTAATGGTTCCCTTAAAAACCAACCAACTGCGTGTTAATAATATTATGTACGTGTATTTCCTCCCGAGGGTCCCGCTATGCTAACCAATCACTGTCGGTCCTACTTTGACTTCCTACTCCCTGAGTGCTTCAATCTCCACTGTTGTTCTGGCTTTCTCAGATCCGACGAATATCGTGTCGTATCACGCACCAACTTGTAGAAATTCCCACTATAGATCACCTGATAATGCAATATACTAAAGCAAAATACTTTATCTACTTCTACAATCAAATGTTCAAAAGCTTAATCGATTATGAGCAAGATCAAATAGAACACATATAACAAAGAATGAGAAATCAATCACACATGAACACAGAAGAATACTCTGGGGAAAGACTCAACTAAAAATCCTGATCTCTGTATTATCATACAAGTGGAAATATGCCCGGATTACACAAAGCTTTAGCTCACAAGCTATCTAGCTCTCAGTGCAATCCCTCTGCTGCTCATAGACAGTCAAAGGCTTCTCACAAACCTTCTCCTCTGCCCTCCAAGCCTCCTATTTCTCTGCACAGTTTCTCCTGGGGTCCAATGCTGCCGCCTGTGTGAATTCACCTCTCACACAACTCACCAAACTCGGAAGTAACTACGCAATCCTAAAGGAGATAATTCCTTCTACATGGATGAGTTTCCTATATAAGAAAAATCCTCCAATTGATAGTACATTGTCCCTTCCTCTGATCTCAACTGGGTCTCTGACTGAACTGACATGCATGAGTTATTTATGAGAGAATATTCAGTTATCTGAAGTACACTAGTTACATGCATGCATGCATTAACTAACTGAACTCACAATCAGTTCCACAAACTGTTGGAACTAATCTAACTGGACTTAACTTAGTTAAATGCGCTAACTAATTACAACTCAAAGTACAACTCATTCTGATCTCCTTAATTAAGGGATAACTTCCACAATCAAAGGGAAAACTGTTGCATGTCTTCACATAGAATTCATGTTTGATTTTCTCCAACTAATTAACTCAAGATGAATTAATTAATTATATTTCAAATAGCTGCTAAGATCAATTTCAAATTTTAATTCTAAATTTTAGTTCAGGAACTAACTAAAATTGGAATTTATCCCGAAATGCTATTTATAGCAATTCTAGTTTTAGCATTTCTATTTTATCATTCCTTGTTTCTATCTCCAACACTGGTACCTGAAATGCTATTTATAGCATTTCTTGTTGCTATTTTCAACACTCCCTCTCAACAAGAAAGGCATTCAACTTGAACCCGATGCTGAACCTTTGGAATGTTTTGCATGAAACACTTCTCCCTAGTGTTGTTGCTCCAACAACTCTAGAAACAAAAAAAATCCAACCTGAATCAAAATAATGCCTCTGTCATCAAAGTCTTTGATTGCTATTGCCTCTGTCGACTGAAAACTCTGCACCTCTGTGCTCTTCAGTATCTGACTTCTCTAGCCTCTGTCACTTTGATCTCTGACTGCATCAATCACACTGATTCCTGTTGCTGCATCCGTGCTGCTGCTGGTCCTAACTCCCAACATGCATCCGCACTGCACCTCCTCTCATCATGTTGCATTGTGCTATCCAATGATGCACTGCAACTTAGTTATTGAAAAGTAAGTAAATGATCTCCCAACTGACCTCCTTGTTGGGCTAGAAACACCTTTTGATGTTGAAACTTCATCTGCTGCTCCATCCGCATCTGTCTCTACCCACTCAGTTAGTCTTGCTACTCCTCGTCGGGGCTCCTGTAGCAAGGTCTAATCAAAGAGGTTGGGTACCTCAATGATCCTATCCCTATTCCATCCTTCTTGGGACTGTCACTCCAAATCGCCCCACCTCCGACCTAGAGGTATGGATGCATGTGATCCCTCTGCCCACTTGGCTCGAAATTCCCCCTACTGGAGGTCTCTACATCAGTGGATGCCTTCACTCGATCTCCTCTCGACTTCTCTCGTTGTGTCTACTCCACAACCTCCTAAAGTTGCTTCACAAATTGTGGCTCCTTCACAATTGTCTGAGACTTCTTCTAGCACTGCATGTTGAGAGCTAATGTATTCTCCCTCTCAACCACCAAGTATCCAACAGTTGCCTTGCTCTTCAAGGCTTTGCATGCATCTTGAACCTCAAGAGCATACAAGTTCTTGACTGGTGAACCGATCTTCTTCACTTGTCTCGTGGTGATGTGTCTAAGGAAAACGTTTCCCTTACTGAAGACTACATCATAGCCTTTGTCTTCCAGCATTGTAATCGATACCAAGTTTTTCCTCAGTCTTGGCACATACTTCACATCTGGCAAGTTAATGCAAGCTCCATTCTCCCTCTGAAAAACAACTGTGCCTACTCCTGAGACACTATGCTTTTCATCATTACCCATCTCTATGAGTATATGGATATCTTTCTCCTCCAAGGTACTGAACAAACTCTTATCACTAGTCATGTGGAATGAAGCTCCACTGTCAAGAAACCAACCACATCCCACCATGGATGAAACCATGCATGCGATGAGGGTGAAATCCAACTTGAACTGTGAGCCCAGTGTGTTGAGTCTTGAAATTGTCATTCATTTCCATTACACTTTCACTATTATGTCCATTATATCACCTCCATTTCACCTCCATTTCACTACTATGTCACCACATTCATCCCACTTTCATTATCATTGGGTCACCTTTATGTTTTTCCAATCTTTATTATTTCTAAGCCTTTTAAGTGAATTTGCGGTTAAACATTAGAAAATAATGTGCATATGCTTATACCTAACAAATGGGTTGAGGTTGTTGACATGTGTAGGTTGAAAGGAGACTTCTAGAAGACCCTTATGTGGCACTCTAAGGCCAAATTCGAATTTGGTTGGAAAGAATCATGGGATCATGAGGATATGTGTCACATCTCCTAATTGTATTGTAACTCTAAAAAGACATGTGTCTTATCAGTTCCTATTTTGATTAGGACTCTAGAGGTAGAGGGAAAGATTCATGGACTATCATTAATGAGATGGCTCTCATCTTTTTATATAAATAGGAGATCTCTCTCCTTCATTTGTTAGTCTTTAGTTCCTAGTTCTTAAGTTTGTAGTTCTTCCTTGATGGCTTTTGAAAGCTTTGGACAACTTTGTTGTACTTTGTACTTTTGAAGAAATTGAATAAAGCTTTGATGTTCTCAACATGGAAGGAGATGTGAAGTAGATGTCATGGAGTATATTAGGATGTAAGGTAGAGTAGATTTCATTTTGTAAATATTGCTTTGTAGAATGTAAGGTAGAATAGATTTCATTTTGTAAATATTGCTTTGATTTGATTATGTTATTTGATTGCTTTCAAGTTTGATAAATTAGATTTTTCATTCATGCAATTTTAATTCATGCAAGTGTGTTCAATTTTGCTTTGATTTCATAGGTGGCAGAGGGCCCCTACCTTGTATAGTTGTCATTTAATTTTGCATTTTATTTCACCATGTATATTAGCTGTACATAACAAAGCTTTTTTATTACTGTTGTTTTACATTTTTCTCATGTATATTAGCTGTACATAAATTGCTTTCAAGTTGATTGTAGATTAGTGATGCACACAGCCTTTTAATGAACTAATGACGTGATAGAATCATCTTGTCCTTTTGCTGAAGCAACAAGGATACTGGGTCTCATAGTCATTAGCTCATGATTTGGTTATTGCATTTTATTTTGATTGAACTAATTGTATATTTACATTTTTGTTTAAATACTAACTCCATCAATAACATGTTTTAAGTTCTTTTGAAGTGCTAAGTTTTGGAAATTACCATTAGGGACATAGGCCTTGTCTTGAAATCTTTATCCATACTTGTCCTTTAAAAGTATTCTTAAGACCTTAGAATAGGATTTCCATTTGCATTAAACACTTTAGAAAACCAACAAGAACAAAACCCCAAAAACAACATAAACTATAAAACAACGAAGTAAGATAAAGGTTAACTAAGCACATATGGTGCACCACACTTCATCAGTTTACGATACCCGGATTGATAATTTATGTAGAGCAATTTAAGACATTAAATTGACTAGACATTTTGGCGCCGTTGCCGGGGAAGTGTAATTAGGAGACCTTATTTCTTACATCTGAAAAAAAAAAAAGTTAATAATTCTTGAGTATGCTCTCCTCTTGCACTTTGTGTGATCTAGAGGATCAGAAAAAGGATTGTTAAGTAAAAAAAAAAGAAAAATAATAATTCTTGAGTATGCTCTCCTCCTGCACTTTGTGTGATCTGGAGGATCAGAAAAAGAATTGTTATGTAAAAAAAAGAAAAAAGAAAAAAAAAAGGAGACAAAATAAACTTCAACATTTCAATTGATTAAAAAATAAATAAAAAAATGAAACTCAACTGCTTTGATAGGTTCAAATTGTCCAAAATTATCTGGTTATGGTTTGTAGTGGTCTTCAAAACACTGTATCCTGTTTTAATAAGGTTTTGCAACTTAGCTGCAGAAACTGCCCTGATTCCGCAGCTAGCTGAGAATTCCGCAGCTGTTTCAAGGTTTAGTAGGTTACAAGCATCCAATGAAAAAACCGACCACATGGGCATCTCCAGAATTGTCCCAACATGGATCCTATCCTAGTCACCTAGCTCAGATCTATGAAAAATCAGCCTAAGACCTCAGTCAAAGTCTTGTTTTTAGCAAGTTTTTCTTGAAGTATTTGCTACCTGAAATTGAAAATCATTAATCCTTTTTATAAAATTTTACAATTTCAGAGAAGAAAAAAAAGAGAAAAGCAATCTATGGCTATCTCCATTCCTAGTTTTCACTGTGGCTTCAATAAAAATCCGCCTCCCTGACCAAGCATTGGCCCTGAAACAAACCTGCAAGAACATTTGTTAAAAAAAAAAATAGAAGCTATAATCAGGAGACACTCAAAAGAAAGCTGCAGATAGAATAGGAAAGCCTAAAACCTTTCAGCGCATTCAACGGAAAAAACGTGATATACTACAGATGCTTAACAAATTTCCTGATAAGAAGGAAAATATCAAAATTTTTGTTGAGCCAGAAAAGCGTAGTGCACTTGAGCTGTGCTCACAGGTTATGGAAACCTTGGATGGTGGGTCAGTTCTTCAAAAGAAGATATTCAAATTTGGGGACAAAGAACTCCTGGTTCTTATAACAAATCCAAGAGGCAAGGTCCATGTAAGGTTGGCTACAGATATGGAAGGACCACTTACGCTACACTGGGGCTTGTCAAAACATTCAGCTAGGGAGTGGACGCCACCTCCATTGGACATTTTACCTGAAGGGTCGAATCTTTTGCAATTAGCTTGTGAAACACCTTTTAAAGAGGGGTTTGTTGGAGATGCATCATTAAAATCTGTTGAGATTGAGATTGACAAAAGTAGCTTTCTGGGAATGCCTTTTGTTCTGATCTCCTCTGGTAACTAGATCAAAGACAATGGGTCAGACTTCTATTTTAGTCTGAGAGAAAAAGATACAAAACCTGTAAAGCAGGCCGAATGCAAATTCATAAAAGGCAGAACAGTGAGAACAGTTAACTCAGGAAAAACGTAAACACAGAAAAAATGTCTAACTTCAAACATTCGATTTGCCCAAAAAGAGACGAATTTCCAAAAACTAAAACATGGGTTTTTTTGCCAGGTGGGTTAATTAGATAACCCAGAAACCGTTTGAAGAAATTTGTGGCGGTCTGGGAGAAATCTTTGGTTCTTTGGAGCGCATTTTTGACTGCCGCGCGTGAAAAAAAAACAGAACTTTCAATTAAATGAGCGGACAGTGATTTAATTCGGCTGTATTCTGGCACCACCACGTCTTCCACCCTTTGCCACCACGTCTTCTGCCCTTATGCCACCCATTTTCAAATCATTAATACCTGTTTAGCAACAGTCTGAATTGAACACGACATTGTCTAACTCCATTACATACGGCTCTTCACAGCAATGACGTGTCCATAAAACTCCGCCAAGCAAGAGGTGTTTAAAACTCATACGGCTCCTCTCCACCGTATTTTGTGCAACCATTTCATTAATGTGTAAACGTTTCCCACACAGCCGTTCAGTTAAAAAAAAAATCCAACTCCACTTCCCTACCATACCATTGTGTTAAAGTTGCACCTTGTTCGCTACGTCTCCATTTCATTATGTGAATTCATCTCAGCTGTTCATCCTCTGTTTCTGCTTACAGCTCCTGAACACTCCCGTACCCCTATCCATCTTCCATTTTCAGTGATTATTCTTCCATAAACCTTGCAACATAGTCATCTTACCTCTGTTAAACCATCACACGCAGTTGAATTCCAGGTTGAATTTTAAACAGAGGAAAGGATGGGTCGGTTATTAAGGGCAGAACCGAAAGGGCCAAATAGTTATGATCATGGTTATAGGCTGTTTGTCAAATTATAAGTCCATCAGTAAAACTGTTTTGCTCCATTCACAGAGTTCCTAAATGCATACAATAAAAAAAAATTCGGTTGACTGTTTTAGCCACTTTTCGCAGCTAGCCCAACTTTCTGTAGCTAGCCCACCTTTCCGCAACTGGCCCAACTTTCCGCAGCTATTTTGTTAAACTCTAGGTTGCAGGTGTCATCAAGCAAAACAAGCCACATGGGTAGCTAGGGGAATGTCAGTACATGGATGGTGTCCTATTCATTCGGTCGAATTTGATGAAAAAAACCTCGGTCAAAAGGGAAGTCAAGTTGAATGTTATCACAAAGTCGCCACACTGAGTCGCCACACTAAGTCGCTACATGTCAAGAAAAAATAATAATTTTGAATCAATGAAATGAACAAGTTATTTGCTCACTTTTCTGAAGGTATTGATTAATTTTGGACTGATAATGAAAGATGAATGGCTAACTTTGTATTCAAGATTTTTAGCTACAGAACCGTGCACATTCCGCAGCTAAAGTCCAATTCCGCAGCTAGAAAAAACCTCATTGTTCAAATCAGCTTATCTTTCTCATACAAAATCAGATTTTGATGATTTAACTATCATTGGAAAGATCTCAACAAGATCTATATAATGAGAAATCTATCATTAGAGTTTGAAATGGCAAATAATGAAATAAATTGCTGAAAAGAAGCAACATTCAACTTGGGCACCAATTTCAAAGCAGGTATAAATTCTTTTGATTTTTCCTTTGAGAACTTGTTTCATTAATACAAATTCTTAGTTTTGTGTGTAAATATCATAACTAGAGAGATTGATCACCTCTCTCCTTTGATAATCTTACATTCCATTGCAGAAGAAGTATTAGTTTTTTTGCAGGTTTCAAGAGGAAGGACAAATGACTACAAGAGAATGGTGTCTCTCTAAGAGACCAATTTGTTTCATAAGAGGATGATCAACAACAAAGAGGAAATATGCTGATGCAAAATCAGATCCAAACACTTGAAAAACTTTCAGATACTATTGTCTCCATCACATCCATACTTCATAATAAACCATTCACCTTATTCCACTCCATACTTTCCACTTACTGTCCATCCATAACCCACAGATAAAAGCAAAAGGCTCATTCATATGCTTATTGCCCATTGCCATTGCTACTCTCCATTGCCATCTTCCATTTTCATTTTCCATTCCTTGTCATTTTCATTCCGCAAATAAGCCCTGCTCCAATGCAAATTATTGAGTCCATAGTCCTTTGAGTCTAATTTCTTTGTAAAAACACCTTGAGGCTTGCATGCCTTAATGGAAAATCCTTATGCTGACAAACAATGGGAATACATTAATGTACCTTGTTCGTTAGATCTTCTAGGTGACTCGACATCAGCAAATTCATTTGTACCTAGCAAGATGTGTTTGGGCATCTTGACTCTCATTGTCATCAATGGTGAGAGTTCTCGTGTTGACTAGTGGCATCCATTAATGGCCACTAAGCCAACAATTTCCTACTATGTTCGACATCAGAACATCTTTTCACATAGTAGGAATTGTGCCAATGAGTTTTGAAGACATGAAGACTATTATTTTCAACATTTTGGAGCAGATTCAGCAAGTTTTAGTAGAAGCAATAAAAAGTCATCTTATCTCTCTATCCATGACTCCTCTTGTTCAGCCACTTGAAGAAGAATATGATCAGAAATTTTCAGCCACTACACATACAACTCATCCATTCCAAAGGGTAAGTGAAGGTACGGAATTTTCTAACTTTTGACCATAGAATTCCATAAAAAGCTAGAATGATAATTGTTGGAAAAACATTTCTCTTCCTCATTTCATAAAATTGCCAATACCATCAGTTGGGGGGGGGAATACATTCATATTCATATCTTGCCATGTCCATATCATATTCAGGAGCTCACATACTTCCAACATATATTAATTATTACATTGCTATTATGAGCATACAATGGCTTTTTAAAAAGTGCTTAAAGGATAAATTGGATACAAACAAAATCATGGTTGTCACACAAGAACCAACCATCATGCAATCCAATAAAGATATACTTTGCAACAATAATCAAAATATCATTATGCAAAGTTCAAAGATCAAAATAGAAGGCAACAAAAAAAAAATGGTTGTAACACAAGAACCAACCATGTTGCAATTCAAGTGAAACACTTTGCAAAAATATGAAGTTATCAAATGATATCATGCAAAGTTAAGCCAAAGCTCAAGGATCAAAAGAGTTAATGTAATATATATTGCATGAGGACATGCAATAGCTTCAGTTGGGGGGTATGTTGAGTCTTGAAATTGTCATTCATTTCCATTACACTTTAACTATTATGTCCATTATATCACCTCCATTTCACCTCCATTTCACTACTATGTCACCACATTCATCCCACTTTCATTATCATTGGGTCACCTTTATGTTTTTCCAATCTTTATTATTTCTAAGCCTTTTAAGTGAATTTGTGGTTAAACATTAGAAAATAATGTGCATATGCTTATACCTAACAAATGGGTTGAGGTTTTTGACATGTGTAGGTTGAAAGGAGACTTCTAGAAGACCCTTATGTGGCACTCTAAGGCCAAATTCGAATTTGGTTGGAAAGAATCATGGGATCATGAGAATATGTGTCACATCTCCTAATTGTATTGTAACTCTAAAAAGACATGTGTCTTATCAATTCCTATTTTGATTAGGACTCTAGAGGTAGAGGGAGAGATTCATGGACTATCATTAATGAGATGGCTCTCATCTTTTTGTATAAATAGGAGATCTCTCTCCTTCATTTGTTAGTCTTTAGTTCCTAGTTCTTAAGTTTGTAGTTCTTCCTTGATGGCTTTTGAAAGCTTTGGAGAACTTTGTTGTACTTTGTACTTTTGAAGAAATTGAATAAAGCTTTGATGTTCTCAACATGGAAGGAGATGCGAAGTAGATGTCATGGAGCATATTAGGATGTAAGGTAGAGTAGATTTCATTTTGTAAATATTGCTTTGTAGAATGTAAGGTAGAGTATATTTCATTTTGTAAATATTTCTTTGATTTGATTATGTTATTTGATTGCTTTCAAGTTTGATAGATTAGATTTTTCATTCATGCAATTTTAATTCATGCAAGTGTGTTCAATTTTGCTTTGATTTCATAGGTGGCAGAGGGCCCCTGCCTTGTATAGTTGTCATTTAATTTTTCATTTTATTTCACCATGTATATTAGCTGTACATAACAAAGCTTTTTGATTACTGTTGTTTTACATTTTTCTCATGTATATTAGCTGTACATAAATTGCTTTCAAGTTGATTGTAGATTAGTGATGCACACAGCCTTTTAATGAACTAATGACGTGATAGAATCATCTTGTCCTTTTACTGAAGCAGAAAGGATACTGGGTCTCATAGTCATTAGCTCATTATTTGGTTATTGCATTTTATTTTGATTGAACTAATTGTATATTTACACTTTTGTTTAAATGCTAACTCCATCAATAACATGTTTTAAGTTCTTTTGAAGTGCTAAGTTTTGGAAATTACCATTAGGGACATAGGCCTTGTCTTGAAATCTTTATCCATACTTGTCCTTTAAAAGTATTCTTAAGACCTTAGAATAGGATTTCCATTTGCATTAAACACTTTAGAAAACCAACAAGAACAAAACCCCAAAAACAACATAAACTATAAAACAACGAAGTAAGAGAAAGGTTAACTAAGCACATATGGTGCACCACACTTCATCAGTTTATGATACCCGGATTGATAATTTATGTAGAGAAATTTAAGACATTAAATTGACTAGACACAGTGTCTCACCTTCTGATCCTTCCTTGGATCCCTTCTTGGATTTCTTCAGTGGACAATTTGTAGCAAAATGGCCCACCTCATGACAATGAAAGCATCGCACTTTCAATTTGTCAAACTTCTTCCCACCATAGGAAGAACTCGATTTGGGATGAGAATCCTTCTCCTTCCCTTTCTTTGCCTTAATAGCTAAGGCACAATTTTCTTCATCCTCCTTGGATGAAGAACCATCTCTGGTGCTTCTCCTTATCTCCTCCTGCATCAGATTCGACCAAAGTCGTTCCCAATCTGGCAGTTTCTCTCTTCCATTTACTGAGTCTTGGTAGCTATGCTAGCTCTTAGGGAGACCGAGGAGAGAAAGACTCACCATGTCATCATCGGCTGTTGAGATCCCTACACTTCCAAGTTCATCCTTGCAGGTGGCGAGCTTGTTCAGATATGTAGAGATCGTGTCGCCCTTTTCACACTTGATTTTCCGAAGCTTGTCTTTCAATGCCAGCTTCCTCTGATCGCTGCTGTTTTGATATAGATCTTTCAATGTTTTCCACATTGAAAATGGTGTCTCCTTCCCATGGAGACTCGAGACTATGTGGTCTTGAACTCCCTCTAGAAGGATTATCCTCGCTCTAGCCACACATTTCTTCCATTCCACCAATTCTTGGGCATTAACTATTGTGGGCTTCGGGATTTCTTGATTAATGAAGTCCTTCAAACCGTTTTCCTCTAATACTGCTTCCATGCGATCCTTCCAGGTTATATAATTCGAGCTGCCATCAAGGGCATACTTGTTGGGTTGTGTTATATTCTTTCCACGTAGTTAACACGGGGTTCGAGTGGCACCCGTAACCCCACTTTATGGGGTATGGGGCAGCGCCTTGGAAAATTTTGGTTTTGGACCCTATGTTAGGTTGGGCGGACCCACCTATGGTTTTGTGCATGATTTTCGCACATGTTTTTTGGATGCGATGGTTTTTGGTCCATGGTATTGGACGCGATGATTTTTCGATCCATGGTATTGGACGTGATGATTTTTGGTCCATGGTATTGGATGCTTCGACATGTATAAATATGTATTGTAACATTGAAAGGAATATAATGAAAAATCAAACAGGTAGTCTTGGTTTTGGGATCCAGGGGAAAATCTCTGTGTATATGTGTTTTATGTGTTCTGCTCTCTCATTGTTTATTTTCTGTGTTTTAGAATTTGTATGCAGGTAATTTCTATACGGGGTTAAACCTACAATACTCGAGTCTCAAACCGCTGAATGCCATTGGTGAAATTGAGATGTGATAAGAACTTCAATTTCTATAGTCAGGAACTTCAAACTTCCAACTTCTCCCTTCTTTGTATATTGTTCTTCACTTTGATCACCTTTGCTCCGATACCATGTAGAAATTCCCATTGTAGATCACTTGATAATGCAATATACTAAAGCAAAATACTTGATCTACTTCTACAATCAAACTTTCAGAATCTTAATCGATTATGAGCAAGATAAAATAGAACACATATAACATAGAATGAGAAATCAATCACACATGAACACCAAAGAATACTATGGGGAAAGCCTAAGCTAAAAACCTTGATCTTTGTATTATCATACAAGTGGAAATATGTTCGTTTTATGCAAAGCTTTATCTCACAAGCTATCCAGCTCTCAATACAATCCCTCTGCTGCTCATAAATAGTCAAATGCTTCTCACAAACCTTCTCATCTGCCCTCTAAGCCTCCTATTTCCTTGCGTAGTTTCTCTTGGGGTCCAATGCTTCCACTTGTATGAATTCACCTCTCGCACAACTCACCAAACTCAGAAGTAACTACGCAATCCTGAAGGAGATAATTCCTTCTGCATGGATGAGTTTCCTACATAGGAAAAATCCTCCAACTGATAGTACATTGTCCCTTCCTCTGATCTCAACTGGGTCTCTGACTTAACTGACATGCATGAGTTATTTATGAGAGAATATTCAGTTATCTGAAGTACATTAGTTACATGCATGCATGCATGCATTCACTAACTAAACTCACAATTAGTTCCACAAATTGTTGGAACTAATCTAACTGGACTTAACTCAGTTAACTGAACTAACTAATTACAACTCAAAGTACAACTCATCCTCATCTCCTTAATTAATGGATAACTTCCTCAATCAAAGGGAAAATTGTTGCATGTCTTCACATATACTTCATGTTTGATTTTCTCCAACTAATTAACTCAATATGCATTAATTAATTATTTTTCAAACAGCTTCTAAGATCAAATTCGAATTTTAATTCTCAATTTTAGTTCAGGGACTAACTAAAATTGGAATGTATCCTGAAATTCTATTTATAGCAATTCTATTTTATCATTCCTTGTTGCTATCTCCAACACTGGTACCTGAACTACTATTTATAGCACTATCATTTATAGCATTTCGATTTTTAGCATTTGTTGTTGCTATTTTCAACACAACTAACCCAAAATCTCCATCGTCGATATGTACCGTTCAATCCAATGGTTATCGCACCATCTTGCGTGAATTCTTGCATGACTGATATCAGGTTGAGAGTGCACAAGAAAAGTGGTTTTCCCATGCAACATGTCACCAGCTTAGGTTAATCGTGCAATTTGGAGAAATACCATTTCCCATTTATTTTCCACGCGATATACCACTTACTGCTTTCAAATACTACTCACGTGTTTAATATAGAACCTTTAATAAATGTGCTTAACAAGATTTAGTGCCTAATCTCGATATTAACTCTTAACGCTAATTGACTGTAATTAAAAATAAACACATAAATGGAAATAATACCCGATTAGGGCACAAACTTCCGATACGCATATTCAAGAGAAACTATGCCCCAGGAATAACACGCAACACCACACTTAATCAATTATTCAATAATATAGAAATTATAGAGTCTTGGCCCTCTTGGCTCGATTACAACAATTTTTTATGACCTCTGTTTCCTCGCAAACCCTATCTCTCCCTCAATCTTTCACTTACTCCCTCTTCTATTCCATTCCAATCTATCATTACATTTTTTCCTTTTCTTTTATGGATCGAATCCTATCCTAACAACATTGACACTCAATCTCTATTTTTATCAGCTCGACTATTAAATCCCTATTCTCAAGCTCTGATATACACCTATCCTAATACTTATCTCATGTTCTAAAAATAATACAATGATTTAATTATTACAATAATTGAGATAAAGATCAATTTGAGAGATCCATCCCTCTCTACTAGACTGATTTTGACCACTCAGGTCAATAAAATTCATCTCTTGTTAGCCAAAACATGTGAACATACAATCACATTGCTGGCTAAGTCCGGATGCTCCTGCATCAAATACCATTCAGTGCAGGAGTTATAACACCAATACATACCACAACACAGTTAACATATACACACTTTATCTTCCACTTATACCATCAATACATTCACCATAGATGCACACGTACGTAGAACATAGTCACCATATATGTATAACATAGTCAACATATATATAAAAAAGGAGCAGACATACCATTCATTCCAAAGAGGATATTTTGACCAGTCTTTAAAAAAGGAGTATCGGAGCGCAACTCAATCCTCCATGAAATGAAAATACCAATTCCACTGTGCACCAAAAATACCAATAGAGATAGACATGTCCGCAGACACCATTAATTGAACATCCATTGGGAAAATCAGTCCCCCATCGATGTTATAGACAATTTTGTGCCTTATAGCATGAAGCATGAAATGTCCATAATCTAAGGGATCCAAAGTCCCTAAACATGTTGTTCCTACCCCTAGAGGAACAAGGTCAGCAAACCACAGCACTGAATATCAGTTCTCCACCTGAAAACACTCAAAAACAAGCAAATTCTGGATCATGTCAACTGCTCCACTGAGCATCTGCGTTGAATGTCAAGTGCTCCACTCTGTACCTGCGTTGAATGTCAACTCCAACAAAGGCTACCTGCGCTGAGCGAGATTTGACATGTGGAAGTCTCATTCCTCAATGTGTCAGTGCCCAGGAAGCTTCCAAAGTGACACTTGGATCAGGGAATTCGCCTAGTGATGAGTAAGAGGTTCTTAATCTCCAAGTGGAAGCAAGGATCTCCAAGTGGACTCAAGGACTGAAGTATAACTGAAGTGGGAGAGGACACTAGTCAGCTTCATGCCAGCCTCAAGCTGACTCATCCTTTCTCCAAAACTCCTATATATAGAGCTCTCTCATGAGGTCTAAGGGGGCTGGAATCTTGTGAATGTAAGGAAGTGCTGTTGGTTTGAGTTTAGAGCTATTGGGTGATTTGCTTTGAAGGAGGTGAAGAGGAGATTTCTTTCTGCTGGGAAGGTGATGCTGGATTGGACCTCTTATGGTTGTATCACTTCCTGAACTTTACTTCTTCCATTAATAAAGCATTTGAGGTTCTTCTATATGCATGTGTCTCAATGATGTATTGTCATACTTGTGTATTTGATTTATTCTAATCCTTGAATCAATTATGAATGTATGCTTCTTGAAGTTTCCCTCTCTTGCCATTTTGCAGGATCTTGGTGTAGCTGGTCCAGTGAAAGAGCAAGGAGCTGGGAGCAAGCAACAAGGAGAGAAGATTGGATCAACCATTAGCGAAATACATCGGTTAGTGGATCTCTTTCTCCCCTATTTTACTTTCATAAAGAAGAAATCTTAGATAGCTTTGCTTCGATTGTTGCTGAGGTACTATCACCCTTAGAATGGGATAGGGTCATTCCGTATTGGATACTTTTCCCAACAACAAATTGGCGACTCCACTGGGGATCGTATCTTGTTGGTTGTTTGCGTTTTTGCTATTCATTTCCTAAACACAGGGAGTACCGAATCGAACTGCATTTGGATCTCTTAAATGCAAAGTAGAGGGCAGCTACTCTAGCTCAGTTTCTGGGCATGTTTATGATTTGAAGAGCTGATCCACAAGGACTCTGAACAGCTCTTAGTGATAGCTTTTCATCCTCCTAATTACCCTTTAGTGTGTACTTGACTGATAGCTTCTGATTTGGCCAAAAACTGTGAATTTTTGAGCAATCTGTGACCCGGAAACCAAGAGAAACGCAAGTTTCTCTCTTCATTGCAGGCACTGTGAAGGCAGTCTGCATTTCAGCGCAGTTCCCGAAGGGGCTACCTACGCTGAATGTCAAACTGACAGTGTACTACCTGCGCTGAACCAGTCTTGCCTTGTGCTACTGGGGTTCCCTGTTGTTTCTTGCCCTGTTTTCATCCTTGTTTTTGTAGCCTGTTACCAGTCAATGTACCTATCTGAAACCAACTTTCCTTGCCACTATTCCGCCTCGGTTGTATAAAGAAACTGTGATTGTTCTTTGTGTATTTCTTACATCATTTGCAGTTTCCCATAACGAAAAGTGAACTAGTCTTGCTGTGGCCTCTTAGATCTAGACCTGTGATAAGTGTCGTATTGATCTTAAGAGTTAGTTTGTTTACTGTTCATAGCTGATTGAGCTTTTGCTTTCGTCATATGGTTTGAATTTATGTAATTCTAGTGTTGAAACAAGTAAATCTTAAGGTGTCTTTTGATTTTGGACAAGCTTGTTTGCTTTCACTTGAAATTGAATTCAAAATTATACAACAGCTTTCTTTTTGTAATACACCAACATTAAGAAAGAGAAAAGAAATACCTGCATTGTGCATGTGCATTTTTGACAGCTTGCATGTTGATTTAGGAGAAAGTGCATTAGTGTGTGCTCTATGATCTGTGTGAAAAGATGATGTCTTTCTTTTCCCTCAGTAGTTAAGATTTTCAAAGTTGAAAGATTGAAAAGCTTGCTTATCATCTTAGACTGCATTTAGGAAGTTGTATTATACATCTCGTGGTGATCCATAAAGGCAAACTGCTAAACAAGATCAACTTAAAATGAATTGAATTTACATAACAACGCTTTGAAACATAACGCAAACACATAGAGGTCTAAGCTAGAGACGTGTTCCGGCGTCGTTAAATGTGATATCTTAGCGTTGAGTGGTTGGGTGATTCCTCCACGGTGAAGCGATAAGTATCAATACGGACTTGTGCTCCCACGTACCGTCACGTATATATTGGGAGACCCCTATAGGAACAAAGCCTTTATCCTTAGGAAGCCATGTCGGCCGCCCTACTGATCGCGATGCAGTGAACACAGCATTCACGAAGATCGACCACCCGTACCGTAAAACGTATTCTGTGGTTTCGCGAAAGGTTTGGCACACCCTCTGCCTAGATCTCTAGAGCAGTTTCTTTTGGCCTTTTTCAAACTCTATAACTGAAAAAGTCCATCCGAGCATTTGTCACTTCGGGCTCGTTAAAACATCGAAGGAGACTAGAGTCATCTTTAGCTTTTTCTCGACTCTTAAAAATTGAAAAAGCAAGTTGTGTCTAAAGCGTCGTTATAAAATTTATTTTAAACAGAACATAATCACCTCCTATTCCTGCGTTGATCTGTAGGTTGAGAACATGGAACGTCCCAACCAAGGGATTCCCCATGATGGAAATCCTAGTCCTTTCTCCTCTTGGGGAGAAGTTGGTGCGCCCCATATGGCCACATTGTCGCTTCTAGGACTGACAATTGGCCTGCCAATTTGGCTATTCTCAACCAATGTAGTTCAGAACACCATGGTTCCTGAACAGTCGAGTCAACAGTTAGATCAGTCTAGAGCTGCCCACCAGCCTTCTACTTCCTATAACTCTTCCTCCAATCCCTCGTCTTCGCAAGGTAGAGCCGGCAAAAGCCAAGCTCCCATGGAGAAGAAGGAGAAGAAGAAGAGAGAGAAGAAGAAGAAGGAGCCTAAGGCGACTGGGGGCAAGCAAAAGACATCTGACAAAAATCCACACACAGCACAGACCGGGCCTAAATCGCCATGTGTCATATGTAGAGGAGACCACTTCCATAGAGATTGTCCCTGTATTCCCCGGATACTAAGGGACTGGTCCCCTCGTTTGCACAATTCGGGAGCATCAACCTCTGATAGCCATGTTGAATGCTTACCGTCAACCAGCGAAAGTGAAGGTTCAAGACAAAGAGGGGGAGTAAGATCCCCCTGCAGACTGTGTGAGGGCGATCACGCCATCCACCATTGTCCCTTCTTAGACGAAGCGAAGAGAGTTTTGGAAGATCGTCCGGTTTCACCGTTAAGACTTCCTCCTAGATACAAAAAACTCGTGCCAAGTCCTTCGTTGGTTGAGAATACATCTGGCCCGCTCAAGTGGTCGGCTGAAGCGTTAGTCACTGAAAATGAACCTACTGAATCCAGACCGGATGAAAGTCCAAAGGTCGAAACGGCAGTTGACCCGGTTCTCCTTTCAGAAGTTTCATCTTCAAATGACACTGTCACTGAAGACTCATCTTCGAATGACACCCTCACTGAAGAGAATAAGGATGACACCATCCAGATTCTTTTCATCAACATAGACTCTGATGAGCATCAGGGCAATGCGCCCATTCCTTTATCGCAGGAAGGAACATCGTCAGGGTCATATCTGGCCGTATATTCGGTCCCACCACCAAGCAACCTGGTTGTATCCTTTGATTGGAATCAACTAGGCAGACCCCAGTTGCCAGCCAGTATACCATTCAGAATCATAGTCCAAATATACAGAATGATAATGGCTGGCACTATCATCGATGAGGGGGCATCTGTGAGTATCCTTTCCTCTATTGCTTGGAAATCACTGGGTTCCCCGGCGCTTTTGCCTGAGATAAGAAATCTCTCGGGTTTCGATAAAGGAACCAGTCGACCATTAGGGATCCTCCCCAATGTGCCTATAACATTGAAAGGGAAGACCGTTCAAATGAACGTGATGGTCGTTCAAGGACCCTTGGATTATAACCTACTCCTTGGACGAGACTATATATATTGCATGGGAGCGATAGTCTCCTCACTCTTTAGAGTAATGCGTTTTCCACACGAAGGAAGAATGGTCAAGCTCGTAGACCAACTTTCATTTCCGGGATCACACATCGCAAATAGTCAAATACCAACCCTGAATGGTCTATTCAATCAAGAAATGTCTCCACCCCCAGTCCTCTTTCCCGATGAGTGCGAGTGATTCGGAAAGATGGGACTGGAACCCAGGGGGCATGCATCCTGGTCTGCTTCGGGCAGAAAAAACCCTGGGTATAAGGTAGAATTTCCACGGGAGAATATGACTAGTCCGTACCCCGTCCGAAGAGGAGAGAGGGTTGTTCTAGAATAGGATTCTTTTGTCAAAGTTATGTGAGTGGAATAATCTACTTTTCACTCACCATTGTCTATTTAGGTAGACAGTGCCGAGGAAATGTTTTCGTTTGAAGAAGTTAACAAAACAATCTTTGGGTAACCAGAAAGAGGCAAGCCTCACCCTTTAAAACAAATGTTTTGACGGATAAGTAGGGGCAGCCTTGAAATTGTACTTTACACCTGGGGGCATGCAACCTTTTGGAGTGCAAGCAAGGGACGACTATTTATTTTTTTAAATTTTTAGGTCCTCCCTTTAAACCTGTAGGTCTAACCCTTTAAACTCGTAGGATTAGCCGTTTCTGAACTTGCATAAAGAAAGGATGTGGAGCATAGCTTCGTGAGATAAAGCTCCATAAAAAATAGCTATCTCACAGGAGACATTCTTATCTTATGACTGGTATTTCGAGCAGTTTTAGCATAAAGTTCATGCAAGTTAAAAAATAAACGCGAGATTCGAGCAGTTTTAGCACATAGTTCATGCTCGTTAAAAAATAAACGCAAGATCGAGCAGTTTTAGCACAAAGTTCATGCTCGTTAAAAAATAAACGCAAGATCCGAGCAGTTTTAACGCGGTCTTCATGATCGTTAAAAAATAAATAAAAGCAGTGAGCAATGTTTCCCCCAGAGTTTAAGCTCATTTTTAAATAAAAAATGAACCTATTTTCGGTAAATAACCTCTGTGATCGTAAATTCATCAGCCATAAAAATCCTTGGTCGTGTTTGCACCTGCCACCTCCACCGTCATTTGGCCGATCGTTCACCTCCATATGATTGTTTACCCATTTTGAGGAACAGCTGCGAAGAGTGATTTCACCTAGCCATCCTTGTGACACTGCCGTGATTGGAAAATTCCAACCTGTACCTGGAATCTGCTGCTATCCCTGTTCATCACTCGTTCCTCAAAAGACGAGTCTTCTTTAAGCTCTTTTCATCTGACTCGTAAAATATGAAAATTTTGCCGAGTTTTGGCCTTCCAGCTCGTTATAGTGACCGGAAGAGCTATCCCTCCTCTAGATTTTAATCTTTTTGGACCTGAGGGATTATTGCACAAAACGATCGAGCGCTTGTTTTCTTCGGCTCGTTAAAAGTACCGAAAACTCATCCCTTCTGTATTGTTTTATACTTTTTCGGACTTAAGGGATTAGATGACGAAAAAGGAATTTTGGAGTTAACTTTCTGTACCTTTTCAGACTCTCTAAAAATGAAAAGGACCGAGTTTTCCTTGTCGTTAAACTCGTTAAAATGATTAAATAGCGACAAACTTGTCTTTAGACGAGAACGAGTTTCCCTATCGCTAGGCTCGTTAAAACATAGCGATGGGCTTGCCCGAAGGGCAGGTTATAGAACAAGCATATGTTATCCTCCTCAAGCTTGACAAAAATAAAGAGGTACTGGTTAGAAATGACTGGGGAAAAATTGGGAGAACCTCAAAGCTTTAATGGTAGCAAGTCGCTCTTGAACATGACACTTTTCCTCCGTACCACATCGGGTTGGGTTGTTTCATTCACCGGTCTCATCACCATGGTCTCGCCAAACCATCCACATTTGGGGTAATGCTACCGATCCATCGTATCAGTGTCGTTATATGTTCAAGAGATGTCGTTCAGAAAGAGTCAACCGTGTCCCATCCGCTGCCATACATTATCCTTCATCCATTCATGACCGCCACCCTGAATCATATGTCACAGATTGTTTTCACCTCCACTAAAATCATTAGCTCCGTTCCGTGTCACTGATGTGGGATTCATTAAGGCCCTCCTTTGACGGATCGCTTCTTGTCGACTTCAGCTCATTATCCAAGAAGTTGATCTAGGAACAAACCCCTCAGTACTTTGAAGCTTGCATGCCTCAATGGCAAGTTTCTCACTTCCGGCGACAGGTATACATCAATGACCTTCGACCAGAAGACTTTGCGTGGTGTTCGACGCCAAGTCCTATATTCACACCACGTGAATTGTACTGCAGTACCTTGAGGGTCATTATCATTATCGGTGATTCCTCTCGCGCTTGTTAACGGTTTACATCATTGACCGGTAATCAAGCGATGACTTTCCATGTTCGACTTCAGCGCAATTCTCACATGGATCGACTTGTACTTAAAGTGAAGATCGAACGAGTTTGAAGACCCCGGATCTAGTTTCATCCATTCGGGCTGCGATATATATTCAGGAAATATAAAGACATTTGACATGTACATCATTGCAGCAGATGAGCATCCTACTCAAAGGATGATAATTTCAGCAGAGAATTATCAGTCTACCATCAGACGATCGTCTGTTCTATGTACCAAAATGAATTTATAAAGCTGAGCATGGGAATGCCCGCCTCAGCTAGATCATGAAAGCAGAATGAAAAATAATGTATTGTATTGTATTTTATTACAGGTCACCTCTCAGCGATTGAATGAACTTCGGATCCTCCTGATAAAGCATTTCACCCGATAAACGACCTCATACTTTAGGGGGCAACTGTTATAGACATTTTTGTGCCTTACAGCATGAAGCATGAAATGTCCATAATCTAAGGGATCCAAAGTCCCTAAACATGTTGTTCCTACCCCTAGAGGAACAAGGTCAGCAAACCACAGCACTAAATATCAGTTCTCCACCTGAAAACACTCAAAAACAAGCAAATTCTGGATCATGTCAACTGCTCCACTGAGCATCTGCGCTGAATGTCAAGTGCTCCACTCTGTACCTGCATTGAATGTCAACTCCAACAAAGGCTACCTGCGCTGAGCGAGATTTGACATGTGGAAGTCTCATTCCTCAATGTGTCAGTGCCCAGGAAGCTTCCAAAGTGACACTTGGATCAGGGAATTCGCCTAGTGATGAGTAAGAGGTTCTTAATCTCCAAGTGGAAGCAAGGATCTCCAAGTGGACTCAAGGACTGAAGTATAACTGAAGTGGGAGAGGACACTAGTCAGCTTCATGCCAGCCTCACGCTGACTCATCCTTTCTCCAAAACTCCTATATATAGAGCTCTCTCATGAGGTCTAAGGGGGCTGGAATCTTGTGAATGTAAGGAAGTGCTGTTGGTTTGAGTTTAGAGCTATTGGGTGATTTTCTTTGAAGGAGGTGAAGAGGAGATTTCTTTCTGCTGGGAAGGTGATGCTGGATTGGGCCTCTTATGGTTGTATCACTTCCTGAACTTTACTTCTTCCATTAATAAAGCATTTGAGGTTCTTCTATATGCATGTGTCTCAATGATGTATTGTCATACTTGTGTATTTGATTTATTCTAATCCTTGAATCAATTATGAATGTATGCTTCTTGTAGTTTCCCTCTCTTGCCATTTTGCAGGATCTTGGTGTAGCTGGTCCAGTGAAAGAGCAAGGAGCTGGGAGCAAGCAGCAAGGAGAGAAGATTGGATCAACCATTAGCGAAAGACATCGGTTAGTGGATCTCTTTCTCCCTTATTTTACTTTCATAAAGAAGAAATCTTAGATAGCTTTGCTTCGATTGTTGCTGAGGTACTATCACCCTTAGAGTGGGATAGGGTCATTCCGTATTGGATACTTTTCCCAACAACAATCGACTGTCTCCTTACGAATTTTCTAAGTGCCAAGTTGTTATGCATTCTATCCTCATAAAAAATCAGCGAATTTGAGCTTAACTCAAGAGAATTCCATGAAATCATCCTCCACTCTCCTCAAAGTCGAAGGAGACCATCGAGAATCGTATGGCCAGAGAATGCCAAGATTCGTTTGGACCGGTTGATGAAACCTTCAATTGGGCCTTGGTATCGCATATTAGACTGTTGTCACCGACCAAGAGTCATTTGGCAGCTATGATCACAAGAGCATCATTGGAACATATCCCTTCTATTTCTTTCTTGGGAGAGTGTGGGAGCCATGGGAGAGCATGGGCGGTGACAATTATGCAAAAATATGCATAAAATAGGCAGGGGGGAGTTAGAAGGGTAGAAAGGAAGCCAACAATAGATGTTGGGACCTATGCTCTGATACCATGTCAGTCCAAGAGATAACTCCTCAAAGTGAATTGTGTTTTTTCATTGAGACTGATCATATATATATACATGGACATCTATTAGTAGATGACTAGATGTTAATAGAAAAAACATTAAGCGATGAATCTCCTCTAGGGGAGAGAAAGATGTCACTCATGCACATATTTCACAAACAAAACATGAATTATAATAATAAATATATCATTGGCCAGTCACAAACATGATTTCTCAAAACAAGAATGTGATGAAAATGTTTACCTATTGTAACTATCTTTCCACATTGTGATGGAAAAGTTGAAACTAGCTTTTCCAATGCTTGAAATATAATACCAATGGTGTTGATAACATCTCTTAAGGCCTTTTCATGACGAGCACACTAGTATTATTCAAGGAAATGTTGTAGTATGCCTTCACACTATGTAAAATTAAACATGGTGAAATGTTAGCATGTAAAAATGTGAAAATATTAATTATTATTTTGAAATTCTATATTTAAAATTAAACAAGGTGTAAGAAGGTTTTTTTTTATTAAAAAATTTGTGTGGATCTAAAGTTTTAGTAAAAATGAATATTTGTTTGTCATGGTTATGTTGAATGTAATTAATTTATTTAGTTGTATTTTATAAATAAATATTTATGAATATTTGTGTTATTAGAAGATTTGTTTGAAATTAAGTAGCTAATGTTGAGTTTTAAAATTTAATTATGAACTTATTTTTGGCTCTATTCTTGGAGAGATGATCTTCCGAGATATTTTATTCCTTTGGTATATGCTAGCATAGGCCTACATAGGTTCTGCATATGTTATACAATGACTTTATATTTATGACTTGTGGATTTGAACTATTTATGAATATATTTGCGTCCACAATTTGAATAACAACTTTACCATTATATTTCAATGTACATTAATAATTTTTTTGATTTGTTTACAAAGAGAAATATTTAATTTTACTATTTGTGAATGTATTTGGATCCCCAATTGCATGACTAAAAGTAAATCACTTGACAACTTTAGTGTTATACTTTAAAGTACAACAATAGTTTATTGGGTTCACTAAACGAAAGATATTTGTATGCTTTGTTTCCTTTTTAATTTTTTGGCATACAAATTGCACAATAGTTTATTTCCTACTCTAGTTTAATGCAAGCGATATATATATATATATATATATATATATATATATATATATATATATATATATATATATATATTAATATTATAAATTAGTTTCTTATAGTGAAAAATAATTAATTAAATACATAATTGTATTATATAATTGGAAAAAAATGATGGTGGAGACGGAATGGAGAACAGGCTTGGGTTAGGGTTTCGTCTGGACTTTGAAGACTGCAACAACACTGGACGCTCATGCCTGCACCTCCCAGCCCACCCGTACGACAGCCCCGTATCTTACCTCACATTGCTGTTGTGTCGTCATGGTTAACCTTTCACTTTTACTACCTAGGTTTTTACCCTCTTCCTCCTCGACTCTACCCCACCTGCTCCCGATCACAACAGCGATAGGCATCCCTAGGTTCTGGAGGCAGCTGGTGTGGGAAAATCGCGATGGTTATGGAGGAGCTTGTCGACTACTTGAAGGACCCATTAGTGGGTACCTCCATTTAGACATCTCTCTAGGTAATCTTGCAAGCATCTACACCTACACCTACGAGTTCTCTGACACCGTTGCTTCACTGCCCTTGATCTCAAGGCCTTCATGTTTAGTGGTTACCCTCCCCGGAGGTCTCCCCCTCCTTGCCAGACCTCACTGCTCAGCCTTTGTCACCTTCCACCCTAAATTTTGTGGACCAAACCTTGGAACCTAGCTTCAGAATATCCTCGGTGGGCCTCACTTCTTTTCCATCTTCCGCCAGCTCTCGTGTCCCCTCGGCAGCTCAATCCAGCGAACCTGTCGCCATCACACCAGGGCATCATACAACGCCGCCCTTCATGGCCCCCCCATCTGGAAATTTTACTGAGATCCCCCCATCTCCAGAGTTTTCTCATCTGAGCCCCATTTGGACATCCCTATACCTATGACAAACCCTCCCCTGAGCAACTCCCAGTGTACCTTACCTGATGAAAGATCCCGAAAAGAAAAAAATAAGGGTTTTGAAATCAAAGGCTATCGAGGTCTTCTTGTGTTTAGGTGAGGACTTTCAGTGGAGCGAAGCCATGGACACTACCGACTGAGTATTGGTGGGAAGAGTCAGGGGTTAGTTCTATAATGCCTCAAGGCTGAAGCAGTGGGCGACGGAGGTCTGGGGTCATCATCTGGCTGAACCACCATTTGTCCAAACCTTTGTCAGGGGATGGTTTGCGCTTCGTTTCACTAGGGCAGAGCATACCAATTGGGTACTCTCAACGGTTTGGCATCTGGAATAGGCACCAGTGCTCCTTCGTAGGTGGACTCCCCTCTTCGATCCAGAATGGGAACAACTTGGAGCAGGCCCTCTTTGGGTCCGACTACCTAGCCTGCCACTACAGTTTTGGTTCGAAGACATCTTCAGATGCATAGGGAACACCTGGGTACTTACCTGGAGCACGATAAATCCTATCTCATGATAGGCAAGATGGCATATGCAAGAATACTGGTACACCTAGATACCAGTGATGGATTACAGGAGTACATCACAATTCAATGGCGAAATTTCTCTCGGAGATAGAATTTGGACTATGAAGGGGTTCCCTTCAGATGCAGAAGATGTCACAAGGTTGGGCATCTCTATAGGGACTGCCCTCTTAACAACAAGAAATCAACTGGGGATGCAGGACATGAAATTCCTTCAAAGACTGTACAAGATCAGGGGGAGCAGCCCCCAGCAGAGAAGTTGGGACTCAAGCAGAATCGACACCTTCAGATAAGGCCCTCTCTCAGGAGACCCCAAAGAAACGTGGTAGGCCTCCTCTTCGACCTCCCTCTCCTCCTCTTACCAGGGCAAGGGTGGCTGCCGGGGCTGCGGTTTCTTCGGGTATGATTTCCTCTTCTCCTAGCCCTTCTCATTTGTATACTTGTGATGTTTTTAATGCATTTTCTTCTGCTGGTAAAGATAATGGAGTTGGAAATACACTTCCCCCCACCTCCCTGGCCTGTTCCTTTCACTTCCCCACTTCCACTTTCTTTGTCACTCCCCCATCACTCCCAGATCTCCCCCCCCTTTATTACCCCGATTCCTGAGGCAGGGCCTTCCTCCTCGCACTACCAGACTCGATCTAAGGTTAAGCAAAAATTAAAGGTCTCTGATCATATTGGATTAGACCTTATTTTTACCCCCTTTCCTCCTAAGCTTCCAAGGGGCCAACCCACCTCCCTCTCAAAAGCACAAATCCAGGCTGGAGACAAGATCGCCTCTGGCAAGAAATCAACCATCCACAGGGAACTTAGAGCATCGAACCCCTTATCTGATCCCCCCCATGAAGATTGTCTCTTTCAATTGAAGAGGGTTAGCTAGGCCCGATAAAAAACTAGCCCTTCGAAGACTGATCTATGTTGCTCCAGTCGATGTTATCTTCCTACAAGAAACCTTAGGACCAACTAAATCCATTACACATCTCCTTGAATCAATGTTCCCTAGCTGGACCTTTATAGGCCTTGATGCTAATGGTCGATTAGGGGGAATTGCCCTGGGGTACAATAAGCGTTCCATCAATCTTAGTAACTGTTGGGGAGGCCCAGGGTATATTGGGGTAGACCTATTTTCAGCTGATCTGGGTATAGAGGTGTGAACCATCAACGTATATGGGCCGTGCCAACACAGGCCTGCCTTTTGGGACCATCTCCTAAGCTCTGAGTTAATGCAAAAGGATTTCCTAATCATGGGAGGGGATTTAAATTTTTCCATAGGTCACTCTGAATCCTGGGGACACCAAGCTCAATTGGACCCCTTATCTGCCTACTTTGAGAATTTATTAGATTCCCATAACCTATTGGATATCCCCTCAGCTAAATTGCAGCCCACCTGGAGGAACAACAGAGTTGGGGAGGACAGTCTTGCTCGAAGACTTGACCGTTTCCTTATCAAGGAAGGCCTTCTTAACCTGGGTCTAATCCATAGATAGTGGGTGGGATCGGGAGGCATCTCTGATCATCTGCCAATATACTTGGAGATTGGTGGGGGGCCTCGGAAACCTAAGGGTCCTTTCAAGTTCAGCTCCTCATGGTTAAAGGACCCCACCTATGTTCATATGATCACAGACTTCTGGAAGTCGCATCCCCCAGCTGCTGGAGGGAACATAGCTGAGGGTTTTTCTCACAACCTTATAGAGATGAAGAGGCTCTCCAAAATATGGGCACATAACAAGAGAATACAGGATGATCAATCCCTAATGAATGCAGAAAGAGAAATTGTTGATTTTGAAAATAGCTCGGGCGGGGTTTACAGATCGAATGAACACAAGGACAAACTCACTGATTCATATGCCATCAGAGGAAAAATTCTCAAGGATTGTGAAGAAGCGTGGAGGCTGAGAAGTAGGGCAATCTGGCTGCATGAGGGAGATGATAATACAAAATTCTATCATAAGTATGCAAATGGCTGGAAGGTTATTAATATCATTTGGAAGCTCTCGAAAGAGCAAGGCCTCCCTGTAAACACTTTCCCTCAGCTGGCATTAATGGCATCCTCATACTTCAAGTAGATCTACCAGGCTCCCCCAAATGTAAATCTCGCCGAAATCATACTAGTGGCCCAACTTTTCCCATGATTTGTTGAGTAGGAGTGTCATGCGGAAAGAGTCAATTTTGCGGACAAAACTGACCTCCCTAGAAGCTAATGCTTTCTAGTGACAAACAAAACAATCAAGCACTATCTTTCCCTAAATATGCATTTAAAATAAAAGAAACCAGGTGTTTAAGGCTTACCTTTAGTCCAACGCTTGTTTGTTGCAGTCCAGCCTCTCTGATCCAGATGAGCTCCTTCTCCTTGAAGCCTGCATTCACTAACAAGCAAACGATTACATAGCACCTGAATAACTCATATAATAAAATATATTCATCATAAAGACAAAGGAGTTTATGAAACAAATTATATATAACAACTTGTTGAGAAAAATGAACTTAATTGTATTAATTGGAAACAAAAGAAACCATTACAACCAGTGCCTTGGTGTTGTGCAGGTCCCTCCCAGGGTCCAGCAAGAGTTCTCCTTTACTTTTATCAGCTCACCCACTTCCAAATGAAGCTAAGAAAGGATTGGAATCTCTCCTCTCAAGCTCTAAAAGGGAGTCCTAATTTCAGCAGCATCTACCCTTAGGAATGTTCAGCTTTCAACCTCTCCTCCCTCTGGCCCAATGCCTGTATTTATAGTGATTTGGAGGAAGTTAATCAGGTCCACCATGAATGGGATAAGCCCCTCTTTCAATGGGATAGCTCCCCTCTTCATGGGATAAGTTCCTCTTTCATTGGGATGCATGAACCATCTAGAGGCGCTCAATCCACGTCAAACCATCTTCTAGAATGCTCTAGAATCGACCACAAGTAACTTTTTTGGAGTAAAACTTGCGCCTTTTGACCTTTACAGGAGTACGCACCCACCCCTTTACAGACAGAGCGTACAAGTACGCAGGTGTTATGAACTTGAGGTGCGTACACGCAGGTAAGGATAAAAGAAACTGCGTGACCAGAGTTATATAGATTTTTAAGGACTTTGTCTCTTTCTTGGAGTTTGACATGAGGAGCAGAGGTATAAGACTTGCCATGGAGGACAATATGACTATTGATGGAGCCATACTGACTGCAAATAGTCATGGTGACAAATTTTAGTGTAACAGATTGCCCCCTAAAGTGCGAAGCCTGTAGTAGATTAGGGTTTCATATCATCTAGGAAGGGTGAAGTACTTTATCATTTCAAGGATTATCTTGTGGAGAGCCCAGTTGGAACCTGCAAATATTCAACACAAAATACATGTATGAGATCATATCATCGCTGAGGTAGGAATTCCCATACTCAGATCAAAGACTTTAACTAACAAACTAACTACTGCTCTGATATAGGAATGATTTCGCAGTACATCATAATCATAGACTCATGTAGACACAGTATGGACGCAACTATCTGTTTATAATTAGTCTACTATATAATGAATACAAAACTCCTCGCAGCTTGGATGGTAGAAACTAGATCCAGGGTCTTCATTTCTACTTCCTGAAATAGTACGATTCTATCCATGCGAGTAAATGAGTTGATGTCGAACATGGTAGAAACCACTTGATTACCAGTCAATGATGTAAACTGTTAACAAGTGTGAGAGAGACCACCAGTGATGTCAATGGTCCTCAAAGTACCCAGTACAATCCATGAGATGTGAATGAATGTGTTGATGTCGAACATGTCACGGAATCCTTCGATCGAAAGTCAATGATGTAAACTGTCGTCGAAGGCGAGAAACCTGCCATTGATGCATGCGGATTTCAAGGTACTGACGATTTCTAGATCATCTTTCTAGATAAAGTGCTGATGTCGATAGAAAGCGATCCGTCGTAGGCAAGCCCACAACACGAAATCATAAATCAAGTTGAAGAAATGTAGCTGTAACGATTGACTCAGGGATGGTCAAGATGGATGACAGGTATTTTGCAGATGAATGTTTTATTTGCAGTGACCTCTTGAACACATAACAACACAAAAGATGGCTTGGTGACAATTGACCCAAAGTTAATACCCGGAACCCGGCTGAAGACTTTCAATGTGGTTTGATCAACTGTGAGGCAAAGGATTTCCCAACCTAGGTGAATGAAAAGTGTCGTGTTCAAGAGTGGCGATAAGGTTTCTCTGAGACAAAGGATAACAAGTAGGCTCATTTTTCTCTCTTTTCCCCCACCATTTCTGGCAAGTACCTCTTTATTTTTTACAAGCTTGAGGAGGATAACATTTGCTTGATTATAAGCTCATCCTTCGGATGAGTCCAACTTAGTTTGGATTCGAACCCTAAGAAGGAGTGGTCCATTCCTGTTTGTAATCGAACAGGTCCTTTACTGTGAAATTTTAACGAGTCCAGTATAGGAGAAACTCGGCGTTTTTCAATTTTAGAGAGTCTGAAAAACTTAAGAAGACTCCGGGGTTGACCTTTTTCGTAAGTTTGTGTCTCCCAAGCCCGAAAAAGTATAAAATAATACTTGAGAGAACTGCTTGATCTTTACGACCAAGGAGTACTTTCATGATTAGTTTCTTTGACCTGAAAAGTAAAAAGCGATCAAGGACACGTCGTTTTATTTCCAATATCGAATTTGAAACGACAAAAATCCGACAATCTTTTCATGTTTTTACGGTCAGAAAAGGGCTATAAGAGGACCGTCTTTTAATTCCGTTTTAACGAGTGTAAAAGAAACGCTCAGCAATCTTTTCATGTTTCAGGAGTCAGAAAAGGGCTTAAAGATGACTCTGATGTTTTTGTTTGTAAAAAATGACAATTTTCCCTTAAAATCCTTTATCCTGCACAAAAACCAACACATTACTCATACCTGTTGACGATAGATAAAAATACTTTGAAAAATACCTTTTCATGGTGAAAAATAAACAAATTTACCATTTATTTACCCAAAAAACCTATAAAAGGGGCTTTTACCAATTCATTTTTACCGTTTTACTGTTGAGGAGAGAAAAAGGGCTTTTGGCAAGAAACTTCCCATGGACATTGCGGAGAATCCGACCGTCGAAACCGAACGTCGTCTCTTTCAGGTATTCTACAACATCCTCCTCTTCATTTTCATCCATTTGGAATTCGTTTTTAGGCCCTAGTTTCATTTTTTGGAGGCTTTGGGGTTTCAAGATCCGCCTTTCGGGGTACGCAGGTGCTCCACTGGGGACCCGCGTACCCCGACATTTTCTCAGTTGGGAAAATGTCGGGCGTACACACCTTGCCTTAAGGGAACCCGCGTACCCACGCTCTGTTCCTAAAGGCAGGGTGCGTACCCCGCAAAACGAGTTTTCAAACCCCAATTTCTTCAAAATGGACCAAAATTTTTTGATTTCATTGAATCTAACAGATGTTTTTTGGTGTGTAGATTGCCCACCATGCTTGATTGGCACGAGAGAGAGCACGAAGATGTTGATTTGGCCGCCATTAATCATCAACCGTCAATTGATGCTTTGAAGGCATGCGGCCTTTATAAATACTGGGCCATACCTGGCATGAGGGCCCAAGTGAGATTTCTAGAGTGGCTGGTAGAAAGGTGGAATGTTTAGGAGCAGTGTTTTTATATCGGAGGGCACCAGCTCGAGATAGAGCCCTCAGATATTTACTTTCTCACTGGTTTGCCCAAGAGAGGTGAACACTTGACTCTGTTCGGGACTAGGCCGGGTGGCCAGTCCATCGCTAGTCTCCGACAAGAGTGGTGTAACACTCAGAACCAGGAGAAGGGGATAGAGATCAAAACTATATCCCGACCTGAACTTATGGTGATTGCCTTTACAGTTACCAGACTTTGCGGGGCTGCCGCTTTGCACATTGCCACTGGGTCCCAGATGCGGATGGCGATTGATTTCTATAGAGGTACCATTTTTAACTGGTGTGATGCTGTGTTGGCCAATGTAAAAGGCCAACTGACTCAAGCCAAAAATGGACAGATGAAGACTTTTGGTTATGGGCCTTTAGTTGTGAGTTTTGGCTTAGAGAGGGTTCCGATGTTGATCCCACAGCAGCTCACTGTTGGTGTTGGGCTTCCTCGAGAGCCCAAATTGATGCGATGGGTTGCGGTTATGGCCCGTCATCCTGATGAGGGAACATAGGTTGTTCGATTTACTGCGGAGTACTTTCACTGGTTAGAGGACCAGGTATTTTCTATACAGGATTTTCCTTATGCCGGCGTTGATTTTCGTGGAGATTCGGACATGATTCTTCCACCAGGAGAACAATGGGATGATACAGGTAACTCCATTTTCTACAAGTTTATAAACTATCTATTTTTTTTGTTTTTATATCGTCTCAAAACTGACAGTAACAATTTTCAAAATGCATATGTAGGCCCACGTCGACCAGCCAATCTCCGGCCTTTCGAGAGGAGACTACCAGTTGCAGCGGCACCGGCCCCACAGGACGAGGCCATAGAGACTTTAGCTGAGTTGGAGCATGACCTAGAGCGTCTTACAACAGACATACCAGAGACTACCATAGATGATATTCCTATCAGGCTTCAGTGCTTTGTAGTCGGGGTCCCAGGACCTTTTAGGAGGTTCTTGTGTAGGGTAGCTCGTGCATTGGTGTCATATAGAGATCATCACCAGTGATTGGATGGTCGTTTTTGTAGACACGTGACATTTTGGTTTTTTGTACTTATCATTTTTGTCGATCATAAGGTGTTTTTCAACCTATGATCGAAGACAATGTATTTTTTGACACACTCCTATCTATATATATCATTATTACCGGCTTATTTTGTAAATCATATTATGGAATGGTTTTAAATTTACATGTATGATTATTGCAAATGTCTATTTAACATTCGAGAAGCAATTGCATCTGCCAATGTATTTAAAGACCTTGGAATATGTTGATATTCAATGTAATCAAACTCACGTTCCAAGAGACGCACTCTCAAAAATAACCTTAATAACACTGGATTTCTAATGGCATACACTCTATTAAGCTGTAATACAACGAGTTCAGAATCTAACCTCACTATCAAACTCCGAATCCCAAATGAAATAGATTCAGACAATAACTCAATCACTGCACTGTATTCTGCAATGTTGTTTGTTGTTTGACCGAGGCTCACCCCATGCATAGAAACTAACTCGTCAGAGGGAGAATAGATGACCCAAGCTGCAGAAGAGATATTCCGTGTACTACGACAAGCACCATCAGCGAAACCAATGTATGTTTGGAGAGGCATCGACATCTGCATCATCAAGAGTAAAACCAAGATAAGCCAGAATAATGACGAAAACACACTTTCTAAGCTAAGCACACTGTCTAAACTAACAAACACACCAGCTAGAAAGAAAAACCTAACCTAACTAAAATCTCCATACCCATCTTTTAAGCATAATACCTCTTTAGGTAAAGTCCATTTCTGGGTTTACCCAAAGAGTCCCCGTCAAAGTCTACCAGCTCATAGGCCCCTTTTGCTAGCTTTCGCTTGACAATATAGGGCCCATGCCACATAGGAACGAATTTTCCAGCACCTAATTTATCATTAGCTTGATCATATAATAACACTAGGTCTCCTTCCGAAAAATTTCGAGGGGTCACATTTCGATCATACTGAGCTTTCATCTGTTTTGCGTGAGTCTCGATTGCCAATGCAACATTACGTCAATTCTCATCTAATTGAGCTAAGTATAATAAACGCTTCTCCTCTTCGGAAGTAGCTGGAAGCAACTCGATGGCCATTTTCAGTGACGGGATTTCGCATTCAATGGGTAGCACAGCTTCTAAACCATAAACTAGTTGGAAAGGAGTGAACCCTGTTGATGTTTTCACTGAGGTTTGGTACGCCCAAAGCGCTGAAAATAACATGTTGTGCCAATTCGACCGATGAATACCAATGATTCGTCGGATCATGATAACTAAAACTTTGTTGATGGACTCAACCAGACCATTTGCTTGTGGATAATAAGGAGTTGAACTATCGTGACGCAAACCAAGCTGGCCTGTAAGTTCTGTCATCATAACGTTTCGAAAATGGCACCCATGGTCAGTGATTATCGCTTGTGGGACACCAAACCTAGCAATTATGTGATTGAATACGAAAATTGCAGTTGTCTTGCCGTCTGCCTCGAATGTAGGCATCGCCTCGGCCCACTTAGTAAAATAATCTACCGCAAGGATGATATACGCATGCCCCCCGGCCGAGTGAGGGTTACATGTAATAAAATCGATACCCCATTTGGCAAAAGGACCAACGGCAATTATAGGGTGGAGAGGAGCAGGTGGAGCGCACATCTTTCGATCAAACACCTGACAGTTGTGGCATTTTCGGACCGCAGTAATACAATCTTTAAACAAGGACGGCCAGAAGTAGCCAGCGCGCAATATCTTTTGGGCTGTGGCATACCCAGACATATGACTGCCACACGCTCCAGAGTGACAGTCATTTAGAACCCTTTCTGCCTCTTCGTGAGTTAAGCAACGTCGAAAAATAGAGTCCACCCCACGTCGATAAAGAGTATCTCCAATAATTTTGTATTGTTGGGACTGGAGTCGAATTTTCTGACGTTCCGACTTTGAAGCTTCGGGACGAAAGGATTGGGTCTGGAGATAAATGATGATATCCCCATACCACGGATCTAAAGTGCTGATTAGAAATAGAGATTCGTCTGCAGTGGGTTCCTCTGCCACAGTTTCCGTGTCAGCACGCAGGAAGTCACACATTAACTCTGCAAAAACTAAAGATTTCTTAGACTTAGATTTCTCAAACTCCAAGTCGAACTCCTGCAGGATAACAATCCATTTGGAGTACTTTCCCCCTAGCAATTGTTTAGTCAAAATGTAAATCATAGGGTTGCAATCCGAAATGACTGTAGTTTTACGGAGTAAAATGTAGTGACGAAAATGTTGGACAGCTTGAACGGCTGCCAATCCCAATTTCTCCACATGTGAGTATTTTAGCTCAGTGGGATTTAATGTCCTGCTAAGGTAATATATCACATGTTCCGTTCCAAATTCATCTTCCTGAACTAAAACCATTCCAATGGTGGAATGGGAGGCGGCGAGGTACAAAAAGTAATCCTAGTTGTAGTTGGGAGGACGCAACAACGGTGCATGGGTCAACGCGTGTTTGAGTGCATCAAAAGATTTCTGAGCTATCTCATCCCAAGAGAATTGAGCGTTCTGTTTCAACAACCAGGTAAAACCCTTTGTAACCTCGGCGTAGTTAGGAATGAATCGTCGTAAAAAGTTTGCTTTCCCCTGCAAACTTTGGAGTTGGCGAAGACTCGAAGGAGGAGGCAATTTGATGATAGCTTCTACCTTCGAGGAATTGACACGAATGTCGGCTTTCGAAACTACAAATCCTAGCAATCGTCCCACTTCTATACAGAAGACACATTTGTGTGGGTTCAACCGAATACGATAATGCCTACACCTCATGAAGATTGCTCGTAAATGGATAAGGTGATCAGCTCGATGTAATGAATGAGCGGGCAAATTATCGAGATACGGTTGCACGATGTGTTTGATGTCATGAAACGCATAAGACATCGCCCTTTGAAAAGTTGCTCCGGCGTTCTTAAGCCCAAAAGGTAATTTTCAGTAAGCAAATGTCCCCCATGGACAAATGAAAGCCGTTTTTGGTTGATCGACAGGTAGAATATTGATTTGATTGTAACCAGAAAAACCGTCCATAAAGGAAAATATTTCACTGCCGGCACAATCATCAATGATTTGATCGATATAGGGCGTTGGGTAGTTGTCCTTTGGACAAGCTCGATTAATGTCCCTATAATCGATGCATATTCTTATTGTTCCCTGTTTTTTGTTAACCGGAACAATATTCGATACCCAATCCGTTAACGGGATCGGATAAATGAAACTTGCTTTCAACAACTTTTCAACTTCTGCTTTAATTGTAGCAGCTTTTCGTGGGTGAATCTGACGCAAACGTTGCCGGACGGGTTTAGCGTCCGGGTAAGTCTTGATCTCATGAACAACAATTGCGGGATCAATTCCTGGCATTTCCTCGTAGGACCAGGCAAACACGTCGCGGAATTCTTGAAATAGGGCCTTGTATGTCTGAATTTCATCATCTGTACACGAGGCACCTATATGAATGTTCTCAACAATTCCAGGCTTAACTGAAATGTCAATGGGAATAGTTCGAGAGATATTTCCCAAATTCAACTCTGAATCAGGATGTTTCATGGGATTCTGAGCTTCCTTGACATATTCAGCTGTAAAAATTGATGAGAAATCATTTTCAAAACGATCATCCTCAGGTAAAAACGAAGATCTATGATGGAGATCCTCCCATGGTAAATCATCTATACACAGGATTTCACGAAGTTGTTCGTCAGATGACACAACTTCGGGAAACGCTATTAACTCCGAGGTTGATGTGAAAAGTGATTCCTCACGGACCACATTCATTTGGTCGACTTTGGTTGAACACGGGTCAAAAAAAGACTGCATGGCTTCATAGGAAATTTCATATGGACTCAACGGTATAGAATTACCAAATGAGTCTATTTCAGATTCAGAAGGAACGATCCAAGGATCGTCGTAATAAATTGTGTCTGATGTAATCATATGAATGGTTGCAAATGAAGATGATGCGTTGAGTGGAGGAAAAGGAAAAGTTCCCAGTAAACCGACATCTTTAACTAATCCTACACCAACATCCTTATATGGGATAGTCGTTTTACCGACATGCTGGATACTCTCTGAAGAGGTTGGGTCGGATGAAAAGTAGGTCAGCTGGTCTATTGTTACGATCCTTCCATTATGTGCAAACTTTATTACTCGGAAGACCGATGAAACGACCGCTGTCATAGCGTAAGTCCAACTTCGACCCAAGAAAAGGTTGTAGTCTAAAGGGGCATCAACCACCTCTACATCTAGACTAACGGTTTTTCCTTCAACCCCTATAGGCAAATCATGTAAAATGCCAAAAGGACGGAACCCACGGCCATCAAAGGCCTTAAGAATTGTCGGGGATTGATTTGGTGAAGGAGGACCAAGCGATCTCCAACACTGCATCGACATAATACACGTGGAAGCTCCCTCATCAATTACAGTCCGATGAATAGGCCTGTTTTTTACTATCACTGGGATTTGGAAAGCCATTTGATGAGGTAAACACGGTGTACTATTTTCTAGATCAAAGATTATTAGGTTCGGGTCCTGAACATCAACAGCTCCTATAGCCGACAAAAGTAATTTGCGTTGTGCTGGGCACGATTGCAGCACTTCCAAAGCCGAAATTGCTGAGGGTGAAACAGCTAAGTCCTCAACAATGTTGTAATTCTGGGCCGCTCTCGAAGTACACCCTTGGCGGGCGGTTTATTTACTAAGTCTGGGTTAGGCTTCTCGATCTGTAGTGGATCGGAACCAGGAGCTGAGGTTGATGGATTAGAATGAGAAGATTCTGCTTCTTTGCCATCAACAGGACTTTTACTACCATAATCTTGTGATCGAGTCGCAATCCTTACATGAGACATCATCAAAATGGGTTCTTCAGTGGCACTCGAGGAAGAACCTATCATTTTGCTATCTTTCGGAAATGGGTCCTTCAAGACAGCAGGAATTTGGGAAACCTTTGACGATCTTCGCAACCTCTGCTCGATGAGGGAAGTCTCTTGTAAAGTGTTCTTCTTCACAAATAAGACATGGATAACGAGGCTTGCGCTTTTCATCATTGGATTCCGCCTTTTCAGTTTTCTCCTTTGGAGTTTTGTCTGCTTTATTCTTCTTCTTGCCTTTCTTCTTCCCACCGGATTTTGATTTAGCCGTAGATGACTCTACAGCGTGAATATCGGCGGAGAGTTCAGCAGAAGAATCTCCTGTCGGGGAGTCTGGTAAGGTTATAATAGGAGAAGAATTCTTGGAAGACTTCTTCTTGCTTTTAGTATTCACCGTACCAATCATGCCATCAGCAGCATGAGACCCTGACGGAGCAGCAGCGATTTGATTTGACTTAGGAAGATCTGGGATCTTTTCGTGTAACGTACCTGACTGAGTATAAACTAAGTCAAGGTACTGCGCTTGAGCAATCAGTTGCTCCTCAGTAACTACTCTGGCCTTAGCTACGTCTTCAGTAATCTTCGGTAACAATGATTTAACAAACCATTCAGCTAAGATCTGGTCCAGGATAAAACTTTCACTAACCGCCTTCGACGTCTCCATTCATGAATGTGATCGGAAATATAAGTGGACGTCGATTATTTTAATGAAGTTAGTAACTCCGTTCCATTATCATATCTGATCGGCAACTGAAAATGAGTTAAAAATGAAGTAGCTAACTGGCTAAAATTATAAAAAGAGGCCCGTGGTAACTCAATGTACCGTTTGGCCGCGAGACCAATGAGAGTGCGCTGAAAAAGACGCAAGCGGATCGAATCATCTGAGATGGAATTTGAGGCACACCAAAGGTGGTAAGTCATCACATGATTCGACGGGTCCTCTCCAGACTTACCCTCGAACTTGGGAATGTCACTGGGCAACTTATTAGGCATTGGCGGCCAAAACGGAAGATAATTAATTGGATCATTCGTTAGGCGCGACAAGTCTGGTAAATCCAAAGTTGCGATAAACGGTAGCTACCGATTAGGATCCCTAAAACTCTGGGTCACTATACCAGCCCCAGGAGGAGGATATCCAGGATAACTAGGAATAGGAATCGCATTCGGGATATTGTATCCTCCTCGAAAACCAGGATTAACCGGACCGTACTAGGGTTGTTGTGATTGTTGATAAGTGTACCCAGGATACGGTTGATACTGGTAAACTGGCTACTGGACAGCAGGACCGAATTGGTACTGTCCCTGGTACGGTTGATAAGTGAATTGTGGTTGACTCGTGACAACCGTACTTAAACCAGGTTGTCCTACAGGCATCTGAACCGTAGTTTGAATCGTGGATCTAGACGATGGTAAAGATGTCTGAGGAGTAGTTACAGGGACAGTAGAAACCGGAGCTATCGATACTCCAGAAGTAAGTGTGGTAGATGGAACAGATGTTGTGGCAGTTGCAGCAGTCGTTTGAGATGGAGTATGAGGCGAAATAGGCCCGGACTGAGAAACTACCGAAGGTACAGAAGTTTGAATATTAGACTGGACTGGTTGCTGGGGTGAACCAGAAACTAAGGGTTGTCCAGTTTGAGATGACAACTGTACATTTGGCTGCAACACCTGTTGAACTTGTGATGGATCCCACACTATGTTTATTCCGGGGTATTGACCCATAACAAGTTGAGGATATTGAGATCCATAACCGGGTTGAGGGAAGGATTGATAAGTGAAAGGTACATTTCCCGTACCTTGAACATAAGATTGACCTTGGGGTGGTTGGAAACCTTGACTCGAGTACTGACCTTGGGGTAGATACCCTTGAGGCATATATTGATACTGGGGTTGACCTTGATGCATAAATTGATACTGGGGTTGACCTTGGGGTACATATTGAGTCTGGGGTTGACCTTGAGGAATGTAATGTACCGTAGGCACATACTGTCCTTGAGGTTGCCCCCCAGATGCAAATTGTGTACCTTGAGGTTGCCCCCCAGGCGTTAATTGAGGCTGCCCCCCAGGGGGTAACTGGCCACCTTGAGGTTGAGAAGCGGAAATAGAACCTGACATCATAAGAATGTCTTCTACACTCAACGGCTTTGCACCATTGCTTCCAGTGAACATCCTTTGTTCAATGGGTTGAGGAGATGCTCCCGAAAAAGTACCAGACAGAGACTGATACCCAGCAGGAACAGAAGGATTGCCGTACAAAAAGGATTCAGGCGATTGAGTAAACATGGACGACTGACCTGACATATTTACGGGAGTATAAATACCCCTAGGTGGATAAGAAACACGAGGTGGTGAAAAAATCGACACTGAGTTGTCCAAATAATTAGTTAAAGAAAGATACCAAGTAGTACTTCTAGGTGGACTGTAAAAAATGGATTCACGCTCCCTTAGATCAATAGTAGGTTGATTTTTAGGGATAGGGACGCCTATTTCTTCTTTCGGAGCAAGCTCTTCAATAGCTATCAAACCAGAAGGAAGATTTTCGGTGATGACTCTTTCTACCCTAGGTGAATTAGGAACACTAGAAGCCAGAGAGACTAACCCCGATGTTGGAGTAACAGGTTCAGATATCTCAGGTTCTTCGCCTATATCACTAGTAGATGAAAAACTACCAGCAAGCTCGGAAATCGAAACAGCTTCAGGATTATAACCTGTTTCTAGACTTTGGTAATCAGGATGAACAACCAACGAAGACTCTCCTTCTTTAGGTGACCCTACTTTACTGCCACTAGGAGTTACAAGGACTTTCAAACCTTCGTAATGGCCCGGGACGTCTTCAGGAGGTTGGCCCCGAAGTCTACGGGACTTCCTCAACAAATCAGCCACGGTTACAACCTCAGGAGACTGGCCCCGAAGTCTACGGGACTGTCTTGGTAATTCAGCCACAGCTAAAAACTTTTAACTACTGCACACGCAAACAAAGTAAAATCTCAAAGCAAACCGCCTAAAGTCTCTAAAGAACCAAACAAATTCGATTCACACGCCTAAAGAATCTAGGGCGTCAAACCAAACACAAACAGTAACCTTCCGGACCAAAAACACTAGTTGGTGATGAAATCCAACATTGCCGAATTCAGTACAGAAGTGGCGAGTGGAACAGTTACCCCGGCAACCTGCTTAATGAATAGACTGGACCAAGTTCCTCCACTTAAACCGTCTCGAGTGAAGTGAACCCCCCAGAAAATCCAAGTGAGTCTAGCCGACGTCTGCTCCAGGTACAGTGGGATCTTCCCTCCACCGTCACCTTAGGAAGAATCCTAAAGATAATAGTCACTAAGGTCACCAATAGCAACAAATATACCTGGGGCAACAGTCTACGATCCGATAGCACGCAAGGGCAGAGTAACAAGCTCAATCCCCTTGCCGGCTCCTTGACAATAATCCAAGGTTTACCGACAAGTGACCCCAGGCTCCTCGACAATGGTTAATCTGAGGTTTACCGTTTGTAGTACGTGCGTATCTGGCATCGTTCCCAATGAAGGAGGATTGATTCCCTCACTGGTTCGGACACGATCTCGTGCTTCTCCTTTAAGAGGAGCTTTCCCAGAGTACAAATGAAACAGTTGGATTTATCCTACCACAAGATAAGCTACTTGTTTGGTTTTACTGTCTTGGAGAGTTAATTACTCTCCTACTCCAAGACACTAACCTGATCTATATTGGTGTTTCAAAGCCCTAGTAAATAAAAAGTTACTAAGTTGATTTTACTTTAAGCGTTAATTTTTATGGCTTTTCTTTAGGACAAAAGGTAGCGGAGATGAAACTGATGGTCTGTAGACTCGACTCAAATCCACTAAAAGATGCACCTAGGATGAAGCAAAACAATCTTTCCTTTTCAATGAATTCCCTAGCTAAGAGAGTTGGAGAATGCAAAACTTATAAAGACAACTTTCTTGGCAATAAAAATCAAAGAAACAATCTCTTTTATCTTTTCCAAAGCACACAACACATGACCACTAATTATTTCACGAAAACTTCCTTTCTCTTTTCAAAGACTTCAAACACTACTAAAACAAACTTTCCTCAAAAGAGATTTTGTATTTTTTTCTATTTTACAAAGCATGTAAAACTACTTAAAAAAATCAATCTTAAGATCTATAACAATCAAATCAATCTAAGATCTATGAAAACGAAAGTCAACTTAAGATCTATGCAAATCTAAGAGAAATTCACCTAAAAGCAAATCTAATGAGGTAAAAGCCTACAAAATATAATTCCAGGATGTTTTACTCAGTTACAATCCAACCAAGGACTAATTCATGCAGAATCATAAACTAGTCGAAAACAAAATAAAAAGTTTTTGTTCTTTTTCTTAAGAATGAAATTCACAGCTTAACCAACAAGACTTCTCGAAATTCCTCAAAGAGACAACACAAAGGTAGGTTTCTCACAAAGGTGGATTTTACGAAAGGTTCGACTCCTAAGAAGACTGAAAAGACCAGGGAGATCCAAGGTTTTTACAACTTCACTAAAACCCTTGACGCTAATGAAACAAGCTTAGATGAAAACTTTTGACAGGTAAACAGTGGATTTGGGCAGCAAAAACAAGCTATAAACAAAATCTAATAGGAGAAAAAGGAAAAAATGGAAATTTTCTAGGCTTTTGACAGGGTACGTAGGCAGCCTGTTTGCACAGGTGCGGCCACGCTCTGTGTACAAAGCAGAAGTGCGTACAGGTATGCACTGTGCTTAACACAGAGGGTGCGTACTGCTCTCAAAATCAAGAAAAATAAAAACTAACTCAACCCTAAGCTATTCCACCCAAATTCACAGTCAATCAGTCAAAAACTAGAAAGAAACCAGATTTTCTCAAATCAAAGTATCAATCGAAAGAGAAGTCAATCACATCCATGGAGTTCCCCAGTATGGTCGCCATTTTGTCATGTGGAAAGAGTCAATTTTGCGGACAAAACCTACCTCCCTAGAAGCTAATGCTTTCTAGTGACAAACAAAACAATCAAGGACTATCTTTCCCTAAATATGCATTTAAAATAAAAGCAACCAGGTGTTTAAGGCTTACCTTTAGTCCAACGCTTGTTTGTTGCAGTCCAGCCTCTCTGATCCAGATGAGCTCCTTCTCCTTGAAGCCTGCATTCACTAACAGGCAAACGATTACATAGCACCTGAATAACTCATATAATAAAACATATTCATCATAAAGACCAAGGAGTTTATGAAACAAATTATATATAACAACTTGTTGAGAAAAATGAACTTAATTGTATTAATTGGAAACAAAAGAAACCATTACAACCAGTGCCTTGGTGTTGTGCAGGTCCCTCCCAGGGTCCAGCAAGAGTTCTCCTTTACTTTTGTCAACTCACCCACTTCCAAATGAAGCTAAGAAAGGATTGGAATCTCTCCTCTCAAGCTCTAAAAGGGAGTCCTAATTTCAGCAGCATCTACCCTTAGGAATGTTCAGCTTTCAACCTCTCCTCCCTCTGGCCCAATGCCTGTATTTATAGTGCTTTGGAGGAAGTTAATCAGGTCCACCATGAATGGGATAAGCCCCTCTTTCAATGGGATAGCTCCCCTCTTCATGGGATAAGTTCCTCTTTCATTGGGATGCATGAACCATCTGGAGGCGCTCAATCCACGTCAAACCATCTTCTAGAATGCTCTAGAATCGACCACAAGTAACTTTTTTGGAGTAAAACTTGCGCCTTTTGACCTTTACAGGAGTACGCACCCACCCCTTTACAGACAGAGCGTACAAGTACGCAGGTGTTATGAACTTGAGGTGCGTACACGCAGGTAAGGATAAGAGAAACTGCGTGACCAGAGTTATATAGATTTTTAAGGACTTTGTCTCTTACTTAGAGTTTGACATGAGGAGCAGAGGTATAAGACTTGCCAAGGAGGACCGTATGACTATTGATGGAGCCATACTGACTGCAAATAGTCATGGTGACAAATTTTAGTGTAACAAGGAGGAAGGTAGGGAACTGAAAGTCACTCTAGTCGAATTGGAAGCCACTCTCAAATGGTTTAAGAAGGACAAGAGTCTAGGGTCATATGGATGGTTAATCGAGTTCTACCTAGCCTTCTTTGAGATTCTAGGGGCAGACCTCCTCAAGGTAATTGAAGAATCATAAAATAAATGGCAAGATGCATGAACCCTTCAACTCTACATTCATCACCCTCATTCCAAAATCTGACAATCCATCCACCTTTGACGACTATAGACCTATATCATTATGCAACTGCATATATAAGATCATGGCTAAGATCATAGCCAATCAAATATGGTCCATTCTATCCACCCACATATCACAGGAGCAATTCGCCTTTCTACAAGATCAACAGATCCACGAGGTAGTGGGAACATCACAGGAGGTCTTGCACTCATTGCACTCCAAGAAAATCAAAGGTATGATTCTAAAGGTCGACTCTCTAAAGCTTTTGACATAGCAAACTGGCTGTATATTAGAATGCTTATAACCCACGTAGGGTTTCCATTCGATTTCATTAAATGGATTATGAACTTCATCACTAACATACCATTTAGTGTTCTGATCAATGAAGTGGCTTCACCTTTATTTCATTCTGAAAGAGTTCTTTGACAGGGTTGCCCCCTATCTCCACTACTTTTTATCCTGATCATGGAAGGGCTCAGTAGGCTTGTTAAAGAAGAGTTCAGAAGGGGCAGATTGTAGGGTATAAAGATCACAGAAGGATGCATATTGACTCATCTGCTATTTGTGGATGATGTTTTGATATTTCTCAATGGAAGCATAGGGGATTTGACAAACATGAAGAACACATTCGCACTGTTCCAATTAGCCACAGGTATGACTGTTAACTGCAACAAGTCCACCCTCACAGAGGCTGGATGTTCCCCATATGAAATACATTTTGTGCTGCAAAGATTTCAGTTCACCCTACTAAGATTGGAGGATGGACTTAGATACTTGGGTTACAAGTTGAAGCCTCTGGGGTATAAAATAGCAGATTGGACATGGCTTATTTCCAAGATGGAGAAAAGACTCAATATTTGGTACTACAAATACCTATCCAGGGCAGGCAGACTCATCCTCATTAAAGCTGTTCTGGAGGCCACTCCGGTCTATTGGATGTCATTGGCATGGATTCCTAGGGGTATACTCTCCAGGATCCAGGCCTTATGTTGCAGATTCCTTTGGAAGGGAAAACAGATAGGTATAATTTTTGCATGGGTCAAGTGGGAGGCACTCAATTTGCCCAAGAAATGGGGAGGATGGGGCATCAAGAAATTAGAGGATTTCTCCTCTGCTCTGGCAGCCAAACTTGGATGGCAGCTTGTTACATCAAACAACCTATGGACAAGGGTGGTTGTATCAAAATACATCGCCCCTCTAAACTTGATGGACTGGCTAAGACAACCTCAAAGATTCCGCTCAGGGGTATCAATCATATGGAAGGCTGTAATAAAATCTCTCGACATCATCAGAGCTGGCATCACTTGGAAAATACAGTCTGGAATGGCTGTGAGGATTGGACTGGACCCATGGATTGGCTGTGGGAATGCCCACAGGTTGCCAGACGAGCTCAGGATTTTTCTCAGAGATATCAACATTACCCATATCAGCCACATAGCGGACCCCGAGCACACCACTCTATTTCAGCAAGCTTGGAAATCGGCCCAGAGAATAAACATTCCACAACAATGGACACAGTAGTGGAATGCATACATCGGGGCTCTTACTGAAGCTCACATCCGGATTGGCGAAGGGGAAGATGAGGTAATATGGGCGCTATCGAAAGTTGGCAAATATACCCCAAAGGAAGGATACCTTGTGATAGCCGAAGCTCGTCGTCCACAAGCCATCGAGTCATGGTGGAAGCACTTGTGGAAGCTCAAGGCCCCCCCCAGGAACAAACTTCTCATGTGGACCATATTGAAAAACAAAATTCCCACAGGAGATAACCTTCTCAAGTGAGCACAACACGACCCTTTTTGGTGTTGCCTTTGCAAATGCAACAACGAATCTATCTCACATCTATTTATTGAGTGCCAGGCCACTCAAGACCTCTAGAAATCGATCTTATCTGTGGTTCCAGCCCTGATCAGGTGGCAAGGTTTTACTGTAAAGGAGGCCTGGTCATCATGGTGGTCAAGCACTATCCCAACAAAGCTCTGGAACCTCCCACTCCTCATCAGTTGGGGTCTATGGATCACCCACAACAAGCTCATATTCCAGAACACCTCTCCGCATTGGCCTTCCATTGCTTCTCGTATCCTAACCGATTACTCTATCATCCCTGATGACGATGAGATGGCTCAGCCCTGAACCATTGTTCCTGAAACCATAAATCATTCAAAGCCTTGGGCTTTCTTTAACGGTTCCGCACAGGAGGAAGGGTGCGGTGGAGGGGCCATTCTGTACCTCACTGTTTCCCACTATTACCATATACAAATGGGATTAGGATGGGGCACGAATAATTTTGTCGAACTATCCTCTGCAAAATTCCTTATACAATTTGCCTTGGAAAACCACTGTAGAGATCTCCAACTCTTTGGGGACTCAAAATTTGTCTATGATTGGTTAAACAAAATAACTAGATGTTCTGCATATACTTTGAGACATATTCTGGATGAGGCTCATCGACTTATTACATCTTTTGACACATTTGCATGCCATCACATTTTCAGGGAATGAAATGTAGATGCTGACAGATTATCCAAAGAAGCTGCAGATAGGCCTTCTAGCACTTGGATGATTCAGGAACACAGGGAAGGGGCCTATTATCAGTACTACCATCGGCCTTTTATGGACATAGATGTTTAGTAGGCTCACAGGGAGCATGGCTACATGTTTTTATTTTTGCATTTTAAGTTTCCATCTGTAAATATTCATATGTTTTGTTTACAACAAGAATAGTGCGGTCACTTTACATGACTACAGTTATTATTTTTTTTGATAAAACATTATGCTGAATACATCTGAGAATGATGCCTCCCTACATGGACACAAGGCATCAATATTAGATCTATACTTGAGAATTTATTTTTCTGACAGGCATTGCCCTTCTTACAACATATGCATTTTGCATATACAACATGTAATTTTCTCACTTAATGGAAATTACTTTTTTCAAATAAAAATTTGAAGTAATATTTATTTGATATTAGTAAGATAAATATAATAATTTAAAAAATAAAATAAAAATGGTTAATTATATAAGTATGAAAATATAATCAATATAAATTCATAAAGGTATTTAAAATTTAAAGTTTATTAAAAAGATTATTTAAATTACAATTAAAGGTTTAATAACATATTTTCTAAAAGTACAATATAATGAAAAAAACCATTTTTATTTATTTTAATATTATGTATCAACTATATTTTTTAAGAAAAATAATGTCTAAGAATTTAATTTCTCTTAATTTTGAATAATTTTCAAAACTAATTTTTATGATATGTGTATTTTATTAATATTTAAAATAATTTAATTGATAATAAAATTACAAAAAAATTAAATATCATTTTTTTAAATGTTAAATAAATTTAAAATAACATCAATATATTTTATTAAAATTTTGAAATGAGTTAATTATAATTATTGTGTTATTTATTTTCTCATTTCTTTATTTACTTTATGCGAAGGTGAAGGAGAGTGATTTATTTATTTAATCTCCTCTCTTTTCATTTGGTATTATTATTTATTCATTTTTTAAACAATTTATTTTGATTTTTATTTATTTATTGATTGATTTATTATTTATTGTTTTTTTTTAATCTTGTTATTTTTTTAAGTCTGAAAAACAATAAATAATATGTAAATAAATAAATAATGATTTTCTTTTAATATCAAATATAGCCGTTTAGTTATAGTATAATAATAATAATAATAAATATATATTTAAATAAATAATAATAATAAGTAAACTAAATAAATAAATAATTACTAATTATTAATTTTTTAAACATTCTAAATATTTCCCTCTCCTAGTGAGATATAATTGTTGGGTTAAATTATAATAATAATATATGTAAATAAATAAATAAAGAAATAGAGAAACAAGATAATTTTCCCTCCCTAGTCAAATATAGTCGTTTTCTTCTAGCAGTTAGGATGGTCTATCTTCCTATTTAGCCTTCCTCTAAGATCTGTCTCTTCATCTTTTCCTGAAGATGAACCACACTCGCTAGTTCGAAAAGCGTTGACCAAATATTTGCAATGTGATTTTTTCCCAAAATCTTCTTATATTAGCAGCTTTCTTTTCAATTTTTCAAATAAAAATACAATATTTTTCTAAATATTATGTTCAAAAATATTTTGCAACATATCTTTTGGAAAAATCAAGACATTGGTCTCAAGGCCTAGCACCATTTTTCCACCAATTTGTTGGATGTGATTTTGTGTCGGAATATTGATTGGTTTGAAGGCAATCTACTTATAATACAGAAAAAGGTGCAGCCTACAGAATGTCGTTAATATGTTATATAGAACATCAAATTGTTCAACATTGATGTCATTTCTAATATTTTCTTTGGCCATGTAGGTGCTCCTATGTTATATTACAACAAAGCAAGTAACATCAGGCCAACTTTGGAAAAATTGTCATTTATGAAGTGTAAAGTTCAATATTTAATCCATTGGAGTTTATATTTCCAATAATAAGATATATAGTTAATCGTGTGTGTATCAACATATATATATATATATATATATATATATATATATATATATATATATATATATATATATATATATATATATTAATATATACAGTTTACTTACTATATAGTCTTTATAATATTTAGTTATTATTTAATTTTAATTCATTTTACAATTTTATTATTGTTGAGAGTACTTCTTACAACACATCACGATATCAAAATATTTTACTTAAGTTAAGCCGCAGGGAATGTTAGTGAAAATAGATTTATATTATACATGCCTTTCATCTTTCTTCAAAAGGTTGCTGAATATTTGAAGCCAATTATTGAAACAAAAGTAGTTAAAATGGAGTATAATTATTAGTTACAAACAAAACTATGGTCATTGGGGTATAATTATTAACTACAAATAAAACTATGATCATGGCTATGGAGAAGTGAAAAGTATAATGCCAAAGCACCAACAGTTCATATTTTATCCATTAACCATCATTAAAATTACATATGACTCTTAGCAAAGACATATCCATATCAATATTAGATATTAAATAATTTTTAATTAAAATAAATTAATATATCAATTAATTTCTTATTTATTTAGTAGTATATGTTTACATTAATATAAATCAATCCATTTGTATTTAATTTCTTATTTATTTAGTAGTATATATTTACATTAATATAAATCAATCCATTTGTATTTATATATGTATTTGATTATTAATATTTAATATATTAATTAATTTAATTTAAAGACGTGAGCTTAAGTTAAGCTATTAAATGTTTGATTTTATAAAAAACATATATAAAGCAAAACAAATAGATAATCAATGTAAAAAGACATTTTATTAATATTAATATTAATTTTAATTTAAATAACATGACCATAATTCATTAGAGTAGTTTATACATTAGTTTTATATATGTATTTGATTATTAATATTTAATATATTAATTAATTTAATTTAAAGACATAAGCTTAAGTTAACCTATTAAATGTTTGATTTTATAAAAAATATATATAAAGCAAAACAAGTAGATAATCAATGTAAAAAAAGACATTTTATTAATATGAATATTAATTTAAATAACATGAACATAATTCATTAAAGTAGTGTATACATTAGTTAGTTATAAAAATTAAATAAATGGTAAATATTTAAAGAAATATGTTCAAATATATCTAATATGGTTAAAAAAAAAATCATAAAAATTAATTAAATGATAAAAATTTAAAATTATATATAACAATTTTTTTTTATTAATAATAAGTGATAATTTAATATTATAAATAAAAATTAATAGAAATATAATTTACATGATATTATTTTTTATTAAATTGAAAATTAAAAAAACTTAATTAAAAAAATATAACGATATTCAAGCTTCTGTGATCCATAATGAATTAAACAAAGTCTTTCGGTAGAAATCACATGAGAGAATTTTTTGGCCGATGCTTTTCGAACCAACAAGTGTGGTTCATCATCAGGACCAGATGAAGAGGAAGACCATGGCAAAGGCTTAAATATAGAGCAATGTAAAGACATAATTTCAAGTAACAACTATATTTGAACAATAATGTTTAAATTATAATATTAATTTATTAATATATTAAAAACAAATATTATTAAGTAGCGGCTAGTTTTTGAAAAAAATATTCCAGCTCAAAAGCTTGGTGTTGTCAACACCTTGGTGACTAGAGCTTTAAGAGTTTTTGATGAGAACCATCTCAAGGAAAAGAAAGCACATCTCCTAAGTGTTTTCTTTAATAATGGGTATAGTAGACACCAATGTACTAAGGCTTTCCTCAGAGCTGAAAAAGATCCTAGTGCTAAGAAAGATACCAAGGATCGATTTTCTGGTGTTCATCTTCCTTTTATCCAAGGGACACTGATAAGATTGCAAGTGTAAAGCCTCGGAGTTGCGGACAGTTTGGGTGAGAGTGCACGACGGACGAGCGCGGGCGAGCTGGGCAGTCGCAGGTGGAAAATATGAGGCCGTGAGGTAAAAATGGCTAAGTGTTGGCTTGACGAAGGTTTATAGGGCGAGGTGGTCTCGGGTGGGGGCGCCCAGCCACAAAGCCAACGTGCAGGAAATAGTTGGAACACCGAATTGGTGGGTCGGTTGGCCAGGCCGACGTGTTAACAATGGTAGGCAGATGTGTATAAGTATGGCGATGAGGAGGAGCCTCGTTCATCATCGAATGGGAAAGTGTTCAAGCGAGAAAACAAGCGAGTGGCGAAGTGCGAGCTGGGGTTCTGAAATCCTCGGTGAAAGCTGCAGATGGACATAGGGGCCAAAGCACCCTAGCCACAGGTCCAGGAGACTATGGGTGGCCACAGAGGAGCGTGCAGACCACAGGGTGCAGACAAACGATGGTTGGCAGGTCGGTTGGTTAGAGCGTGGGTCAAGCAGCAAACGGGGGGGCGCACACAGGCACCAATGTAGGTAGCTGAGTTGGATAACCGATGGGTCACTCGGAGGTGCGAGTGCACAGTGGAAGGGTGAGCCGGGTGAAGCGAGCTCGAGCGGGCGTGCATCGCTGAACAGGAGAACCAACAAGTGAACCGACGAGGGTGCCAGGTGAAGGCGAACATTGGGCATGTGGAGTGTGCTAACGGGTGACTCGTGCGAACACGCCCAGCACAACGACATGGTGAAAGACATGTGGTGAACATGGTTGGAGGGCAAGCTAGGTGAGTGCGCCCGAGCGCAGTGAAATGAAACAAAGGACGTGTGACAGTGGGCATGGGTAAACGATGAATGGTTTGGGCGGTCGCGGTGGGGCATGGGTAAACGATGAATGGTTTGGGCGGTCGCGATGGGCATGCCTGAATGAAAGGTGAGTTTGTGCGACGAGTGAAAGGCACCGGTGAACGAAGGAGTCATGCATGGATGAATGGCGAAGGGTGGCACGAACCAAACGACATGTGCATCGGGCTCACGAGTTGGGAAGCAACTTATGTGACTTTGCCCAGTGGTTAGGCAAGGCTGCATGGCAAGTGCAGGAAGGTGAATTTTATAAGTGTGAGGTGAAACTTGGGGTTTCCCTCCATTGTAAAGCTTATATGTAATTCTGAATATTATCATTATTAATACGGGCAGACTCATAATTACAGGGAGTTGCCCCTCCCATGATATTCTGCTGTGCACTTGAATGTTAATGGTGATAATATGTTAATGATGAAAGTTTCTGTTGTGTGTATTTAATGAAAGATTATGCTTAGCTGTTGAAAAATATTCTAAGTATAGAAGTAAGGCGTAGTCCATGATCGTTAGTATTGTTAAAAAGAAAAGGGTCGGTGGTTCCACACCTCCTATAGTGTGGTTGGAAGATTACCGCTAGTGTAGGGGCATGACAGGTGGTATCAGAGCTTTGCAGAGTTCAAGATGAGGAGATAATCCCACTGCACTTCATGGAAGGTGGTTTCAAAGGTTTGTGACTTGTGAGCTTTCGTGATTCAGGTTGAAGAAGTCAGACAGGTGATTCAAATTTATAGTTTATGGTTTACACAAGATCGCAAAGAAAGCAGATAGCAAAGATGGCAGAAGAACCTCAAATCATGATAGGTGAATCTAGCCACAATGCGGGAGAAGCTTTCCTAAACAGGGTATTGGAACATATGGAGGAATTGGGTTCTGACATGACTTCGAGGAAGGTCGTTCTTGAAGACTATGCGAAGGTGAAGGAGGAACTTGAAGACCTTAAGGTTCGATACAAGTATACGGAATGGGAGTATACACAAACGCAAGAAGAAGTTAAGAAGATTGGTGAATCAAGAGATCAAGGTTTGGTTGAAATCTTGAAATTGCGGTAAGCTTTTGATGATACTTTGGATGAGATCGTGGTTTTGAAGAAGGTTGTGAGACACAACTCAGTTGGAGGTGTGACTCATGTCAAAGTCAAAGAGTGAGATTCTTATGATGGAACGAGGTGTGCGAAAACTCTTGGCAACTTTCTATGGGATAAAGAACAGTACTTGGGGCGCTTGGGATTGTCTAATGAGGAAAATAAAGTGAAGGTAGTTGCTCAATTCTTGATGAAGGATGCTAAGATGTGGTGGCGAAGGAGGATGGACCAAATTACCAATGGCAATGCTAAAGACATAACTTTATGGGATATCATGAAGAAGGCTTTGCAAACCCACTTCAGTCCACAAGACGAAACATGGGATGTAAGGATGAAGATAAAGTATATAAAGCAAACGGGAATTTTGCAGGCATATCAGCAAGAGCTCTCAAGTGCGGTTTTGGAACTTCCAGACATGGTGGAAAGGGACAAGGTGTTCAACTTTATCATAGGGTTGAAACCTTGGGCGTGGAATGAAGTGAAGAGGCAGAAGATTAAGACACTTGAGGAGGCTTTTGCTGCTATGGATCGTTTGGTGGAACACTACGATGAGGGTTCTGATGATAAGAAGAAGAAGTATGACAAACCGAAAGAGGAGACTTCGAGATCGAATGACAAGTCGAAGACGAAGAAACCGTTGAAGTGTTGGATATGCGAGGAACCACACATGGTGAAGAATTTTCCTTCAAGACCAAAGGTGGTTTGGCACAGTCCAATGTGAATAAGAATGAAGAAACTTCCATAGGGGTTATGCAGATTCTAGGAGCTGCAGTGGCTATGGAAGCTGTCTCTAGGAGAGACATGGAAAGAAACAAATTGGAGTATGTTGAAATGAAGGTTGGGAGTGTTGATGTGTTTACTATGGTGGATAGTGGCACAACTCACAACTTTATGAGTGAGGATACTGTGAGAAGGATTTGGCTGAAGTTTGTACCAGTGTAGGCACAAATGAAGATAGTGAATTCTCCTCTAGATTCTGTGATTGGTGTAGCTGAGAAAGTGGATGTGACACTTGGTGAATGGAGAAGGAAAGTCGATTTCACTGTAGTGCGGATAGATGAATATGAGGCTGTACTAGGTATATAATTCATGAAGGAAGTTGATGTGATTATTGTTCCCCATATCAAGAAACTTTACATTTATGACGAACAAGAGGATGTACCCATTGGTGTACCAACCTTGGGAGTAACTAAGCTCGAACGTAAGCTGACAACGATGAATATGGAGAATGAGAAGAGAAATGAAGAGATCTGTAAGCGGTTGTCTGTTGCAGAGGAAAAAGAGATTGTTAGATAGCATCTTGGATCTATCTAAGAGGCTGGAAGCAGTGGAGGATGACGATGACGAAGAGTATGTGAGGCTGAATGTTTAGATGGAGGATCTGGAGGCACACTTGCAGAGAATGGAAGTGGAGGATCTCGAGGCATACTTGCAGAGAATGGAAGTGGAGGATCCAGATAGGTGGCTTGAGTTGATTAGTGAGGGAGAGCCTTCAGGCTTTGTTCCCTCCTCATCATCTTAGACTATCACGGAGGATGAGGCTCATTGTTAGCTGCTCATGGGAGTGAGTCTCCAAACACATTGAGTAGGCATCTAGGGGTGAGATGACATAGGTTCACAGGTAGCATGCAGTGGATAGCCATGATGATGTGGGGCATGAGTTCTTGTGGAGGTGATGCATGGTTGGATTAGCTACCCAACTAATCACCGACATGAGGGGTACCAGCACATGATTCCTTGCAAAACAGTGGCATATCTATGGTATGAAGCAAGTTGAGTAGTGGACATCTGGATTACCCATATACACAGTTGTGTGGATGATATCTTGGTGACGGATGGTTGCTGGGATGAAGAATTGTTGAGGGCGACAATGACTTCGAGTGGGGGAGGATGTAAAGCGCCGGAGTTGCGGACAGTTCGGGCGAGAGTGCACGACGGAGGAGCGCAGGCGAGCTGGACAATCGTAGGTGGAAGACGTGAGGCCGTGAGGTAAAAATGGCTAAGTGTTGGCTGGATAGAGGTTTATAGGGTGAGGTGGTCCCAGGTGGGGGCGCCCAGCCACAAAGCCGACGTGCAGGAAATAGTTGGAATGCCAAATTGGTGGGTCGGCTAGCCAGGCCGACGTGTTAACAATGGTGGGCGAATGTGTATAAGTATGGTGATGAAGAGGAGCCTCATTCATCACTGAACAGGCAAGTAGTTCAAGTGAGAAAACAAGCAAGTGGCAAAGTGCGAGTTGGGGTTCTGAAATCCTTGGCGAAAGTTGCAGGCGGACGTAGGGGCCGAAGCACCCTAGCCATAGGTTGACGTGACTGTGGGTGGCTGCGGAGGAGCGTGCAAACCACAGGGTGTAGGCAAAATACGATTGGCAGGTCAGTTGGTTAGAAAGCGAGTCAGGTAGCAAACAGGAGGGCGCACATAGGCACCAGGGTAGGCAGCCGAGTTGGATAACTAGTGGGTCGTTCGAAGGTGCGAGCGCAGGGTGGAAGGGCGAGCTGGGCGAGGCGAGTTCGGGCGGGCGTGCACCACTAAACAAGAGAACTGATGAGGGCGCAGAGTGAATGCAAACGTTGGACGTGCGGAGTGTGCCGACAGGCGAGTCATGCGAATGCGCCTAACATAACGACACGATGAGCAGCAGGTGGTGAATGCAGTTGGAGGGTGAGCTGGGTGAGCATGCTTGGGCGTGGTGAAATGAAACGAAGGACGTGTAATGGTGGGCACGGGTAAACGGTGAACAGTTTGGGCGATTGCGGTGGGTGTGCTCAAACAAAAGGCGAGTTTGTGCGACGGGTGAAAGGCACAGGTGAACGAAGGAGTCATGCACGGGTGAACAGCGACGGGTGGCACAAACGAAACAACAGGTGCGTCGGGTGCATGAGTTAGGAAACAACTCATGTGACTTTGCTCGGTGGTTGGGTAAGGTTGCACGACAAGTGCAAGAAGGTGAATTCTATAAGTGTAAGGTGAAACTTGGGGTTTCCCTCCGTTGTAAAGCTTATATGTAATTCTGAATATTATCATTATTAATACAAGCAGACTCATAATTACAGGGAGTTGCCCCTCCCATGATATTTCATTGTGCACTTGAATGTTAATGGTGATAATATGTTAAGGATGAAAGTTTGTGTTGTGTGTATTTAATGAAATATTATGCTTAACTGTTGAAAAATATTATAAGTCTAGAAGTAAAGCATAGTCCACGATCATTAGTATTGTTAAAAAGAAAAGGGTCAGTGGTGTCGCACCTCCTATAGTGTGGTTGGAAGATTACTGCTAGTGTAGGGGCGTGACTGTAAGGATCCTAAGGAAGCATAAGGTGGCTTCAACCTTTCGGCCTTTAAATACCATCTGAAGCTCCCTTAGATCTATAAAAGACCTGGTAGACCCCAAGAATATGAAGGGTGTTTACGTTATCCCATGCTCTTGTGGGACTCCATTGGTGAGACTGGTCGCTCGATTAATCAAAGGATTCGTGAGCATGTTGCTAACATCAACCATGGTAGGACCGCCTCCTCTGCTTTGGCGTAGAATGCAGTTAAATCTAAGCATCACATCTGCATTGAGGAGGCCCAAATTGTTGCTAAGGTTAGTCATTTCCATCATCGTAAATTGAGGGAGGTCCTAGAAATTGAAAAAAGACACAATAATTTGAATATAGGTGATGGTTGGAATATTAGTAGAAGTTGGGTCCTTGTCTTGTCTTCCCATTTTTTTTATTTATTTTTTAAATCTATGTAGGTTTTGGAATATTTTTTTATAGTATTTTTTGTTTATTTATTCTTCATTAGATTTTATTTTCTTGATCCTTCATGTGTTTTATGTATTTTATCATCCTATTCGTTCTTAACTCCTTTTAGTATTTTTGTTATTTGTTTAATGGGCCTGAGCCCCATATTTTATTTTTGACCCCATTTTATTTATTATTATTTTTTCTTTGGATATATATATATATATATATATATATATATATTATATATATATATATATATATATATTTCTGTTTTTATTTATTTATTTTTATTTTTTATATTTATATATTTATTTTGACTTGGGTATATTTTTATTTTTTATTTTTTATTTTTCCATTAACTTCTTTTCTTTGTTTTTCAAATGATCTTGTCTCGATTAGGGTCTTCACTAGTTTTTATAATTTTTGACTCCCCTCCTTTAAAGTTTGACTTTGATTATTTATTTATTTATTTTAAAAAATAGATGTTTAATACAGCGGTTACTTATTAATATTTGTTTTTAATAAATTAATAAACTAATATCACAATTTAAATATTATTTTTCAAAAACTAGTAATATTTGGTTTTAATAAATTAATTTAAATATTAATTTTCAAAAACTAGCCGTTTAATATAGCCATTACTTAATAATATTTGTTTTTAATATATTAATAGATTAATATTATAATTTAAACATTATTGTTCAAATATAGCCGTTACTTGAAATTATGTCTCTACATTGCTCTCTATTTAAGCCTTTGCCATGGTCTGCCTCTTCATCTGGTCCTGATGATGAACCACACTTGTTGGTTCAAAACGCGTCGGCCAAAAAATTCTCTCATGTGATTTCTACCGAAAGACTTTGTTTAAAAGTATAACTAGTTTTGACATAAATCTTAACCTTTTATCATTGATTATTATTAAAAACCATATAAATTAAATGGCTCTCAAACACATACATACATCAAAATACTTATCTTATGATAAATAAAAATAAAAAAAACTTAACTAAACTATTACTTCTTTAGTATGAGTACTATTACTAGCAATTGCACCACATGTTGCAAAGGAAAGGAAATGTAGTAAGGCAGTATCATAGGAAACAATAGCATAGAAGAAAGAAGTAAAAAAATTATGCAATTTTGTTTCTTTACTCACATTTATTTTTTATCATATGTTATTTTTGAGGGAGATTCTAACCAAGAAAATATTCGAGAATATGTTCAAAATGAAGGTAATGCACAAAACCTTAACTCCAAACGATAGGAAACAATAGCATAAAAGAAAGAAGTAAATTTTTTATGTAATTTTGTTTCTTTACTAACATTTATTTTTTATCATATGTTATGTTTAAGGGAGATCCTAACCAAGCCAATATTCGAGAATATGTTCAAAATGAAAGTAATGTACAAAACTTTCACTCCAAAGGATTTATGAAAATGCTCTGGAACTGCACCATTCCCAATTGTTATAAGTAAATTATTTAAATCAAATATTTCGTAGCAAAAATAATCTCATATTACCTTTGATTAACAATGCAATTGATAATGGTTTTTGTTATAAAGGATTCAAGATAACATATGTGCATTTTGAGTAATTTTTTATATCAATTCCAGCATGTTGTCACAATTTTATTTTTGTGATTAAGAGTATAGAATTTTTAGGGTGGTGTTCTATGTGCACTAAAATACTTGTGAGGTCCAACACTATGTATGGGGTTTCATTTGCAAGATATTTTTTTGCATAGTAAGGAAGATTTCAAAGGTTTTCTAAAGTAGGAAGAAGACTAGGTTGTTGCACTTTTCATTGGCCATGTCTCTCTTGAAAAAATAATAGAAAACGAGTAGTGCAAGTGGATTAATTTGAATAGCCCAATAATAGATAGAACTCGAGTTTATGAGCTTATAATACACATGTGCTACTGTAAAGGGTTACTTGTAACTTATATATCCTATGAGAAGAAGAAGCACCACCTCATGAATGAAAATTGCATGTCATCATTCTCAAGGAGTCCAAACAACTCTCGTTCTGATACAAACTTATGGGTTCCTAATATGAAAACATCTACATTAAAATTAAGCTACAATGACCACTAAGAATGAAGCTTTGGACCAATATTTATTGGGTGAAGGCATCTATTGAAGCAGACTACTCCATAGTTTATGTCATTCATGAGTAATAAACAAACAAATTCAAACATAAACTCCAAATTTTATCCATAAAAATATAAAATTTCCTGAAACATTATTAAGCTGAAGCAAATGACATGGAAAAATGCATGAAATACAAAATCCTCCAAATGTGTATGTTCTAAAGCTTCACCATAATGTATCAATTACTAATCTCATCACACTGAAAATGCTGATTTAATTAGGTTTAAACAACAAATAGTTCTTAAATTCATATGCATGTGTGTGTTTGTGTGTGATAGAGAGAGGGAGATAAATAGCTTGATGTCCTAGGTGAATCATGACAAAGCCCTTCATATCATAAAAGACAACTTTCATTTGAGTCAGGATTATCGAGTAAAAACATCGGTGCCTTTTCTAGCCTGCAATATATTCAAAAGGCACATTGAATAACATCAAACTAGAATACCTCCCCATGAAAACAAGCAAAAAAAAAAATCCACAAAAATCCATAAATAAAAATAATTGCAGCTAATAGCCCATTCATGATATGCAGTGATTGAGAACCTAGAAAATGACTTTGAAAAAAAAAGAACATAAATGTGAAAATGAAAATCATTCTAGGCAGATTTAGCATAAATGTTGGCCCTCTTTCTTTTGTTGGATGAGGAAGCCTTTTTCCCCAACAAAGGTTTTCAAGAGATAAACAATTGTAGCCCATAAGCCTAGTGGATTACCAAGTGATTCACACACTTTGGAAAAGATTGGCCTCGTCGCCATGGTTGGATTATATTCAACAACATTGTAGCTGCAACTTTAACTTAGCTACATGGGCTTATAGCTTTAACTGGGTACTAATTCCACAGATCTACTTAAGTTGTGTGATTGGTATTAAGCTATAACCTATGATATCAGGTATAGATAATCACTTTCCTTGTAGCTTGATTATTTGAACCCATCTTGAATGGTACAACAGAGCATTGTTAGCTCTCTGTTGCTTTTCTTCTTCATGAATAAAGTGTTGAAGACCTCTTCTTGAGATTTTTGAAGGGATTTACTGAGGAATTTTTCAGCTTTTGGCATCACTAATATTATGCCAGTAAATTTTGATATACCAAATCAGAGTGCTTTGTACATTATTGGAAACATTTACTTATTTCATCTCTTTTACCAGTGTGACTGTTACTAAATTGATAAATAAATGCAACTATATCCTTCTTACTGCGAGGCGCCAAACAATGCAAGGTTGGTTAAGATATTAAAGTTCTAAAGTGATTCACTTATAAATATAAGCCAGCTAAATAGATGCTCCTATAATGTAAGAGATGACCCATTCAAGGTGATAAAAGAAGATGAAGTCATTTTTTCTCACCTATGTGTGGATAAGTAGGTGTGAGCGCAGGTGTCAGTGCAAAAAGGATGAAACTGTTTGAAACATGGGCACAAGGGTACATCAATTTCCCTTGGTAGAGAATACCATTAGGATGCCCAATATGGTGGGTACAAGGGTTCCATGGGGAATAAAAGTACCCATGTACATGATTTTTAACAATGATAAAGAGAATTTGCAAAATATACAATGATAGTCTTTTACTGCAATACCAAATAGAGTGTCCTTTAAAGCAAGCATCATGGACTCACAAGAATCACCTCGTTTTGGAGATTTCAATCTAGCAGGATATGTCAATTCACTTTTCCCTTTTCCATTCAAACAAATATTGTTGGGAACTAAGATCAAATAAATAACATAAGGCATAAATTAAAAATCTAATTACAAATAAATGCTCACCTTCACGACTACGATGTTATGGAAATTCCAATTTAGTCTATCAAGAACCAAATGTGACAATTTTTAGTTGAATTATCTTCAGTTATATTCTAATTCTACTTTAATTCAAAAGAGAGAAAAGGTAAATAATTTATGGGAGGACATGCTTATCATTTCTTCTCCTTTTTTGAAGAATTGGGTGAAGAAATGAGTCTTAAAGTCCAAGCTACTAAAATGGATCCAATGAAGGGAGTAATCCAATAGACATACAATTCCCATGTATTGTGTCGATTATTGACATATGACCAACCAAATGCCTGCAAGTAAATCAATCTAAATTAAATGTAACCCCAAATATAGTAGTTCCATATAAATCCCAAACAACAACAACAACAACATGTAAATCAAGTGTCAAAAACATACAACAACTAATGAAAACATAGGAAAATAATTGGAAGCTTATAATTACATATCTTCAACTAATAATTGTAGCATCGTCATTTGTAAACAATAAGGGATGCTTCAACATAGATTAATTGAATTCAAAGATATCACTCACAGACTACAATACTCGAGTAGAAAGTTGTAACTAGGATCTCGATGATAACATGTGTTTCAAGGCCTAATGAAAAAGTACAATAGGTGGAACTCCATTTTGTTAATGAGACAATTTTACATTTCAAATAAAAATGGAAAACAAACAAATTTCTTACCCCCAATTGATAAGTCCCAAAGGTGAATATTTTTGCATTATGGCTTTCTCTCAGATCTTTTGGGAGATCTCTTTGCCAAGTTACTCTCCTCACCCAACATTTGACAATCTATAAAATAAAAATACAAGGATGTCAATGAAGTCATGTTTTCAAAGCTTTTACAACTTTCTAAATGTCTGCTTAGTTTCCTCTTGTGAAAAGATGACAATGAGACATGTTAGATGGAAATTAAACTGACGAAAACAAATATTTTAAGACGACAATCAAGATAATATCTAAATGATTTTTGCTTTAAGGTGGAAGTGATACTTAGATTCCTCATGAATCATGTCAACCAAATTTTAATGGAGTGTCACAAGTCAATCTAACTTGAAAAAATTGCATCAAAGGTAAACCCAAAATTTGATAAATTTGAGAAAAAATAAATTGATCTATATCTATAATATAGCAATTAATAATTTTTTTTTTAAATACCCAAAGTGATACAACACTTTAGCCACATTCTCTTCCAGATCGTCCAATGAAAATTATGTAACATGAGGAGCCGAGACATCTAAAACATCAACTTACCTAAGACATATACATAAAATATGATGCAAAGTGCAGATATAAATAACTATGAATTCTAATCATGAGAAAGTGCTAATATGAACCTCATGTCCAGGTGCATCTATGTGATAGACACAAAAATTATGGAATAGTAATGAAGAGGCTTCCAAGAAAAATAATAACCCTAGAAATCATGACATATATGTTCCAATGTCATGAGATTATCAGTAAATGAATATATCAGTTAGTGAAAAGAGGAAAACATATATCACTTACAATTCGAGCCCACATCTGGATAAGTGATGAGAGCTAGTTTCCCTTGATCTCTGCATACAAAGATTGACACGGGCCCATAGTTGGTATAAACAACTTCCTCCTAAAGCCAAAATATACCAAGAAATGTCCACAATCAAGAAGAGAATTAAAAGGTTGATCTAGTAGCAATGTGTAAACAAGAAATGTGCATAAAGACAGGGTTACACGATATAGTCCTCAAGAGTTTTGGATTGGAAATAGAAGTTGTTATTGAATCAAATATTTATTAGTAAACATATCTAGCCCTAACTCTAATTTTGACAAGATTACTCTAGTCATAATAGGATAGATCAAGTTTCTACTTCATGTAATAGAATGGGAGGAATATCCATTGGCTTTGAAGGCCTTAATAAGAGGGGATTTTTCAATTGAAAGAAACTCGGGAGAAAAGATTTCTAGAGCTCTAGAGATTAGGGTTTTGGGAACACTTGAATTTTGGGATGCGTGGTGATGAGAAAGGGCGTGGAGATAACAATCAGTGTGTGTCTTTTTTCTATAGACTTGGTGGGAGATGGATCCATTGCGGAGGTGAGAAACGAGGACATCTAAGAACGGAAGAGAATTATTAGATTCAATTTCCATAATGAACTGGATATAAGGGGAGATGCTATTTCCAAATGACAAAGGTTTCGTAAAAAAAAAACGAACGAGCATTTGGGTTTGAGATGCCAAGAATTAAAAGCTCTGGTTTCAAAGTGTTCCATTAAGATGTTTGCAACTACTAGAGAAACTATGAGAGAAAGGGACCCTGCAAAACAAAATTACAATACTAAAAATTGAATTTTATTATTTATTATTTTACTTTTAATATTTTATTATTAATTAAGCCAAGAATTAAATGTTTATATTACAACATCTCCACCATTATGAGTTCTATATAATTTTTTTAACATTTTATTATTTTTTAATTGAGTGGACATATAAATGTTAAATGTTAAACATTTACATTTACTAGCTCTTGGTGCAATAATAATTTTGTAACCATATTTATATTTCATTAATAAGAACATAAAACTTAATACTTACAGTTTAACAATATTTTTAGCGGTAGATATTCACCCCCACTTTACCATAGATATTATTAACTATACCATACCATGGGCCAATAGGATGGCTCATCAATACCACATGGCCAAAAATCATCTCTCATTTCACTATCAAAATAATACTTACAATATAACAAGAAATTTAACCATGAATACTCGCCCCAATTTACCATGGATATTATTAATTTAACCATACCATACCATGGGCCAATACCATGGTTCATCAATACCACATGCCAAAAAACCATGTCTCATTTCCAAATCTATATATATATATATATATATATATAACCATGTCTCATTTCAAAATCAAAATATTATATATATATATATATATATATATATATATATATATATATATATATATATTATTTTATTAAATTTTTGTGCTTAGAGACACTCTCCATCCCAGTGTGGAAGATATGTTGTAATGTCCTTTTATATTATGTTATGTAAATCTAAATATTATGAGCTAGTTAAATTATATAAAAATAAAAATAAATATAAAATTATTAATTATTAATTATTAATTAAAACATTTTGACTATGAAATTACATAAAAATAAAAAATAAAAATAATAATTAAATCCGCTTAGATCCATCTTAATTTCAAATATATCAAGCTCCCAAAGGAATCAAATATCTCGAGGTGCAAAACTTTCTTCAAATTTTATATTCTCTTTTAATTGCCAATATTTGTGAGAGATATAAGAAAGATTAATTTGATAGGAAATATGATGGTTAAAAGACCAAGATATTGAAAAGAAAAAAGTACTATAAAAGATGTCGCAACCATGGGTATGGTGTTTTTGTTTTTGAAAATAATAATAGATATGTCAAGAAATTCAAGTGAGAGATAAGCATAGGATTGCCACTTTTAATATATATCAAAAGTTATACTATCCTAAATACAATATTCTAATTTAATTATCTTCAAAAACAATTATTTGCAACTATCATATCAACTTCAATCCTAAATTCTCATTCGCAAAACCAAAATATCTTAATCATCTCGATACAAACATAACATAAGCCATAATCTACTATGGTTGTAATAAAAGGAATGTTTGAATCCATGGGACGGATTTTGTATTCACAAATTGGACAGGGTGATCGTGGTAGCAAGGGATTCAAAGGAGTTCCTAAAATGAGCAAGGTAAGATAGTCCCCTTTTAAAAACACGTGTCAATTTATTTTGTTTTATTGAAATATTTTTAATTTAAATTAATTTAATTTATATATTTTAAAATTAATTGAAAAACTTTTTATTAAAATATGTTATAAAAATATTAATTATTTAAAAATATATAATATAGATAATAACATCATATTAATTTATTTTATTTTATTAAAATATTTTCAATTTAAATAAATTTAATTTATACATTTTAAGACTAAGTAGGAAAATCGCTTTCTATTATTTTTTATTTTATTTTATTATAACCAGCTTTACTTTTTTATTTTATACCGCCCATCTGTGGTCTCCAGAAGGAAGTATCGCTCCACTTTCCTGAGTAGAGTGAGTTGTTCGTTTACATTATTAGTCCCTGCCATCTGGCATCCGGCAGGGACTATAGTAATCGTTAGGAGCGGACTTAGCATTAGTTTACCGGTTCCCTGCCACTTTTAAACCAAAGTTTCTTACGGTCATGTAATTTTACTATTCTAATAAACCAAAGTTCATGCTTTCGCCATCTTATTTGGCCTCAAATCGAGGCATACAACTCAAAACTTAGGAAAAAGAAAGGTAATTACAACAAGTTGTTCACTCGTGCATGAAGTAATGCTAGCATTAATTTTCTAGCGTTTAATGTTAGAGATTAATACCACTGCTATAATACAATAGCATATGTACCCTGCTACAGCACGCTGTATGCTTGCCACCTCATGTAGCACCGTACACCTGCAAGCTCATGGGCCTGCCACGGGAATCGTCATTTATTTTCCCCACCCTGTTGAGCTAAAAAATCTATTTTATTATATAATCAAATATTTCAGAAAACCTCATTGTGCCTTCTAGTATTATTCCGCTGCTCACCATTTTCTTCTGCTTCTCCTCCATTGACAACGATCTCTCCTCCATTGACAACGATCTCCATATCTCCGCCTGGTCGGCCATTTCTGAGACTGTCTCGGCTGTGGCGGGATCTCTCCTCCATTGAGAACGATCTCCATATCTCCGCCTCGTCGGCCATTCAGGTAAATCAATTTAAATCCTGCATACATTTTTCAGAGAATCAGCTGCGTGGTTTATGATATGTTTTGCTGTTTTTACAGGTTCTAACGCCAAGTACGCTAGATATAGACGACCTGAAATGCAGCTGGCTGTTCATTCTAATGGCGTGCAGGTATAGTACCTAAGCTCATGCAAATTATCATGCTGTACCAAAGACAAAATCTGATTTGAATTTTTCTACATGTAATTGCAGGCCATAAGAGATGGCTGTTCATTCTAATGCCATGGCTAACTGTAACTTCAAACTAATTTGATATGCATACCTGAACTTTGAAGCAGCAGCGAGCCTGGGAGTTTTAGCTGAACAGGAGCCTCGTCCATTCTCCATTCTCCTACCTGCTATACCAGTAAGTCCATTCAGCGAATTTAACTCTTGCTTGTTTTTTTGCTGTATGAAAATCTATAGCCTTAACTTTGAAGCTCTATGGCTTTGCTAATAAGGTGGTGTTGTTATTCTGGTGATTTTGGAGTTGTTGTTCCGGTGATTTTTACCCCTAATTCGATCGAAATCCAAATTCAGTTGTATTTTTCAGTTTAATGAACCATGGCTAACTGTAACTTCAAACTAATTTGATATGCATACCTGAACTTTGAAGCAGCAGCGAGCCTGGGAGTTTTAGTTGAACAGGAGCCTCGTCCATTCTCCATTCTCCTACCTGCTATACCAGTAAGTCCATTCAGCGAATTTAACTCTTGCTTGTTCTTTTGCTGTATGAAAATCTATAGCCTTAACTTTGAAGATCTATGGCTTTGCTAATAAGGTGGTGTTGTTATTCTGGTGATTTTGGAGTTGTTGTTCCGGTGATTTTTACCCCTAATTCGATCGAAATCCAAATTCAGTTGTATTTTTCAGTTTAATGAACCATGGCTAACTGTAACATCAAACTAATTTGATGGTTCTGAATCTAAACAGAGACTTACAGTTGTATTTTAAGCATTTATATTATTCTTCTTCAGCCATGGACTGGAGAGCGGATAAGAGCGATTTGAATGCCCGTATAATAAGCTGGTCTCGACATCAAGCCTGGTAAATTTACTTTTTTATATATTGCGCCTTGCAAATATTCATGTCCAGTCTTTTCTGACGACGGGCTGTTTTTCGCAGATGTGCTTGTCTGCTGCAAGAAGTCCAGCACCACTCTTTTTCTCTCACTCGTCCTGGGAAATTCTTTTTCAGGTCAGCTACCCTAAGAAAACATGCTGGCATTAACCAGGGTCGTGTTTATCACCGCCTTTAACAGATGGCTCTGCCTGATCTTCAGAGGTCCTACTTCAAGCATTCATGTAATCTTCCCATTTCGGCTGAGACTCGGCTGCAGGAGCCAACTTATGCTCCCACTGTTGTTGCTCTAGATAATGCCTTTCCCATTCTCTGTCATCCCTGCGACATTCAATTTCTATGATCAAGGAATTTCCCTTGCAGATGACGGTGGGCTAACTCGTATCTTCGACTGACCCATATTCCAGAAGATGCATTGATTGATTGAATGGACATTGGGTATGCATGCACTGCATGTAGATTAGCGCTCATAACTTCAAACTAATTTGATGGTTCTGAATCTAAACAGAGACTTACAGTTGTATTTTAAGCATTTATATTATTCTTCTTCAGCCATGGACTGGAGAGCGGATAAGAGCGATTTGAATGCCCGTATAATAAGCTGGTCTCGACATCAAGCCTGGTAAATTTACTTTTTTATATATTGCGCCTTGCAAATACTCATGTCCAGTCTTTACATGCTGGCATTAACCAGGGTCGTGTTTATCACCGCCTTTAACAGATGGCTCTGCCTCATCTTCAGAGGTCCTACTTCAAGCATTCATGTAATCTTCCCATTTCGGCTGAGACTTGGCTGCAGGAGCCAACTTATGCTCCCACTGTTGTTGCTCTAGATAATGCCTTTCCCATTCTCTGTCATCCCTGCGACATTCAATTTCTATGATCAAGGAATTTCCCTTGCAGATGACGGTGGGCTAACTCGTATCTTCGAGACCCATATTCCAGAAGATGCATTGATTGATTGAATGGACATTGGGTATGCATGCACTGCATGTAGATTAGCGCTCTTGGCATGAGAGATATGTGGCTGTGTTAGAGGTTTTTTTATAAAACACGTGTATCAGTGACCGTTTCATGCGTTGATACACCGTTTGCTAATATTCATAATTTGATCTTTAATCTAGTTTCAGTCTTGGTAATGTTGGAACAGTTTATTTTGATTATAAGTTGCACGTTAAACGTAGATCTACCGTTAATCTACCGTCAGTCTTCGTAATGTTGGAACAGTTTATTTTGGTTATAAGTTGCGCGTTAAACATAGATCTGTCCAGCATGCTACATTGATTTAGCTCCGTGTAAATATATATCTGAAACACGGGTTGCCATGCAAATGTAATTATTTTATTATAACATTGAATGCATCACTTAGATTAAAAATCTTTACGAGTTACCAATTTAATGCATGACTTTACACATGGAGTATTTTTCTGCCACAAATATATAGTGAAATAATTTTAAACCATTGTTCTAACGATTACAAGTGCAATATTTGTAAATCAAACTGGAATCAATAATATGCAATCTCGATAAACCAAATAGTCACAATAATAGATTACGCACACTCTATTCTCACAATAACACAAAATTAATCAAATATTATCAATCAAGTTTGAGTCCAATAGATGCAAATAAACTCACTGCTCTTCCCAATACTTATTAAGTTTTTCAATGCTAAATACATATCTTGTTAAATGCTTGGACACCATAGCCACAATGTTTAACAAAAATATTTTGAATGTGAAAATTATATTGTTCTTATATTATGATAGAAGACTTCTAATATATAATGGATATTGATCTGTTTTGTCAATAGTGACACACGAGCTATGGATCAAAATCTCTTATCCGGCTGCAGAGAGCTATGGATCAAAGTCTCTTATCCGGCTGCAGGAGCCAAGTTATGCTCCAACTGTTGTTGCTCTAGATAATGCCTTTCGCATTCTCTGTCATCCCTGCTACATAGCTACATTCAATTTCTATGATCAAGGAATTTCCCTTGCAAATGACGGTGGGCTAACTCGTATCTTTCAACCATCGTTATCTCTCCAACGACTGACCCATATTCCAGAAGATGCATTGATTGATCGAATTGATTGTTTCACTCGATAATAGATTCCGAGAAAATTCTATGCACCTGTTTCAACGACCTATATTTGGCCTTCATCGAACGTGACAGAGAAGCCTCCCAATCTGGACAGAGAGTTCAGTTTTGTGTTGCATAGTGGCTATTGGCTATCTCAGCGTTCCAATTTCAGCGCTTTAGCTTAGTGCAGGGACTCTACAAAACACAAATACAATAGTTCACAAAAATGAACAAAATGCTCAAACAGTTACAGTTAAAAGACAGTTTATGGTACTTATGCTACCTATCCCTTATGCTATGTAGCTGGCTGGCTTTCTAGCTTTCAGGTTATGGGTCTAGATCGAACAACTACTAGAGAACCAACAACAGATCCAGTGCAGCTATCCCTTATGCTATGTAGCTGGCTGGCTTTCTAGCTTTCAGGTTATGGGTCTGGATCGAACAGCTACTAGAGAACCAGCAACTGATCCAGTGCAGCTACTGTCAGGCAGGCTCAACTTCACGCAAGGACTCGCTGCGTCGCAGCTTCACTTGTTAAAGTTCGTCATCAACACGGTTTCTGAGAGATGTAAAATTCAGGCCAACGGTGGGTGGGCTCTGGGCACGGTTGACTGGCTTCACTTATATATGATGCCGAAGCACATCATCAAGAAAATTAACTCCATAATCTCGAATTTTCTTTGGTCTGGTCTAAGGGGAGGACACAAAATCCATCTGGTGTGTCTAGACGATATTGCTCAAAATAGGTAGGTCTAAATCCAATCTTTGGTTTTCAATGCGATTACACCGTCTATTGAGTTATTATCTCATTTGCAGGGCATGGTTATCATGCATATATCTCAAATACTTTCCGTGGATGGTACAGATTTACATACCTCCTCCTGGATGCATGCTGAGTAATTGCGTTTTTATGGATCACTAACAAATATTTGGGAAGAATATATCAATAAATTGTATAGGGTAGGAATTTTTTATTATAATAAATCACGTCTGAAACAGTTCTCAAACATACATAATCTTGTTCAAGATTAGACCACATGACTTATGGAGACCAAACCAACCGAATTTCTTATCTAACTATTAGACCGCATCTCAGACTGTAAATAGCAGGAGTTACCCTCCAATCTCAGACTGTAAGTAGCAGGAGTTACCCTCCAAAACACTCCCAATTTTCTTTATGGTAGGGTGGTATTCTGTATCCGTGAAAGAGATATGTGATTATATCTCTTATAATCCTTTGACCACTAGCTCGATGTGTTGGTTTAAGCCAATTTGGTCATGGAACATGCCTTTAAAATTGAAGATATTTGTTTAGCTAGCGTGGAAGAATAAGTTTTTTCACCTGAGAAAACCTTCGCAAAAAGGTTTCAAAGGGCCAAGTAGATGTTGTCTATGCAAGGAATCAATTGAAGAGAAATACCATTTACTTATGTCTTTCCCTTTTGCAAGGACCATCTGGGAGCTGGGTTATCCTGGACTTGAACCAGAGACCCCGCCCGGAAGTAAATCCTCGCACCTACGATACTATCCAATCAACTAATTGGAAGAGAATCAATAGATTCTTTTTCAGGAGCAATTCATCCTTCCCGAACGCAACATACAACTTCCTCTCTGTTGTATTGCACTCTCCAAGTGTGTTTGTTCCCCTTTTCTTTTTATTTCCTCACCGAGCCAACGGCAAGCAAATGGAAATCACTTTTGATGAGAAAAGGAGGCGTTGAAAGACCCTCCTGGCCCAACCCCGGGACACTCCAAGATCCTTTTTCGAACCTTCTCTACTCCCATGTGAGGAGATGGATAAAGACATCCCATACGTTGCACTGATCCAAGGGTTGTTCGTAGTGGGGGGTCGAAGACCAAGGAGTTATTTTTATTTACACCAAGCATTCTTCTATTCTTATGACTAGATCCAATCTACTGGGCCCTACAGAAAATGAATTGATAGAATTTGATTTCACGTTGTTCCTTTAGGGAATAATGAGGAGATCCTATCGATTGTTGTTTCCTACGGACCTCCAAAGCATGAAAAGGCTCGAATGGTATGATCCCTCTGTGACCCTACCTAGAATGAAAAGGGTGATCCCGTAGTTCTTGGTCTGTGAAGATGCGTTGTTAGGTGCTCTATTTTTATGATCTCTTCTCCCTTCCCTGGACAGAAAGAGATATAGATCCTGAAGTAAGTCCATTCCGAGCCAAATTACGGACAACGTATTTTCTCTGTTTAGACGAAATTGATACACAAATAAAATATGTGATTCTGTTACGATGTACTAAATATTTTCATATGAATGTATCCTATGGTGATTACACTGGTGAGAAACGGATCAAAATTAAGATGTGAAAAGAGAAAACAAAAGGGAAAAAAAGGGTTTCACTTTTGGATCACAATGGTTCAATATATAACTTCTTGATATAGAAGGAGAAGAACTTTGGAGTCATTTCATTTAGCTCTATGAGTTATGAAAAAATCGACTCATTCCTGCCCGTAGACTCATTCGTATCGGACCACGATGTAGTATACATAGAGATGGATGAGAGAGAATAGAAATACTCCTTTTCATTTTGTTGCATTGCAGAAGGTTCAAGACGAGAATGAAAAAAAATATTGAATGGAAAATATATTGTGAATAGAATCTGGTCAATGGAAGGCAAAAAGCGCACTTCCCTCCCCTTAAATTGTTCCATTGATGTTATTCAATAGGTGATTCGAGGATCAGATAGGAACTCTGAAAACTCGGGATCGAGCGATCATGCATTTACCTATATTGAATCGGTTCAGTCCAGTTTCAAATATTCGTTCCAACAACGAATCTTCAGAACCCTTTTTTTTTTTTGAAAGGATGATGGATGAAAAATTGTCCCCAATTCATCGTATACCTTTTGATCATATAGGGTGCTCAAAAATGGTCGAAATAGTGAAATAGGAGGATCGCTATGACTATAGCCCTTGGAAAGTCTTCTAAAGAAGAAAAAACTTTATTTGATACTATGGATGACTGACTACGCAGAGACTGTTTCGTTTTTGTGGGTTGGTTCGGTCTATTGCTCTTTCCTTGTGCCTATTTTGCCTTAGGTGGATGGTTCACGGGTACAACCTTTGTGACTTCATGGTATACTCACGGATTGGCCAGTTCCTATCTCGAAGGTTGTAATTTCCTAACTGTCGCAGTTTCTACTCCTGGTAATAGTTTAGCACATTCTTTGCTGCTATTATGGGGTCCCGAAGCACAAGGAGATTTGACTCGTTGGTGTCAATTAGGTGGTCTATGGACCTTCGTTGCTCTTCACGGTGCTTTTGGTCTAATAGGTTTCATGTTACGTCAATTTGAACTTGCTTGATCTGTACAATTGCGACCTTATAATGCAATTGCATTCTCTGCTCCAATTGCTGTCTTTGTTTCTGTATTTTTGATCTATCCATTGGGACAGTCCGGTTGGTTTTTCGCACCTAGTTTTGGTGTAGCAGCTATTTTCCGTTTTATCCTCTTCTTTCAAGGTTTTCATAATTGGACCTTGAATCCATTTCATATGATGGGAGTTTCCGGAGTATTGGGTGCTGCTCTTCTATGCGCTATTCATGGTGCTACTGTGGAAAATACTTTATTTGAAGATGGTGATGGTGCAAATACGTTCCGTGCTTTTAACATGACTCAAGCCGAAGAGACTTATTCCATGGTCACTGCTAACTGCTTCTGGTCCTAGATTTTTGGGGTTGCGTTTTCCAATAAACATTGGTTACATTTCTTCTTGTTATTTGTGCCAGTGACCGGTTTATGGATGAGTGCCATTGGAGTAGTTGGTCTAGCTCTAAACTTACGTGCCTATGATTTTGTTTCCTAGGAGATCCGTGTAGCAGAAGATCCTGAATCTGAGACTTTCTACACAAAAAATATTCTCCTGAACGAAGGTATTCGTGCTTGGATGGCGGCTCAAGATCGGCCTCATGAAAACCTTATATTCCCTGAGGAGATCCTACCCCGTGGAAACGCTCTTTAATGGAACTATAGCTTTAGCTGGTCGTGATCAAGAAACCACTAGTTTCGCTTGGTGGGCTGGTAATGCCCGACTTATCAATTTGTCGGGTAAATTGCTTGGGGCTCACGTGGCTCATGTTGGATTAATTGTATTATGGGCCGGAGCAATGAACCTATTTGAAGTGGCTCATTTCGTACTGAAAAAACCTATGTATGAACAAGGATTGATTCTGCTTCCCCATCTAGCTACTCTAGGATGGGGAGTCGGTCCTGGTGGGGAAATTGTGGACACTTTTCCATATTTTGTATCTAGGGTACTTCACGTAATTTCTTCTGCGGTTTTAGGTTTTAGTGGTATTTATCATGCACTCATAGGACCCGAAACTTTAGAAGAATCTTTTCCATTCTTTGGCTATGTATGGAAAGATAGAAACAAAATGACCACAATTTTGGGTATTCACCTAATCTTGCTAGGTGTTGGTGCTTTTCTTCCAGTGCTAAAAGCTTTGTATTTTGGAGGTGTATATGATACTTGGGCTCCCGGCGGTGGAGATGTAAGAAAAATTACGAACCCGACACTTAACCCAAGTGCTATATTTGGTTATTTACTGAAATCTCCTTTCGGAGGAGAAGGATGGATCGTTAGCATGGACAATCTAGAGATGTAATTGGAGGACATGTATGGTTAGGTTCCATTTGTATCTTCGGTGGTATCTGGCATATCTTAACCAAACCTTTTGCATGGGCTCGCCGTGCATTCGTATGGTCTGGAGAAGCTTATTTGTCCTATAGTTTAGCGGCTTTATCCCTCTTTGGTTTTATTGCTTGTTGTTTTGTTTGGTTCAACAATACCGTTTATCCCAGTGAATTTTATGGGCCCACCGGCCCAGAAGCCTCTCAAGCTCAAGCATTTAATTTTTTAGTTAGAGACCAACGTCTTGGAGCTAGTGTGGGGTCTGCCCAAGGACCTACTGGTTTAGGTAAATACCTTATGCGTTCTCCGACTGGAGAAATTATCTTTGGAGGGGAAACGATGCGTTTTTGGGATCTCCGTGCTCCTTGGTTGGAACCCCTAAGGGGCCCTAATGGTTTGGATTTGAGCAAGTTGAGAAAAAACATACAGCCTTGGCAGGAACGACATTCAGCAAAATATATGACTCATACTCCTTTAGGTTCTTTAAATTCTGTGGGTGGTGTAGCTACCGAAATCAATGCGGTGAATTATGTCTCTCCCCGAAGTTGGTTATCCACCTTCTGTTTCGTTCTAGGATTTTTCTTCTTCGTAGGTCATTCGTGGCATACGGGAAGGGTTCGTACAGCTGCAACAGGATTTGAGAAAGGGATTGATCGTGATTTCGAACCTGTCCTTTCCATGACTCCTCTTAACTGAAACAATAGATCAAACCAGATGGAAGAAAAATCGATTCAATTTCATTACATCTATCTCCCATATCGGCAGGATAGGAGTCTTTTCAAATACTCTTTTTCCAACTGGATCCTTGTAGCTTGGCTATATACAGCCGAGCTATTTTTTTTTTATTGGACCGGTAAATGCAATTGTTGAAAAACAAAAGGAGAGAGAGGGATTCGAACCCTCGATAGTTTTTTTATCTATACCGGTTTTCAAGACTGGAGCCATTAACCACTCGGCCATCTCTCCCGAGGACAACTTCTATTCTACCCCTTCGTATAATCCCTAACTATAAGCATAAAGTCAGGTCGATACCAACTATACCTATGACATATGATGATTTTTCATCATCTGGAATGGAAAAAAAAGTAACGAATTTCCCTCTCCTCTCACACTCAAATATCAAATTGAAAAAGTTTGAAAGTTCGATTAATTTATGGTCAAATCCTTTCCATAGTGCATTTGATCAGAACTGAAAATTGGGGATCGGATGGTATAGTCTATTCAATCTTTTGGGAGCTTGTAAGATCACAACCATGACTATTGCTTTCCAATCAGCTATGTTTGCATTAATTGCTATTTCATTTTTAATAGTGATTGGTGTACCTGTTGCACTTGCCTCTCCCAATGGTTGGTCAAGTAGCAAAAATGTTGTATTTTCGGGTGTATCATTATGGATCGAATCAGTCCTTTTTGTAGGTACATTATCACCAGTACGAGTTAAAGGAATGTCTTGTCGGCCCTTTATTTCCATATAAAGAACACGATGAGGGGAAATACCTTCTTGAATTTCCATTTTGATCATCTGAATATCCTTCATAAGAAATCATGGGAAAATACGACGATTTATTCCGGGAAATCCCCAACGAAAAAGACATACAATTCCTTTTTTTTATCGAACTTATTATAGTCACTACCCACATTGAACAAAATTGTGCACCACAGATAAGAGCTAATGAACAGACCTGCAATACCATAAAAACACATTACAATTCCTTGTGGAACAAAGAGTATTTGCTGAGATGACAATAGGGGTATCAGGTTCTCACCAAAATAACTCGAGATCCCGACTAGGAAAAATCCTAGTGAACCCAGAAAGAGGATACAAGCCCAAAAGAAATTACTTCTTTTTCGAGACCCTGTTATAGGTTCTATCCAAAGCCATTTGGATCGACGATTCATAAAAAATGTATTCAATTCCATCCTATTGAAGTTGAGGGAATAGCCAACTTTTTTATCCTTTGGTTCCCAGACTCTTATGAACTATCTATATAGATAGATAGCTTTTCAGTTAAGTCAGCCAAGTTTGTCTTCTTGTCCATTCTTACCATCCATTTCAAATGGGTCCTTCCATAATTTCTCAATTTTAGAAACAACATTGGATCAGTGGAGTATAAATATCTCCTGGAAGAGATATCTATATCGTATGAAAAAAGAAAACTGACCACATTAACATATTGACCCATACCTATTTATTGACATATGTGTAGATCCTATCTGTATATGTATATGAATATGAATATGAATAAATATCCATATTCATATATATATAATTTGGATATTTATACCTATTTTGTGTCTATAAGAGTTCTATCTTATATCATCTAAAATAGATATAGATATCCTATATGTTCTGCAATTGAAAGATCTAAACCCATTTATTAAATATGATTTGATCAGATTCATAAAACCTCGTCATTCTGAATATACAGATGAGAAAGAACCATTGTAATTGCCGGAAGTAATAAGCCGACTAAAGGCACCAATAGAGGGTAGGATATTTACTTATATCTTTCCCTTTTGCAAGGACCGTCTGGGACTGTGTTCTACAATGTTTATCCATTCTTGTTTCTATGGAATAGATACCAATAGAATCTTGCATTTGTTTGTGGCGGAGAGTTAGACAAACTGTAAGGAGTACAAGACCATTCCATTTTTTTTTTATCTTCTGAGGCATATGACATTGTCGGAATGCCCTCATTTTTGATAACTCGTCTTATGATCTAAACATAATTGGCAATAATATATGTGCTTATTTCTATGAATATGGTCTTATGCCTCGTGAAATACATAACAAAATTTCTAAAAGCATTTATTGCATGGCCAAATTCCTTGCAGGTTTCTTCGACGATGTAGCAAAATTGCAGGAAAGCGGATGTGGTGCACATAATTGTTTTTTCAGTAGATTCTTATATATATATGTCTGTTGGAATTGCAGATGGGGCACTAACTCCTAGGCAAAAGTTATAATTATTTGGGGGCTTTCATTTTGTGCTAAATGGCTCAATCTCGACTAGTAGTTTGTATTTGATGACTCAAAAAATCACAACCAATACATTGGATCAATGATTGCTCGACCTTCTCTCCCCTACTCTACAATTGGATGTGCAGAATTAAGCATCTGAAGACTTGTTTTAAAGAGATCACTTTTTCTCATATATGTAGGATGCAAAATTCAGTGTTTGATGTGCTTTCAAAGCAATGACATCAACATCAAGATGCGAGAGATACATTTCAAAGTATTCTTCAAGGGATCTCTACACAACTCAAGAAAAATCCCGATACATGGATGGTTTTCACTTTTTATATGGCTGTTTTCCAGAGTCTTTATGTATAGTTTTCTTTTGTTAAAACCATGAAGTACATCTACTAAAGGTCCTTTTGGTTTCAATAAGTTTCCACATTTACTTAATCACATCTGTAGCATTTATTTAAGAGATCCAAATTATATGAACACCAAGACGATATAAAATGGGTGAGTTGAGATGCAAGGATTTCATTAATTCTTTTCTCATATGACCATCTAACACACTCATATAAAATTAGAAATAGTGTGAATCAACATGGTGTTACATTGGGAATTTGAAATAAAGTATTGATATAGAGTTTATAAAAAAAGACCAAATATGATGATATCTGAAATTGGTTTAGTGGGGAAGATCTTTTAGTATAGTGTTGCTTTTATTTGTGACTTCTTTGGTACTAGTTGGTTGTTAGGAATTCTTTTACTATGTTTCACTCTAGGTGTTTGTCATTTTTTCTCGGCTAATCCTAGTATATATGTGTTGGAAATGGAATTGGATGTTGTTTCTCATCACTTGATTTGGGTTTTACAAGGAATGAGAATGAAAGGTGCGAAAGGAAATAAAACACACACGGAGAAATATAACAAAGAACACAACAATATAGTGAAAGTCCAACTTCTATTAATAAATAAAGTGACAAAATATTATAGAACACAAACCGGGTAGAATGGTGGTAGTTATTTTTCAAAAGATAGAGGACAACTACATGCATTCATAAAAGCTATTGCAAGAGGCCAAAATAATGACCTTTTATCATAAATAAATAATCATACATGTCCAAAACCCTAACCTTAGAAAATGAAGTAACAAAAAGTTTATGGGCCCCAAGGTGGTTGTTAGTTCACTTCTCAAGGGTGCAACCTTCGCATAGAATATCTATTTGGGGTGCACAATAGTTCATTGGAAAAAACTATCCAAGGATTACAACTTTTAACTGGCCCCTAGTCCCATAAATTTCTAAAATGAACCATTCAGTGCCTAAAAAAAAACCCTAGTAGTTTGGGACCCAAAAAATGATAGAAAAAATGCTAAGAAGATAGGGAACCTTTGAGTCCGTGGAAGAGGAGGGTGGCCACCAATGTCCAATTGGATCACCACCAATCCCTTCCTTGATGGAGAATTAAATCACAGGTCACAAATTCTAAAGCATTTAATTGCCTCTTTTTCTATAGAAACTTGTCCGTAATTATTTTGACCTTGAGGTTAAAAATGGTATCATGCTTTCTCAAACTATCTTGAAGGGAATGGAAGGAGCATATCAATTTGTTGATGGTGTCGTTGGACCTTTGCAAATATAGGCATGTTTCTCAAAGCCCTCTACAGTCCATCTACTCAAGACCAAGATTCAAAAGTTTAGAACAATTGAGGGAAAACACAAACTAATGGAACAATACCAAATTTTGAATTTTAATCACATTCTCACTAGTATCATCACCCACTTTGTACTAGAGAGCTACCATAGTTGAGATTTCCAATTCGGAGCTAGAATGCTAAGAAAATTGATATTTTACTTCTACCAAGAAAAATGCAATAGACCTAGATGAAGGATCTATTGTGTTAAGTGTTGAGAGTAGAGAGATTCTATCTAACTACCAAAAATCACCAAGTCGATACATTGAAACCCCAAACCCCAAATAGCACGTGGTTTGAGTGTCAAGGAATAGGTTGGACATATTCCTAGTCATTGACAAATAAGACCCCCCATTTTTCCTTGTATCCATATTGGCTTTTGGAATATACAAAGTGTTAGTTTGTCAAAGTATATGGTACCATTCCATTAATTCAAAGTTGTGGCAAATAGACAAAACTCTACTAGGATATTGTTAAAATTCCTATGTTTTTAAGTCCGAGTCTCCTAACATAATTAGTTTATTGATTTGCATACTAGTAATAGGATTGATTCCTTGCAACAGAAAATATGTTTTTTCTTCGCTATTGAAAATAAATTTGAAACTTCATTCATAGATATAAAATTAAAAACATAGCATAACAAAATAAGTAGAACAAGCAAAATAACTACAATTGTGGGCCTTCTTCTTTGCAACAAGTCACAATGCATGGTGATTAACCACTTGGAATACTAATTAATATTCATTGTCAACTATGAAGTTAATAACATCAATGGATTTACTAGAATATTCTCTCAAATGGTAGCTCATGCATAATATAATTGGTATCGGTGCCCAATGCTTGCACCCAAGTCTCACTTTCCTTGCATATTTGTACATAATTTTGTATGCCCTTTCTACTTTTGATTTCAACTTTATTTTACATGAAATATTGATTCCCATGAAATTATTTATAATATACGAAAAAGAGGAATAGATACCACGCGAAAAAGTTCATGCCCATACTGCTAATTGATTGATTAAGACAGTGTAGGATCCACAATCTACATAACGAAATTCATCTCCACACAACTTCCTTCACACACTCTTACTCTGCACTTCACCCTTCGCATAAAGTTAAAAAGGCATGATATAACTTTTATGCATGCATAAAGTTAAAAAGGCATGATATAACTTTTATGCATTTATATATTATATTAATAGTAAAGATATGGCTATTCATTGCACCTCTCAACTATGGAGGTCGTGGACTCAATTCACAAATAAACAACATATTCATCTGTAATTAATTGTGAAACTAAAGAGATGTGGGCATGAGAATGGGGATATAAACCAATTCTACTATAAAAAACCATTACTTGTGGAAGGTGATAAAATAAGGACAATCTTCCGCACTCGCATTCATGACAACGTTATGTAGTTATGTTCATCCACTTCCGATATGTGTAATCGATATGTATGAATTAACAGTCCCCCATCTAAAGTGACTTTGTCCCCCTCCAAAATCAACCATTATTTTGACTGCGAATATATCAGACCGACATACAAGATGACGATATGTTGACAAATTAAATTATCAATATTTTGATACGTTTTTGTTTCTATCATGGTAATATTTTTGAAGACATGTCAATATTTTTTAAGGTAGGTCATTATTAAAGTGAATATATTCATTAGAAAATGAAAATGACATTTGATATTTATAATAGGTATTTTTATTTCGATTATAGATTTTATATATTTAATAAGGCAAAAATAATTATTGATTTTGTTATATGTTTGTTGGATGGTTAAATTCCCTCAAGGGTTCGCAACAAACATCCCATAGATCCTACATTATGAATCATGAAATTTTAAGCCCTTTGCTGGTACAGAATTAAAAAAAAAAAGTAGCATTGCACTATCCATTAGCTAGGTCTATAAATTTGAGATTCTAATGGCAAATTACGTGAAGTAGGGAGAAAACCAAAACTTCCACATAATGGACTTAAAAAATCACATTGAAAATAATTTGATTGGTGGTGGTCGCTACAAAGCATACGAGGTTATGTCTTCCATATCCACATTTCCATTAATAAGGAAGTTCATTGTGCTGAGGTCCTTCGCACAATGAACCTCCACAGAATGATGTTGGGAATCATGATTGTCGTTAGACCAAAACCCGCAGGCGTTAATCAACGATCACATCACCAAAGATAAGGATCCACGAGAGGTGGTTAGTCCATGTCGCGAAACGCACAGGGAGCGTTGGTTTATCTAATGTCCAACAATCTCCCCCCCAATGCGAGTCAGGTGTATATCGAACTCGTGACCTATGCTCTGATACCACTTGTTAGGAATCACGATTGTCATTAGACCAAAACCCGCAGGTGTTAATCAACAATCGCATCGCTAGACATATGAATCCACGAGAGGTGGTTAGTCCATGTCGCGAAACACACGAGGAGCGTTGGTTTTATCTAATGTCCAACAAATGAACCTCCACACAATGAACTTCCACGTAAAGACGAAATTTTGCATTGGCATTCATGTCCGTGTTATGTAGTTATGCTCATTTATTTTCGATATGTGAAATCGATATTTATGAATTAACAATCCATGCTTAATAACTTAATAACAGAGGTGAATTCGATGGTGCAGGGGTTAAACTAAATAATTTCCCACCAATTGAAAACAAAAATTCTAGGATACGATGCAAGTCGCTCATTTTGCTTAAATCCACGAAGCCTGATGATTGAATGAAACTTAAATCTCTACCTATCATACCAATCATGCATAAAATTGGACTGCTTAGATCTAAGAAACCATAAATAAAACTCAGTCCCTCTTGTTAGTAATTTTTACGAGAATAAAATTCGATCTCTTAAATATCTACCGAACTTGTCAATCATGCATCAAATTTGATCACTTATATCTATGGAATTTTCGATAAATTATATCTTTCTTGTCAATCACTTGTGCCAACATCAAATTTGATGACTTAAATCTAATGAAATTTCATGTTTGAGCGAGTTGTTATGATGGAGCACCTGTATGGTTATTAAATATTTTAAATGTTCGCTTTTTCTCTCATTTCCAATTAATTTAGAAATCAATAAATGTACATATATTAAAAACAGAAATTATGTTATAAATGGTTTCATATCACCCGACTTAGGTTTGTGGATATCCAATCGTGGTGAGTGGGTTACAGATCATTTGGCCTGCCACTCTCCTGCATACCTTATCCCCTCCCAAATGAAATCAAAATTTTGTTACGTAATGGATAAAATCCACATTTGATATTAAATAAATGCATATTCAAAATGTTAATTGCATTTAATAAATAGAACAACCACTAGTCATCTCTAAGAAAGAGAGTCTGAACCAGGAGAGTTTGGTTCTACAGAATGCTCTACATACTCAATGTACATCACACATTATATAGAAATCATGGTTTTAGAGAAGTTAGAACCATACCCTAGAAAATAGAAACTAATTTCTATTTTGAGGTCTCATGAACCAACTCACACTGTTCTAAGATATTCTCCATTATCTTCAACACTCCCCCTTAATGGAGAAGGGGTTCACAAATATGCCTAACATCTCCCTAAACATTTCAAAATTAATTTTTCCAAGAAGCTTAGTGAAAATGTTTGCAACATTATCACATGTATTACAATATACAAGATGGATTTCTTTTGATTATACTTTCTCCCTGACCAAGTGGAATTGTGTATCAATGTGTTTAGTGTTCTTGTGAAACACCGTATTATTAACAAACTTTATTGAACTCTAGTTGTCGCATCTGATTGTTGTTGCATCTTTCTATTCTTCCCCGACATCCTGGAGAAGTCTCGCAACCAAACTGCCTCACACATTGTTGCACACATAGCTTGATACTCTACTTCCGCTGAAGACAAGGAAACTATGTTCTATTTCTTATTGCTCCATGTAATTACCCCAGATCCAATGATGAATGCATAGCCTGTTATGGATCTGCAGTCGTCTACATTTCCAGCCCAGTTGAAATCTGTAAATCTTGTCAATATAACATCAGAGGAATCAGTATAAATAATACCATAGTCTATAGTACCCTATAGATACCTCAAAACACATTTTGTTGCATTCCAATGACTCTCAAGTGGCTTGGACATGTATTGACTTAGCATACTGACTGCATAAGCCAAATTTGGTCTAGTAGTGGTCAGGTAGATTAGGATCCCAACCAGTTGTCTATAAAGTGTCGCATCTACCTCTTTAGAGCCATCCTCACTCTGAAGTTTAATGTTTTGTTGTAATGGTACTGTTGCAGCCTTACACTAATCCATCCTGAATCTTTCTAGTAGACCTTTGACATACTTACCCTGGGACAGAAAAGTTTGTCCTGAATCTCTCCAAATCTCAAGACCTAAACAGTATCTTAATTCACCAAGGTCTTTCATTTCGAACACCTATGACATTTGTTGCTTGATTTCTCTAATTAGAGCAATATCATCACCTGTAATAATTAAATCATCTACATACAAATAAATCAACACTATGTGCCCCTTTTCATCTTTTATGGTAATATACATATTAGGGTCATTTTTACTTCTGTTGTAGCCAAGTTGTAGAAAAAATGAATCAATCTTTTCATACCAGGACCTGGGTACTTGCTTTAGCCCATATAAATATTTCTTTAATCTACAGACTAAATGTTCTTTCCCTTTCTAGACAAACCCCTCAGGTTGTTCTAAATAAACCTCCTCTTTCAGTTATCCATTTAAAAATGCAGATTTTACATCTAGCTGGTGAATCATCCAATGTTTCTTAGTAGCTAAAGAAATCAACATTCTGATGGTATTTAGTTTAGGTACAGGAGCAAAGGTTTCTTCATAGTCAATGCCTTCTTTTTGTGAATACCCTTTGCTACCAATCTATATTTTAATTTATCTATGGCTCCATTTGCATTAATATTTGGTTTATACAACCATTTACAACCTATGGCTTGTTTCCCTTTAGGAAGTTCAACCAACTCCCAAGTGTTGTTCCTGATTATAGATTCATATTCATGTTCCATAGTTGTTTTCCATTCACTACATTCATTTGCTTCCTTATAACTAGAAGGTTCAATAACATTCATCATACTAGTTATAAAAGCATTTTCCTTGTATCTAGCAGGCAATTGAGTTTGCCTACGTGATCTACTAAGAGTTGGTGTAGCTTCTAACCCATTCTGATTTTCCTTTGCTAGACTTGGCTTGATTGCTGCATTCGAATTCTCTCCTACTGCCTTCGTTTGCTGATCTTGATTTTTTCTTGTTTCTTCACTTTCTTCCACCAAGAACGGAATATCCCATTCCTCATTGCGCTTATCAGATTCTTCATGAACCTTCTCATGGAATATGACATCTCTACTAACAAAAATCTTGTGAGTAGAGGGATAAAATAATCTATAAGCTTCATATTGTGAGCAATACCCTACAAAGGTACATCTTATGGCTTTTGAATCTAGTTTTCTTCTGTCTTCCTTTGGAATGTGGGCAAATGCTTTTGACCCAAACACTCTTAGATGTTTTACTGCAGGCTTAAATCCATATAATCCTTCATAAGGAGTTTTAAACTCAAGACTCTTTGTAGGACTCATATTTTTCAAGTAAACTGCAGTATCCAATGCTTCAACCCAAAAACCATTCGAAAGATCCTTATCTTTCAACATGCTCCTAGCACATTCCAACAGTGTTTTGTTCTTTCTTTTCGTTACTCCATTCTGCTGAGGAGTATGGGGTGCTGTGAATCGCTGTAATATCCCATGGTCTTTACAATACTTGATAAGTTCATCCTTCCTGTATTCTCCCCCTTGATCGGATCGGAGAATTTTTATATGCTTTCATGTTTTCTTTTAAATCATGTTTCTGAACTGCTTAATGTATTCAAATGTGTGACTTTTCTTACTCAAAAAATATACCCAAGAAAACTTTGTGCAATCATAAAAAAATAGTAAAAAATACAGTGCACCTCCTAATGACTTTGTTTGCATGAGTCCACAAATATCTGAGTGCACTAATTCAAGTATGTCTCTATGTTTCTTTTCTACTCGAACAAGGAGTTCTTCTCTATGCATATTTCATAATGTACAAGAATCAAAATCATTATGCACTTGTTTTAACATAGGAAGATCTCTTACTATTTCCTTTTTATGAAGTAACAGAAAATCATTATAGTTGATATGACCAAATATTTGATGCCACAACTCTTCTGTAGTCAAACTTGTTGTTGCCAAGGCTTGAACTAGTGCTGGTCTTACATCCAATTTTTACATACCTCTTGTTCGAATTCCTATAGCAATAATCTTCATACCATCCAATAGATATTTAATATAACAGTTAGATTTAAAAAATTCAACTTTGAGATATTGATCTGTAATCATGGATACAAAAATAAAGTTCTTTGTTACACTAGGCACATACATGACTTTATAGATATGTCTTATAGTACCATTAGGTAAAATGACATAGAGTTTTCCACACCCCTTGATCTGATGACTTCTATCATCACCAAGGTAAATTTGTGCTCTATCGTTGATTTCTTTAAAATCTTCGAACCATTTTTTGTTCCCCGTCATATGTGTGGATGCTCCAAAATCTACATACCAGATGTCTGCATAAACTTTCTCATCAAAGTCTGCCATAAACAATCTGAAGTTCTGCACATGATTGTCATTTGCGAGATGAACTGCATGTCATTTTTGCTTTTGCTGTTGTTCATGATATTTCTTCTTCCTGCACTCCTTAGTGATATGACCAATCTTTCCGCAATAAAAAAATTTAATTTTAGAGTTGTTTCTATTCGGATGCATACCTTGAGTTTGATTTGGTCTTTTCTGTGAGTTTCCTCCATTTTGTTGTTGCGGATTTCCTTTTCCTTTGAAGAAGTTCTTCTTTGCCATCAAAATAAGATGTGCACTTTGGGGATTCAGAGTCGATCTTCTTTCTTCTTCTTGCATTAATATTCCTGTCAATTCTTCAAACTTTGGGATTTTCTCTCTCGCGTCTATCCCAATGATAAACATTTGGTAGTCATTGGTCACACCATTCATGGTAATGGTTACTAAATCTGTATCTACAAATGTATCACCAATGTCTGCCAATTTTTTTTCAGATCTTTGATCCTCGATATGAAGGCAACAACTATTTCATTCTCCTCCATCTTCAAGGATAAAATATTTATCTTAAGGAACAAAAGACGATTTGTATTCCTGATCTCATACAAATCCTTCAATATTCCCCAAATTTAGCTTGCTAATTTACATTCTCTGATATGTGGTATGATGTAGTCTTTCACTGACATCTTCAGCAACTTCCTTGCTTTACCTTCTTTCTTCTCCCAATATGGGATCGATGATGAGCCAGTTGTTGGCTTCTGCTCATCCCCATTTACAATCGTCCAAGCACTCTGCACTTATAACGGAGTCTGCATCTTGAATTTCCAATTCACATAATTGGAGCCATTGAGCTTGTTATGCTCATTCAAGTATGATTCGATCATTTGATTATTCATCTTGGCGATTAAAAAAAAAAATCTTGATAGGTAAAAAAAATATGTTAGATCTACCCAAGATCTTTATGAAAGACAGTTTTTGTGATCTCCGTGAGTCTTGGTTTTGCTCGTGGATTCCTTCTCAGGCTGATCTCTTATTGCGATTCACACTAATCCACAACAACGATGAAAAAAATAGTAGATCAGTCAATGCACACTCCTCCATGCTACTGGCTCTTGCAACCTCCACGACAATCCTCACTACCTTACTCACGCTCCACACGGATGTTCCTCCACACGGATATTCCTCCACAAGTCCGCAGCAACCTCGGCCTCCTTTTGGCTTTCTCCACGCAGCCTTCTTGCAGGTCTCAGGCCTCCACTATGCGGCCTCCTCCAAATGGTCTCCAACACTGTTTGATCCCACAGCGCACACGCAAACCATCGTGGCTTCCTTCGCGGCCTCTACCACGGCCTCAACTCTGGAGTTCTCACACCCTCGCACGATATCCACAGCAATTCACAGATCAATGGAAGTCCGGAGCCTATTTCCACGCAGCAGTCTCCTATGGCAAGTCTCCTCCACGGTAGACCTCCACGATCGGAGCAGCCTCACTCCAAGCGATCTCTGAGCAAGTTGATCCCTTAGCTTGTTACCATGGCCAATTCCCAAATAGAAAGGCACAGCCACAATGAACACAAATTTTTTTGTTGTTCTGCATGGTTGGTGCAATTTACCATGATAGATTCATGTCGTTCCACCCTTCAGTCGTGTTGATTCATAAAAGTGAAAATCGCGTAAGTTTAATACTGATATCGACACGAATTTCCCATTGATACACATGCTTCGGTGCTATTCCGTGCCCAAGCCAGGTGCTGCTTTTGACTTAGGCATGTCGGGCAGATTCTTCACTCAGCGTACAGGTTCCTCCGTCCTGTAGCTCTGATACCATGTTAAAAATGTAATGTTTGTATTTAATAAATAAAACACCCACTGGTCAGCTCTATGAAAGAGAGTCTAAACTAGGAGAGTTTGTCTCTGCAGAACTCTCTACATACTCAATGTACATGACACATTATATAGCAATCATGGTTTTAGGGAAGTTAGAACTGTACCCTAGAAAATAGAAACTAATTCCTATCCTGAGGTCTCGTGAACCAACTCACACTATTCTAAGATATTCTCCATTATATTCAACACAAAAAGTGCAAAGAACATAAAACTTTGCAAATAAAACCTTTGCTCATACTAGGAGCCGTAAGTCGCATATTTTTCCCAAAATCAAAGGCTGCAAGCTTCACACCAGTAGCACCAACAAGAACATTCTTCCCTTGATATCACAATGTACCATTCTTCATTAATGTATATGAATAGCTAAATTAATCTCATAGCAGATAATAGCATATACAAATGAATTATGATATCTACCAGTGACTCTTCTGTGGCATTTGAGTTCAACACACATTTATGGCCTCTCCTGACCTTGTCATCGTTTGAATGGTGACCATTTTTTAACTCCACGAAGTAATCTGCTACGCATTCTGCAAGTGCAAACACATAAATGAATGAATATTTTCATAAATCTGCGATATTGTAGATTTAGGAATATTGAGGAATCCACACTTATGCAGTTTCAAGGTTGTGCAGAAGTGTTGTGCGAAGGTGTGGAAAAATTGAAAGCCTCTACACAAGAACCTCCCAAGTTGTCAATCAACTAGAACGTTATTCCATATTGTCTCTTCTCACTCCCAAATCTTACACTTTATATGTACTTTTGTTGTGCCACTAAAACATAAACTTTCATGTGATGATAATCTAAAAGATCAACTAACTACCATATTTAATGTTGATCATATTCATATAAAGATATTTCACCATCCAAGCTATCATATTCAGGCATTCAAGCAAATTTTTATTTTTATTTTGCATGAAGTGTGCCCCCACACTAAATAACTTGTTGCATGACATATATATGAATAGAGTTAGAAATATCTATAGGTTATCAGATTAAGCTTGAAGCTTACACGTAATCAAGAAGGATTCAAATCTTGAAGATTGAAGATGACGCCAAATCAAAAAGGAATCGAAGCTTCAATCTTACGCTTAATTACGAAATATTTGAAGCTTCAAGCTTGAAGCTTATGGAAAATCAAGAAGGATTTGAAGCTTTATTTTGAAGCTTCTCTAATGCAAGAAGGATCTAAAGCTTTACACTTGAAGATTATGCTAAACCTAGAAAGACTCAATGCCTTATTCTTAAAGCTCATGGTAAATCTAGAAGTATTTGAAACTAAGATCTTGTTTCTATTAAAGGAGCTTCACATAGGCCTGTGATTTTCCAGTAGGGTAAGGGCTACTCTACACTGTAGATCAAATAGTTTAAATCTAGATTACCGACCAATGCATAAATTTATATTTCTCACGATGCAATTCATTGAGGAATTTTGTGAGGATCAAGTTCAATCGAATTGAACTTAATTTAAGCAAAGTTTTGGAATTAACTTTATTTTATATTGGTAGGAAAGACCTAAATGAAGTTATCTGAGAAAAGTGACCATTCTATGATGGCAATAATTGTAATGCTTTGAAATAATTCCATATTGTTTTTGTGATGGAATTTGTCATAAGTGAAGTTAACATATCCCACATCATGCACACTCTACTGAATTTTGACTTGGTCTGTTTAGAATGTGTAAGGTGCCAATGATATACGAAGAAACATTTTGCACTAAAGTACTTGATACTAGAATTCTACCATTAAGAGAGTAAATAAAGGAAGTAAACAAATAGATGTTGAGTGAGGGACACATAGTCTTTGAGCGGGGAACTTGATACTAGAATTCTACCGTTAAGAGTGTAAATAAAGGAAGTAAACATGTAGGTTTTAACCCTGTACAGAAATTACCTGCATACGAATTCTAAAACACAGAAAATAAACAATGTGAGAGCATAACACATAAAACACATATACACAGAGATTTTCCCATAGATCCCAAAACTGGGACTACCAGCTTGATTTTTCATTATGTTCCTTTCAATGTTACAATACATATTTATACATGTCGAAGCATCCAATACCATAGACCGAAAACCATCGCATCCAAAACCATGGACCGAAAACCATCACGTCCAAAACCATGTGCAAAAAATCATGCACAAAACCATAAGTAGGTCCGCCCAACCTAACATAGGGTCCAAAACCAAAATTTTCCTCGGCGCTGCCCCGAACCCCATAGAGTGGGGTTACTTGCACCCCTCAAACCCCCTGTGACTCACAATCAGCGCAACGAAGGGGGGGCTTCGGCCCCCTCCTAACCCCCCCGTTAACTACGTGGGCTAGTCGTGGAAAGAATATAACACAACCCAACATTCTCCCACTTGTTGTTTTCTTTCCACAGGGGGCCACAAGAGAGCTTAGTCATTTTTCCAGCCCTGCAATGCCCATTGTTTCTCTACATCAAGAGAACTTCTCAGAGATCATAGATTTTTTCAATGCATTTGCAGTATTCTTCAAAGTGTCCACGTTTACCAACAAAACCTTTTTGTCTTCTATCATGTCCCTCACAAAGTGATATTGAACATTAATGTGCTTTGTCTTTGAATGGTAAGCAGGGTTCTTTGCCAAGAAAATTGCACTTTGGTTGTCACAGTCTATCCTTATAGCTCCTTGTACTAATCCCATACTTGAACACAATCTTTGCAACCAAATTTCTTCCTTGCTTGCATGAGTGTCTACCATGTATTCTACCTTTGTAGTTGATAGTGCCACTACAGATTGTTTCTTACTCATCCAACTGACTGCACCTCCAAATAGGTTAAACGCATACCCACTTGTAGATCTTCTTTGATCCAGATCTCCAGCCCAGTCTGCATCAACAAAGCCACGAATATCCAACACTCTGTCCAATCCTGGTCTTCCTTGGTAGCACAAACCATAATCACTAGTGCCATGCAAATACCTGAAAACCCACTTCACTGCTGTCCAATGCTCCTTTCCTAGTTTTGACATAAACCTGCTCAATACTCCCACTGCATGTGCAATTTCTGGTCTAGTACAGACCATTGCATACATCAGGCTACCAACTACACTTGCATATGGAACACGAGACATGTCCTCTTCCTCTTCTTGTGTCATGGGACACTGTTCAACAGATAACTTTACACCTATAGGAATAGGAACCTTCACCAGTTTAATATCCTGCATATTAAATCTCTACAATATTGTCTCGATATACTTCCTCTGGTTTAACCAGAGATTCCTCTTTGCCCGATCTCTGTTAATTTCCATGCCCAAAATATAGTTTGCAGCACCCAGATCTTTCATGTCGAATTTGAAGGACAATTGGGTCTTCAAATCCTAGATAATTTCTGTCATTTCCAACCAGCAACATATCATCCACATACAAGACCAGATAAATAACACGGTCACTAATTAATTTAAAATACACACAGTGATCTGCTTTGCTTTTGGTGAAGCCAAGTCCCAGTATAAATGTATAAAATTTCTGATACCACATCCTTGGTCACTGTTTTAACCCATATAGAGACTTCTTTAACTTGCATACTATTTTTTTCTTACCCTTCACCGTAAAGCCTTTAGCTTGCTTCATGTAGATTTCCTCTTCCAGGTCCCCGTGAAGAAATGTTGTCTTCACATCCCTTTGTTATACCTCAAAATCAAAAGTAGCAGCAACAGATAAAAGTAATCTAATAGAAGTTACCTTAGCAACAGGAGAAAAATATCACAAAAATCAATTCCCGACACCTGGGAATAACCTTTTTCTACCAACCGAGCTTTGCATTTCTCCACCTTTCCTTCTGCATTTGTCTTCTTCTTGAACACCCATTTGCTGCCAATGGGTTTCCTTTCAGCTGGCAACTCCACCAGATCCCAAGCCTCATTTTTGTGCAAAGATGCCATTTCATCAATCATGGCCTCTTTCCAGAGCTTTCCATCCTCTAAATGTACTGCTTCCTTCACAGTTCTGGGATCATCATCAGTAATAGATAAAGCAAAATTTGAACAGAAAGCAGATGGACTATAACTTTCTTGTTGCCTTCTTTCTCGAACTGATCTTCTCACACCCGGAGTTTGTGGCTCTGCATCTTCTGATTCCTCCTCTGCTGTAGAGTCGATTCTTCCTCCATTAGCTCAAACTATATCTTCTCAGGTTCCTTTGGTTGGACTTCATGTTTAATAACATATTTCACCTCTCTGAACACCACATCTCGGCTGTACACAACCTTCCTTGTTACTGGGTTCCAAAGCTTATAACCCTTTAAACCATCTTTATACCCAATAAAGATGCACTTTTCAGATTTACTATCCAACTTGGTTCATTTCTCCTTTGGAACATGTACATATGCATCACATCCAAATACCCTTAGATGTGAAAGAGAGGGTTTCTTACCAATCCATACCTCTTGTGGAGTCTTATCCTCCAATGTTGATGAAGGTAATCTATTGACCAGGTAACATGCTGTCTCCACCGCCTCTGCCCAGAATTCATGTCCTAATCCGGCACTACTGAGCATGCTTCTTGCCCTTTCCATCAACGTCTTGTTCATTCTTTCTACAACTCCATTTTGCTGAGTTGTATATGGAGTAGTCTTCTGCCATGCTATACCACACTTCTTACAGAATTCTTCAAATTCCTTACTGCAAAACTCTCCACCGTTATCTGTCCTCAACACCTTTATCCTCTTCTCTGTCTGGTTTTCCACCAGAGCCTTAAATTCTTTAAAACTATCAAAGACTTCAAATTTCTCCTTAAGGAAATATATCCATGTATTCCTTGAGAAGTCATCTATAAATGATACATAGTACACAGACTTACCCAGTGATGGAACCTTCACAGGTCCAAACACATCATTGTGCACAAGCTCTAATATCTGTTTCACCCTCTTACCACCAGAGGGGAAACTCACCCAATTCTGCTTCCCATATACACAATTTTCATAGAAATCAAAATCTAGAGAGCTATTACTCATACCTTCTACCATACCTTTACCATGAAGTATTCGAAGGCCCTTCTCTCCAATATGTCCAAGCCTTTGATGCCACAACATGGTCTTCTCTCCAAAGACCATTAGATTTTCTACTCCACTTTCAGGAACCGCAGAACTATTGCACCCATCAACAACAGTGCTACCTTGCAGCTTGTACAGAGTTCCAATCCAAACTCCCAAAATTAATATCAATGCTCCCTGAACCATCTTGCAGGTATCCTTCTCAAACACTGTTTTTACACCTGCATCATCCAACTTGCTTACAGAAATCAAATTTCTGGCCAATACAGGAATATGTAGAACACTTGGAAGTGTTCTAACCCTTCCACCTTGCAACTTCAACTTTACTTTTCCACGACCAACGATTCTAGCCTTCCTATCATCCCCTAAGAAGACATCACCACCATCGTATTTCTCATACTGGCAGAACCACTCTCTATGGGGAGTGAAGTGAAAGGATGCACCTGAGTCAATCAACCATGCCTCATGATAATCACGTGTACTTGAAGAAGCCAAGTACACATCCCCACCTTCATATGAGGTGGTTTTCACCTTTGCAAAAGGAGTATCATCAAATCCCTTTCCTTTATCAGGAGCTTTAGATTTACAGTCCCTTTTGTAGTGCCCTTCCTTTTTGCATTTCCAGCACACCACTTTTACAAGTTTTCCTAGAGATTTAGATCTCCCTCTAGATTTAGATCTCCCACTTGATGACTTATTTTTGTTTCTGTTCTGGGACCATCCTCGTATAGACAAGGCATCACCATTCTGGCTCTCCATATTTTTCTGTCTCGTCTCCTCTGTCAGTAAGGATGAGATTATTTCATCAAACTGCAAGGCAGTTACATTGCTACCTATTGCAATAACTAGAATATCCCACGAATCTGGTAGAGAACACAACAAACTGATGCACTTATCCTCATCTGAAATTTTAATATCAACAGATGCTAATTGACTTACCACAGTATTAAATGCATTCAGATGCTCTGTCACCAAGTCTCCATCTTTCATCCTCAGGTTAAGTAGCTTTTTCCGCATGAACAGTTTATTCACCAGAGACTTAGATTGGTACAAAGTCCCTAACTTGTCCCACAAAGCCTTCGTCGTAGCTTCCCCTGATACATTTAGAAATACTGAATCTGAGACACAAAATCATATTGTGCTCTTTGCCTTCCGATCCAACTTCTTCCATTCTTCATCGGACACTCCCGTTGGTTTAGTACCCGGATCTACCATGATCCATTGATCTTTATCCACAAACAGATCCTCCATCTTGAGTTTCCACAACTCAAAACTCTGACCATTAAATTTCTCGATTTCTATCTTTCCACTGCTTGCCATCTTCTTTCACCACCAGAATCGATCTCGCAGATCTCCCACTGAACAGGGTCTACCATAGGCTCGAGCGAAACCCCTCAGCAACAAAGGCATCCCCTTGAAGCCAAAAAAACTTTGATACCAAATGTATGTTTTAACCCTGTACAGAAGTTACCTGCATACGAATTCTAAAACACAGAAAATAAATGATGCGAGAGCATAACACATAAAACACATATACACAAAGATTTTCCCCTAGATCCCAAAACCAGGACTACTAGCTTGATTTTTCATTATGTTCCTTTCAATGTTACAATACATATTTATACATGCCAAAGCATCCAATACCATGGACCGAAAACCATCGTGTCCAAAACCATGTGCGAAAAATCATTCACAAAACCATAGGTAGGTCCACCCAACCTAACATAGGGTCCAAAACCAAAATTTCTGGGGCGCTGCCCCGGACCCCATAGAGTGGGATTACCTGCACCTCAAACCCCTTGTGACTCCCCCCGCTACGCAATCAGCACAATGAAGGGGGGGCTCCGCCCCCCTCCTAACCCCCTGGTTAACTACGTGGGCTAGTTGTGGAAAGAATATAACACAACCCAACAAAACGATTATATGTTGAATGAGGGACACATAGTCTTTGAGTGGGGAATTGTCACAAGGTTAGCTTGCACAAGTAAGGGATTGGTATTGAGTTAGCTCAAGGTCTTGGTCTTGAGCCTTAAACTATTCTCTAAGTAATAATCAGGCAGGTAAGGTCCTAGTTCTAAGTTCTAGTAAGACAAGTAAGGTCTTAGCATCGAGCTCTATTCAGGTATGTGAGGCTTTGGTCATGATTGTACAAACTCCCATTTTTAAATATTGGTATGTAGTCTTGTATACTGATCAAGTATGCATAATCAAATGAGAAGATGTTGTTGGAAGCTAGGACAATACTGAGAGGGGGGTGAATCGGTATTGTGGGAATTTTACCACTTTAAAAATTTCTTATACTTGTGTTATAACACTAGGACACCAAGAATTACTTTCACAATTAATTTAAATAATCATGATAAGAAAAAATATCAGTAATGACAATAAAACACACAAATTCTTCAAAACTGCACTTTAATTGCTTCACAAGGCAATATACAACTTGTTGCTACAATTTTTTGTCTACAACCAGCATGAACCTTCAACTCCCTGATTTATCAGCTACAATAAAAATTAGCTACAACCACTGACTATTTACTAGCACCCTTGAAGGAGCACCAACTCCTGATTTGTAGACTACAACTTGCTTGACACTGATTGGTTCATATTCATCCATTTTCATACTAGAGCCATGAATGCCACCTCTCCTTACAAATAAAACATTTTTTTCCTTGATCACCAATACCTTCAGCAAACTCTGATTACTGATAACACTAGCAACTTGACCTCACTTCGCTCACCAATACTTTTCTTGTATCCTATTCTCTCAAGTGTGATTATTGTTGGAAATAATACTTGGGGGGGGGGGGGTGAATAAGTATTAGAAAATCAATATAACTTTTTCATTTCATACTCTGATTCAAATACGCTACTTCAGTTAAGGGAACCCGCGTGTACACACAACTGTGTTTAATGCAACTAGTGTATATCTAGTAAACTTATGATTCAGTTAATCCATCATATGTTGATCTTTAATTAGTGCATCAGAACTTCATTAACCATATAAACAGTAAACAAGTGTAGTAAAAAAGAACAGATCATCACACATAAGAAACACACATAAACACCATGATGTAAGGTGGAAACTCAATGCGGGACAAAAACCACCTTATGCTATTTTCTTTAAGATAAGAAAAACCTTTTTACAATCTTGTACTAGTGCAGACTCATACCAGTACGCAGGCACCCACCTGTAGAAGGCTACAACCTTCTCTCGTTCTCCAACTTCTACTGAAAGGGAGCTACAACACCCTGGCTCTTGTACTAGTTGATATATTTACTAGTACGTAGGTACCAGCCTACAGAAGGCTACCACCCTCTCTCGTTTTCCAGCTGCTACTAGAAGGGAGCTCCACCCCCCTGGCTCTTGTACTGGCCGATATGTTTACCAGTACATAGGCGCTAGCCTACTGAAGGCTCCAACCTTCACTCTTCCTCCAGGGACCACGTTTCATAAATTTTCATACTGGATACTCCTGAAGCACAACACCATAATATGAAGGCCACGTTTCATCCAAATTTCATACTAGACCCATCAACAACATTGAAGCACAAAATTAATCACCACATCAATACACCCATCAACTACACCTTCATCATCAATCTCTGAATCACCCAACACTGAAACACTGAAACCCTGTCAACAAAACGCAGTCACTAGAACACAGAGCAGACCACATAATTCTGCAACAACAACTAGATCCAACTGCAACTTCAAATATCATACTTCATACTGTATACACTACTCTGATGAACCCAAATGGCGTGTATACGCATTTTTACCAAAGCGAACCCGTCTACAGATCTGCAAATACTAACTTATAACTTTGCAGCTATTTTAGACATCAATCATACCCAGATCATAACATTTATAGAATAAATATGCGTCAATAATTCAGATCTAGTCTATCCATGATCAGACCACATAAGATAAAACATTCCAATCTTTAAGATCTCGATCCATCGTTCATCATCATCCACATGGGTGCATCCTTGGTTCAGATCAAGCAAAGCATCACAAACCCATAACTAGCATACTGGATCTCACACTTCATCAGATATTCAATCCTTTCACATCTTGCACACATTTTCCTAATGATCTTCTCCTCCTTTTATATTCTTAGGCCTTTCTCAATACCATGGACCAAAACCACTTTAGGACCAATACCTGGGGTCAATACCTCATACCAAATATCATAAACCAATACCATGGATCAAAATACCATGGCCCAAATACCATGGACCAAAACTTATTTTTCCAACATGTACGCGCCTTTCCTTCTGTGAATGTGTACATTATACGCTTATTTTGGTTTGCTAACCCGCGTGTATATGCTTCTTTGTCAAGGTGAACCTCTGTATACCTCTCTCTGATCATTAATTCTTTGCTCTTGACTTGCTGCACTATGATCTGTCATCTGAGTGAGTTGCCACCAAGGACAACACTTGTATCCTACCTGTATCAGAATGCCAACAATCTCCCCCTTTGGACTTAATGGAAACAACCACACCAAGTCACTCTCCCCCTTTGACATCAAGGGCAAAGGGCAGACAACAATATTCTCTCCCTTGATATACATTATGTTGTCCATACTCCCCCTAAGTACATGCTGAAATATCTAATTGAGCTCTCCCTTTGTACATGCTAAGATGTACCAATCCATCCATGCTCCCCGTGAGCAAATGCAGAATTTTCTGATCGAACTCCCCTTTGAACATGTCAAGATGTACCAATCCGTCCATGCTCCCCCTGAGCACATGCAGAGTCTACAAAAATATTTTTTCAAAAGAATAACATGACTCTACAACTCAACTAAGTGAGTATGAACTTCCTATCACCAATGACTCATACATACACCAATCTCCCAACCAAGTGGGGATACACCATTTTTTACTCATCCACCCAACCAAGTGGGGATATACCAAATGTTTATACATGACTGAAATAGAAATTATTACATCATCCTCCCATGCATAGTGAGGGTACAAATTAGGTCTTTTCATGACCTTTACATCAAATGATATACATGACTTTTATAATAAAGACCAGTAATCTAAACAAGACCATGATAGTCATCAGTAACTATCATACACCATATATGATCTGCACCATAAGCATCTGTCAGCAACATCAACAATTTGTAACTTGCGATACCATTTTCTTGACCAACCAACAATAAGTAGCAAGATGTATCATAAGCATTATCACCAAAGACTTCTAACCATAATGCCAACAAAGCATTATTAGAAGCATATGCTCCCCCTGAGCCTATTCCATCTGTTCACTGTCAGATCTGATCATGCATATATCAGCAAGAAGTATCAAGGCATCATCATCAATCAGATATACATCAAGTTAGGATCAAAAGCACTTCTAAATATGATCTTATGAATACCAACACATTTCCACACATCATCAGCAGATTGTAACCATCATCAAACAGAGTAAATAATTGACTAAACCATGTCAGCCCCTTTTTCTTGATTCCGTTCCACTGCTTTTCTTCAACCCAGCATATACATGACTGTGTAGCTTTTAATTCGCGTATATAAGCGACTTGTCTTCATGAAACCTGCATATGAGATTTAGAGCACTGAAGTTTCACATTTGTAGCTCCTTCTGAGTCTGTCATGTCTGTATACTCTGCTATGCCACATATTTCTGACTGTACTTCCTTCTTCTTCCATATATTCGATTATGATGATGTTTTCTCCTTTTGGTATGGTGTGTGTACTTTGTTCCTGCATTCCTTTGCTATATGTCCAAACTTGTTCCATGCATAACATCTTACATGTTTCATATTCCTTTTGTAGCAGGCAATAGCTTTGTGACCAAACATATTGCAAGAAAAACAATACCCCTTAAAGTACCTGGAATGTGATGCTCTTTCTGTGTGACAGTCTTGAACCATTCTACTTCTGCATCTTGCTGCAACATGTCCAAGATTATGACATACATAACATTCAACATTATTTATTGGAGGAAATAACTGTCTATCACTTCCACAGTTAGGAGCAAAAGATTTTCTTTGAAGACTTTCTTTCCTTGGTTGTTGATGGGGTTGACCTCTCATCTCCTTGTTGAACATTTCAGATTTTGCATTAGAGTTCCTTGCCTCACCTTGTGAGCCAGATTCACCTTCAACATATTCATAAAAACCAAGACCAGTTTTAATAGTAGGCGACCTTTGACTACTAAGAATATCATCCAAAATCTTAGTAATGTCTTGAAATCGTAATAGTTTATACTTTTCTTCTAACTTACCTTTCAAGATATTTACCTCAACTTGATGTTGTTCTTCCTTTTCCAGATATTGCTTCTTCAAGATTTCTTTAGACTTTCTTCCTTCCTCCACTTGTTGCCTTAGTTTGAGAATCTCATTTTCTTGTTATTCATTTTTTCTCCTGCAACATTTGATGTACTCTGAAGGCACACTCCAGCTGATATTTTAAATTGATAACTTCTTCTTTGAGGGCAATTTCTATTTTGTTAAATAGATCTTGTTGATCTATGATTTTATCTGATGCTTCATTTGCTAGTTCATCTTCAATATGAGGTGATTTAGAATTTGAATCCTTGCTTCCACCTAATAGTAGTCTGTCACTGTTCATTTGAGATGTCTTCCTCTTCTGACACGCTTTCTTTCCCATTGTTCTATGGATCTCCTTCAAGCGATCAAGCTTCTACCAAAGGACTTGCTCCAATACCAATTGTTGGAAATAATACTGAGGGGGGAGGGGGTGAATCAGTATTATTAAATTAATATAACTTTTTCATTTCATACTGTGATTCATATACGCTACTTCAGTTAAGGGAACCCGTGTGTACACACAATTGTCTTTAATGCAACTAGCATATATCTAGTAAACTTATGATTCAATTAATCCATCATATGCTGATCTTTAATTAGTGCATCAGAACTTCATTAACCATATAAATAGTAAACAAGTGCAGTAAAAGAGAATAGATCCTCACACATGAACACCATGATGTAAGGTGGAAACCCAATGTGGGACAAAAACCACCTGATGTTGTTTTCTTTAAGATAAGAAAAACCTATTTACAATCTTGTACTGACGCAGAGTCATACCAGTACGTAGACACCCACCTGCAAAAGGCTATAACCTTCTCTCGTTCTCCAACTTCTACTGGAAGGGAGCAACAACCCACTAGCTCTTGGACTAGCCGATATATTTACTAGTACACTAGATGTCGGCCTACAGAAGGCTACCACCATCTCTCGTTTTCCAGCTGCTACTAGAAGGGAGCTCCAACCCCCTGGCTCTTGTACTGGCTGATATATTTATGAGTACATAGGCGCTGGCCTACTGAAGGCTCCAACCTTCACTCTTCCTCCAAGGGCCACGTTTCATAAATTTTCATACTAGATACTCCTGAATCACAACACCATAATCTGAAGGCCACGTTTCATCCAAATTTCATGTTGGACCCATCAACAACATTGAAGCACAAAATCAATCACCACTGCAATACACCCTTCAACTACACTTGCATCATCAATCTCTGAATCACCCAACACTAAAACACTGAAACCCTGTCAACAAAACACAGTCACCAGAACACGGAGCAAACCACAGAATTCTGCAACAACAACCAGATCCAACTGCAACTTCAAATATCATACTTCATACTGTATACACTACTCTGATGAACCCAACCGGCGTGTACGCACTTTTACCAAAGCGAACCCGCGTATAGATCTGCAAATACTAACTTATAATGTTGCAGCTATTCTAGACATCAATCATACCTAGATCATAACATTTAAAGAATAAACATGCATCAATAATTTAGATCTAGTCTATCCATGATCAGACCACATAAGATAAAACATTCCAAGCTTTAAGATCTCGATACATCGTTCATCATCATCCACATGGGTGCATCCTTGGTTCAGATCAAGCAAAGCATCACAAACCCATAACTAGCATACTGGATCTCACACTTCATCAGATATTCGATCCTTGCACATCTTGCACACATTTGCCTAATGATCTTCTCCTCCTTTGTTAGTCTTAGGCCTTACTCAATGCCATGGACCAAAACCATTTTAGGACCAATACCTTGGACCCAATACCTAGGGTCAATACCTTGGACCAAATACCATGGACCAATACCATGGATCAAAATACCATGGCCCAAATACCACTGACCAAAACTTAGTTTTCCAACATGTACGTGAATTTCCTTATGTGAAGGTGCGTGTGTACGTTATACACTTCTTTTGGTCTGATAACTCGCGTGTATACACTTCTTTGTCAAGGTGAACCTATGTATACCTCTCTCTGATCATTAATTCTTTGCTCTTGACCCGTTGCACTATGATCTGTCATCTGAGTGAGTTGCCATCAAGGACAACACCTGTATCAAAATGCCAACAATTATAAAGGATTTTGGCTTAATATTTTTGACCTCTTTGCATTTCTTGTATTGCTACATGAATCCTTACTTTTTCCTTTGTCTATTTTATTTCAGCCTTATGGACCTATTCACCAAGTTCTCAAACTTCAACCAACCTTTTCTGTAAGTTAAACTAAGTTTTCTACTTATTTTGGCTAATATGGTATTTTACAAAATTTAGTTGTAGTTTTTCAATTTTTATCTATAGTTAACTTTGGCTTAGCTACTATTGTGCCACTAAACTGTCACTTTGTTGCTAGCCCAACTCGTTCCACCAAAGCCCAAAGGATTTATTAAAAATACTGCCAAAATAGTTGTCGACTCATTCATCCATGCCTGTGGTTATGGCCCAAAGCCCTTTTAATATGTCATTGTTGCCAAATAGGCTCACAACCTTTTTGTTTTATTAAAGAAAATTGCTACCAAATCTGCCAATTCCTCCAAATTTGGATTTTATCCCCTTTTGCACTGTCATTGACTATTTTTCCACCATATAACTAGGTCTTGTGACTTTCGCTCGCTTCGCCTGTTTGGGGATACAAGAGATTATTTTCCTTTATAATCCTTGATACCCTTGGTCTTAATTTTCTAAAGTAAATCCAGTGCCGATGCTTAGCCCTTTTATCCCTGCGCTTTCCTTAGCTGTACACTCTATAAACCGTCGGGTTGGGGCCTTGTGGGCTGAGTTTTCCTACGGGGTCCTCCTGACACTTTAAGAGCCAATAAAAATCACTCTCGGGCTGAGTAAATTTTGACACCTCTTTGTAAGTCTAATGCCTCTTCCCTGAAGATTTTGTTTTGCACTTATCTTTAATATTACCGATTTTTACCAATGAGATGACGTCACACCGATGTCACCTCTGCCACATTTCGACCTCTGATTGGTCCATGAGTTAATAAAAAAATGGGCCCTTTGGGTGCCCAAAAATATCAAAGTTTCCTACTACGTGTCACGCTCCCATTGGGTTTGCTGATATTATCATCCTTTGTCATCTTAAGCTAATGATATGCTACCATGTTTCCTCTATAAGAGAGAAGATAGAAAAGGTCTCGAGCCCAGTTTTTCACCAATTTCCTTTGTTAAATATTCTAAGTGTCCCATCCTTTCTCCTGCTACCACGTTGCCTGACCAGTTGAAAAATTTCCTGTGCATTGCATGATGCCCATTAGGTTATTTTTGGTTTTAAAGGGAGGGAGGGGGTACGTAGTTAATCTTCACCATTGATCTAAAATTGGAAGTTTGGGAAAAACCACCTATTTCATGACCCCCCTTGCATGTTAACAGTCAACACGTGGACCCCCGTGCAATTGCTTCGATGCGCCGGTGGGGGATGCATGGTTCCTAATCTGCCTCCCAATCTACAGGGTACACCCACCAGGTTATCTTGGGCAAGTTGAGCTGTGAGGTGGGCTTCGCCTTCGGCCAATGACCATTCTCCACTACTTGGTTGTCATGCTATGTATGCCTAGTCCATTTTACATCTACTCCACTAGCCTTCTCCACTAATTTTGGTTGTATGCCAAACTAAATCATGCACCAAAAAATTCTCTAACCAATTTCTAACTCTGCTAACTTTGATTTAGGGTCCTTCAATTTTGACTGGCTCTATCTATCAAACCAAGAGGCCATTTATGAGATTCCACATACCAGTGGAAAGCTCTTTTAGAGCTCTATACATCTGCTTGGGTTCCATCTGCATCTGACATGGTATGCTAGACTAGAAATGGCTCCAAAGTATATACACCACTCTCATCCATGCTGCTCTTCATTATTATTTATGTGCCTAAAACCTAATCATGGGAGGCATCTCTAGACACCTTTTCCATCAATGATCGTTGCCCATCATTTTGTGGGTAATATCCCCAGGATATTTTTTTCCTCCAAGATGGTCCTCAGTTGACATCCAATAGCCCCTTATAGCCATCAGCTAGCTCATTGTGCCATATTCTCCACCACCTGATCCAACCATGTGGTCCCTCACCCATTTGCGATGATCGTATGTTTGAAGGTGGGCCTCCCGAATCTAAAGGTATGCCTTGTCATTTGGAAATCGAGTATTGTAGTTTTCTTATCATGGACACTTTTGGGCATGGATTAATGGGGGGATTTGGAGAAAATATTGGGCTAGGTCTGTGCTTATGTTCCCTAGACCGCTTCTTGGAATTAACCTTGCATTCTAGTCCTGTGGGATCTCTTTGACTGACCATTTGGATCAAGGGATGGTATTTCACAGGAAAACCCGATTTTGGTTGCATGGTCTCATTCCCTTATCCACTTGTATTACCCCCTTTCCATTCATTATTACCCCATCCATAATTTCTCCCACCTGGGTCCACATTCCTCCATTAGGTCCACATAGGGTTAGCTTGCCCCTTCGCCTTGCCCACATATATGGCCACATTCAACAAGAAAATGTACCACAAGATGTAAACTTATGGCCGAGATAAATGCATTTATCATGTGGGAAAAAGCAAATACATAAGCTCTACCTCATCATCATGGTCATCACCCTCGTTCCTATAGGTTCTATGAGACTTATTCATCATATAGGAACCCATGATTGTCCCAAACCCTGGTGAGTGATGAACTGCCCCACCTTAAAGAGGGGAATTCACTGCTATATCTTACACATCATGCTCTAACCCCTTGAGCCTTGAGAATTTAATCAAAGAAAATCATAAAAAAGGAAAAATCCATAAAATAAGGGTGGATTAATCAAGGTCAGAGCACCTCATGTACCACGATTTCTCCCTCCTACACATTATAACCCCAAGTGAGGGCTTCCATCTTATTAGCTATCCTTGTACCTCGACATGTGACCCAGGACTACCCCTTCTCATCCCCTACTTCATTCACCATATTTTTCACATACCACCACCTTTTGAAGGATGTACCTTGAATATTGTCCCCTTTAGAAGTAGAAATCACCTAATAGGGTGCTTGGTTAACCCCATTTGGAGTTTAGGAAGCATTGGCACATCTCGGAGCCCATTATGGATGGGTGGTCCATTATGAATCCCCCACCTATGGTCCATGATTAGGTAACCTCATTTACTTGATTTGTCTAATGACTTGTTGTACTGGAAATCTAGGAGATACATTGGATCTTATGCAGGATTGCAGATGGTTTGCATTTGGGGTTTGGCCTCCCTATATGGGGTCCTCATCTTCCAAAGAGCTACATTGGCACATACAAGGTTGTTGTTGAGAGCCATGTGCCTCCATAGTAGCATATTGCACTCCATGGATCCCCACATCCATTCAGAAATTGCTCGTGGTTCACTTATTAGACAGGGAGGATGCACCTGATCCATCATGCCCAGCTGGCCCTAGATCTACACGATACACTTGGAAAATGATACAGGACTTGCATGATGATGTGGCATGACCTACACCATCATCCTAGCCCTTGCAGATGATCTAAAGGTTTATTCGATTTGTTTTGAGACCCATGAGGACACTTGTGTGCCCCCACATGTCATTTGGAGCACCACAGGTTATTACAAGGGTCCAACCCCCTGTCCACTGCTTTTGAGAGTCCTATTATTCATTGTGGCACCCATGGACCTCATTGTGCCTCTTAGAGGGCCCTACGACATGCATAGATTATTATTTGGCCCCTTGAGAGGCTTACCTTTTCATTTATGGGCTAATTTGGTGGGCTTTCACCAAAAGTTGTATTATTAGAACATTATTTTATTTTGGGGCTTATGTAGGCCAAGGAGGCTAATTTGAACTCCTAAGTTGTGTATAAATACAAGTGAGATGAGTTCCTTTCTCATCACCACTTTGGTTTGGATCTCTTATCTCTCTTGAGATTTACACACTTTTTCTAAGGATAAATTAGAGCTTTATGGATGAGTTTTGATGTATGGATATTGGTTTGTCTTCTCAAGGAGCTTCTTTATTGTCAATTTTGAATAGTTGGATATACTCTATTACATGTAAGTATGTACTTTTTGATGCTATTCTTGTTTACTTTTGTCATATATGTTGGATTGGGATTTCTGTTATTCTAGGGCTAATTGTTGCATGCATTTACTGCTTAATATTGTGGAATTTGTCTCTATTATATAATTCCTTCAATGTATGGGCCATGTAATGTGAGAAAAATCTCCTAGGGGTAAAATTTTACCTTGACAAGCCATTCCTCTTGGACATCGAAGTATAAAAGCTGCAAGGTTGCTTCTTCTTGACCTAGAAGGCAAACAAAGTGATCTTGAGGCCTCCTTGACTAGGAACCACGTAATCCTACTCTTATCCAACATAGAATCAATTATCCTAAATATTGAGGCACTGATCTACCAAGGGTGGTCACTAAAACTCATAATCTCCACATCCTTCCAAGACTAGCCATATTGGGGCACCTAGGGCATCGATTTCCTGACAAGCTAGCCATCAAAGAATTTGATCTCCTAGGGTCTCCTGTTTCGGCCTTTCCTATATCCCTCCTCCAATTTTGAAGACATTCCAACAGTGGAGTTGAGAGAAAAGTCAAGCCCTAGCTCATTGATCAAAACTTTCCCTACCATCCCCAAGGCTAGTACCTCATAGGCTCAAAACAACATCTTTGAGGGAAAATAATTTATTTGATCCTTTCCCCACCTTGTCTAGGGTAAGAATATCATTGGTTGCTACATATTTTCCTCATATCGTAAACTGGGTCCACTTTTCCCAGTGTGGTCCCACTCCTTTAAAAGATGATTCTCCAAGAACCATTTAGGATACCAATTCTAACAAGGATTTTAGGGATTGGTGAACTCCTTCACAAATATTATCCCATAAAACCCAACCCTCAAAATACTCTCTTCCTTTCCCTAAAATACATTGTACATTGCTTAGAAAGAAAGCAAGCTCCATCCTTCAATTTTTTCTGGGAAAGGGTTTGTTTGGGTCACTCATATCCATTGACTTATCATTCATTAGTGACTCCACATGTATCGGGTCTCCTCCCATCGGTGAAAGTCTGTAAATAGAAGGAAGCCTTAGTTGTGGTGATAGTGGGCTAAGTATCCATTTGTTGCCCTTGGCCTAACATTTTCCCTTTAGGGATCCCCCTTAGGTCCCTGAATAGTTTGAGCGGTAACATTTTGTGTCATTTTTGAGGACATGAAATGTGTATTTTGTTCCCCATATGACATATTGACCTATTATTATTTGTGACTCCATTCAAAGAATGAATACCTAGTTCTTCATTGAAATTCAAAGTCAATGCTTGTATGGTGAAGCAAGAATTTGTTAAGGAAATTTCATTCACCTCGGCGACTCCCATGTCAGTAAGGACCCCGTTAACACCGGAAAATCGTAGACCTGCTAGTACAATCCAGAAGACATTAAAAGTTTCCAGAAAAATGCACAGGTGGACATTTTTCCAACTGAATCAATTATAAAGATTCAAAAAATCAAAGGTTCTCCTAAGGCACAAAGTTTATAAAGTAAATCAATTAAGGTTGTGGTTATATTTCCTTTATAAATGCATGCATGTGACATATCACCAAAGAATTCACGCTGTTGCAGAAAAGGTGACTCAATAATCGAGGACCACTCCACACACTTGGAGTTGATTTCTTGATATGAGGTCGGCCTAATACAACCGAATTTGAGTCGCCTTGGGGAAGTGCAGCCCTCAATGGAATCCTCTTGTCCTACTCATGTGTCTTTATCATACATGTACCAAGAGAGAGAAGAGGGATTCAAAAAACTCTATATAAATAGGCCATGGGAGAGCCAAAAGAAGAGACATTGTTATGTTGGCCAAATTGCTTGTAAGAAAATCACCATTTCATTGTTGAACCAAGGAAGTGAAGAGCACTAGCATGTTGGGAAAATTTCTTCTAATCAACCCAATGTCTTAGTGAGTGAATAAAAATCCACCCTTTGGAGAGTCTTCACACTTCTTTGAGAGAGATGAGAAACTTGCAAAGGGATTGAGGAAAGGAAACATCCTTGCTGCGGATTTTTGACCTCCCTAGCTCAAGGAATTCTCTTCAAGTGTTCTAGTATTCTAATTTTATTCAATCTCTACCACCAACAGTCAATAAAGGGAGATTTTTCCATATATTATTGATGCATTTGATCCATTTGAGCATTGTTATGTTCATTCACCTCTTTGTTTAAGTTTATGTTTTTATGTACATTGTATCCATTATTTACAATGTTGTATTTATTTAAGTCTGTCCACTAACAACACCAATTTTGATTGTGATCCTTTGCAAGTAACAATTCACTACTAAGGGGGTGTTTTTTGGTACACTTTTGCTCCAAAAACACTACAACAGGAATGTCGACCATACTGATCTCTTTTCATTAATCTAGAGATTGTTTACAGGACCTCCTCTTTGCACAAACATCCTTCAAGGTGCTCATCACCTCCCTAGACTTTAATGGTCTCCCTATACCTGTTCTAAGCCCGTGGAAGTGAAGAAATTTCAGAATCTCCTCTTCTGTGCATTTTCTTCTCTGACATAGGCAAAGTGTGTATCTGTATCTTCCAAAATCGTGAAGCACATGTCTGTTTCTACAAAAGGCATGCGACAAACAAAAAACAACAAAAGCCTCGTATTTTTTAGTTTTCTTAGGTGATTGGCAGCCTCTAGTGAATTGCCTTCACCTTTGCATTTTGTTTTTTCTGTTTAGTACCCCTGGTTGCTTGAAAGAACCCTAATTCATCAAGCAATTATATTTTTTCTATTTTTCTATCTTTTATTTTATTTGCAAACAAATACCCACATAACTTAATTAGGGAGAAAAGTAAGTGGCCATAATCCACATATGTTTTCAAACTATTTCACTTAATTTTTTGCAAATCATATTATCTTAATTAGTAAAGAAAGTAAGTGGCCATTATCCACGAATCTTACTACTAACCAAAGCAATTTTTTTGGGACTAGGAGAAAATGTTAGTAGAGAAAGTGAGTAATACCTGCTTCCCGTGTGTCTCATAGACAAACCTGGGATTGCATATGAAAACCTTCTTGAAAATATTTGAATTTCCATCCCCCCTCATTAAAATCCACATTGTTTAATAGGAAAAAGTAAAGTGGCCCATTATCCACTAACACATTTCTTTTTCCATGCAAAGAACAACCAACACCTAGTGTAATTAAAAGGATATTGGAAAGGATCATCACATATCCAAATCTTATCACACTTGTATGCTCTCTTGCATCACACACTAAGCCTCCATACACTTTCTACTCAAATACCATCCATTTTCTGATCTTTGGTTACTTAGTCTATTTTGGCTTACCAAGTCACCCCATAAGTGAAAAAAGTCTCTTTAAAAACAACCATAACTTGAACAGATTAAGTTTCCCACAGGGGCCACCAAACAATTTATAGTTTAGGTTAGGACCATTGGGGGTAGGCATCCCATAAGCCGATATGGCATGCTTCACCATTGAAACATAGTTGTTGACTTTCTAGGGAGCTTAAAAAACTTTCAACATTTCCATGGAAAAGAAAAACCGAGCATGAGAGTCACTCGATTCAGAGGGGGTTCGTCTTAGGCCTAGTGCATGCAGTACACTTTGGGGATACCTAACCCATCTAGTGCTTGGTACTAGTAACCACTTACCAAGAAGCAAAAGTCTCGAATGCTCACATGGAACGAAGGTACTTAGTTACCAAATCTAGGGCATCCTCCCCTATAGGTGACGATGCAGGCATCACTTGACCCTCATTACCATTACCTTGGTTGATTCCTTGACTGCTGGAAGGTGTCGCCAGGACCCATCAGAGGTTATCTCTGGAAGGCCCAATTACTTTGAGAGTGGATAGGACGATTAGGTCTTCATAGGACTATTTATCATATGCAACAAACAAAAACCCTTTGTTGTTTGCTTGGTCGCATAGTTTAATTAAAGGAAAATAAACTATTGATTTTTTTCTTTGATTTATGTATGTGATCCAATTGCATTGATATATATATATATATATATATATATATATATATATATATATATATATATCTTCCTACACCTCTTGGTAGTGGGGGGAGGTTTAAAAAATCCTAGATAGATGGGGAGTCGTGGGGTCCCCTATGGTGTCAATTTAGATTGTGTGCTACTTTTGTTTTAGAGATGGGTAGATATATAGATATATATATATATATATATATATATATATATCTATATATCTACCCATCTCTAAAACAAAAGTAGCACACAATCTAAATTGACACCATAGGGGACCCCACGACTCCCCATCTATCTAGGATTTTTTAAACCTCCCCCCATTACCAAGAGGTGTAGGAAGACTCTCACCATTTAGGCAGAGAAGACATCATTCAACCACCATTATTGGATCTTCCTTTATTGGTGCAACTTTTCTTGGAACTCCTCCATGGCAAGGGACACCCTTCACCACTCCTGAAGGATCTCCACACACTACCCCTTTTGGGACCTCACAAAATTCTCCTCCGAACAATCCTAGAGCTACCCACCAGGGTAATGCTCTTGTGATATCCCCACAGAGGAATCCACTACACATAGCTATCCATAACTGCTTTACAATGGAAGGGAATGCACAGATCTTGTTTTTAGCTTCATTAAACCTCCCAGATTTAAGCAAGCTCACAAATGATCCAGTCGAACATGACCAAAATTGGCCAGCTATGCCCACAAATATGCCTTCAAATATTCCAAAATTTCACGAAAAGCAGGGTGAAGACCCATGGAACCACGTCATGAAATTTCACCTATGGTGTTCATCTAACAGTATCACAAAAGATATTATTAGATTAAGGCTATTTCAATGCACCCTAACAAGGCCTGCTGCAAAGTGGTATATAGACTAGTCCTCTACGTCTCATGGAACCTTTAGCTCATTAGCTAAATAATTCCTTAATTTATTCCAACTCCTAATCCGCCATGATTATGGGTTGGAGCTTCTAACCAATTTCAAGCAAACACAATCTATGCACATCTCAGACCATATCCACAAATGGTGGAAACGCCGCAACTTGTGAAAAAATGATTTTGAAGATAAAGTCCTCCTAGAAATTTTCTTGAGATTCCTCACCTCTGAAATCTCAAAGGACATGGCTAAAACATTCCCGCAAAGCGAGGAAGAAGCCATCAACAAATCCCAACAAATGGAGCTACTCGACAACCAGTTGGGGTACATTTACCACATACTCCTAGATGCCCCATGCCTACAATCTTATCGAGAAATAGAAGGCACATCCAATACTGCTGATAGATTAATTGGGGAACTATCCCAAATACATCACAATAGTAGCAGCCAATACCCTACATATCTAATGAATGACTTATCTTATGATGTGGAACCATTATAAAATATTGAGTATTATAATTGTCAACCCACACCTATGCAGAATATAGGCAACAAGTTTAACCAACACCAGCCCCCCCAAGGAGGCTAGTATCATCCCCCATGGGGAAATCAATACTCATCCTCGAGTATGGATAAAACGTTTGCTCCCCTAACCACTACGTTAACTAGGGAAAGGAGAACCAATATTCTCCTTTCCAAACACTACAACAAAATATCCCGCCAAAGAAAACAATGCATAGGTAAATCCAGTGCAACCATTGCTCGCTTCATTGCATTAATCAGAAGAACAACCTAATTCGATTAATTCTTCTAACGGCGCTAGGAAAAAACTAGAAAATAAGCCAAAGGGAGAGCCCAAGCGGGGAGGCAGCAATCAACAGGAACCCTCGAGGGTGCCAAGAATGGACAACCCCAACCATAACGAAAACCAGGGTATGACGAATAATAACTCGCAGAAACAGGGCAAGAACACTAGTCTTCGGACTAATCATGCATGTGTCATCTGTGGGGAGTACGACCATTATACCCATCACTGTCCCCAGCTTCCCGATTTAAAAAGGATACAAGATAGTAGGGGGAAAAGTGGCCAACTAACTGCAGTCATGCAAGAACCCTTTCCCCATCAGGGAATTGTTAACACCCAACAACAAACTTCCCAAGCTCACCCATCTGCAGGGAACCTCAACAATACTCCTAACCATGATATCTTCATGACAGGAGGACGTCCTCTTGCAAACGAGGAATCATACTTATGAGGCTCCCCTAGAGCCCAGTCCATCCACCTCAGCTAAGGCTATACCTACTAGACCATTGACCATTACGTGACCTCCCATAGATGTCATGCCCAAAATGGTTAAAGGACCTTTACGACGTGTAGGTCTCAATTCAAGAGCTTCCCATAGTTATAGCATAGTCGATGACTTGGCTTAGTTGCCATCAACTATGTTAACACTTGAAGTTTTGCAAATGTGCCCAACCCAGCAGAAAGCCATAATTTTCTCTTTAGGCACAATCAACCCATATGATTCCTGCCTCATGGTCTTTGACTTGGACAAATCTACTCCTCAGTTACCCTCAGCCATTGCTTTCCAAATCCCTGTCTTAGTCCAGAATATCAATATCCATCATTACATCATCGACAAAGGGGCTTCCACATGCATCATGTCCAAATTCATTTGAAAAAAATTAGGATCCCCTGAACTTAAGCCTTCTGACATAACGCTCAGAACGTATGATGGGAACCCTTCTGCCCCCGTCGGTCTATACCCTAACATTCCAGTTATGTTGGCTAGAAAAAATCTGCTAATATACATTGAAGTACTCGACACCCAGTTGAATTACAACATCCTCCTAGGTGGAAGCTATATGTATGAAATGCTCGCATTCGCCTCATTGGTGTTCAAAATCATGGTGTTCCCCCATGAGGGGAAGGTCATTACCATTGATCAACTCACATACTACGAGAAGACAACTTTACCCACACCTGATGGCATGTTTCCCCTAGTATCCCAAGAAGTGGTCACTACTTACACTGAGCTTATCCCAGGCCAGTTTAAGCCATCAAGCCTCCTAGGAACATTCCCAGAAGACCCTCCGGTAATACAAGAGCTTGTCCCAAATACCGGAGCACCAATTTGCATGATGATTTCATCAAACACCGCCCAAACACCAGAATCAGTTCTAGACACCTCAACACCTACAACTAAAGAAGTCAGGTGTTTACCTCCAGCAATCACGCAAACTCCTTTCTTATGCCCCCTACCAGGTTTGTCTCACACCAAGCCATGGCAACCCTCACATTACCAAATATGACTCTCGCAATACCAGTTTGGTGCCTAATACCCATGACTGTGTCAGCTGAGTCAGGACACATGCAGGAAGGGAGATTCCCTATACCTCCATTGTAGAGGAGCACCCTACTCAAAACCGTATGACACCTACCACAATTGGAGCCACTAGAAAATAAAAAAACGGTAAAAAAGGAGAAACTTCCAACTCCTCCAAACCCATACAACCCTGTGCATTATGTGAGTAATTTGGGTACCCAACTCATATATGTCCCGAAATAGATGAATTAAAAATAATAATGAATGCCTCCAACACATTGGTAGCCTCAACTCCACTTAAAGGAGCAAAAGCCATACCCTTACGTAACAAGGAAGTACGCACCAACCATGCGTGCACCATATGCGATAAATATGGACACTACACTCACCATTGTTCAAATATCCCTGAACTTCAAAAGACACTAAAAGGTCTCATCCAAACCATGAACAATGAGTCCATAGTGCCAACCTCATCTCCATAGAATGAAAAATTCCAAAACATATTCTACATACAGGAAGAGGATCATCCAGCTCCGCACCTGCCTACAATAAATGAGGTCGAAATAAGCCATATTTTCACCCCTACACTTTACGATGTGCTATATGTGATGACCCTACCCATCCGATAGACTGTTTTCCAGAATTACAAACACGCTACCAATTCCGACCCAACACCCTGGAGGACCTAAGAAAGAGGTCTAGGAAAACCATCATAAAAGGAGGTTACCTCACCTTCCCCAATTCTGAAAAACAACGAATTTCATACGTAACTTCGTAAAGGAAAATCCCTATATAATGGAATCAGATACGAAATCCACAAAACCAACTCCCCCACCCAGTGAAGAAGGACCCCTAGATATCCTATGTGTGTTCGAGGAGAAAATATGGTTAGGTCCCCACCATTTCACCTACCATCACCATCACTAGGCTAGACCAGGCCAAAATCAATAAAAAGACACCTGGAAAATAAATCCGCCCATTACATGTGCATTATGCGACAAACCAAATCATTTGATTAATAAATGCTGCAAACTGAGTAGATTCAATGATATCTTCCACTTAGTAGCCCAGATCCCCTTCAAGAACCTCTCAAACCAAGAAAAAATTAAGCGGTGTTATTGTCACATATGCTCTCAATTCCACCACACAAAGAATTGTTAGTACCTTACACAGTTCCGTGCAACAAGGGAACACTAAAACAAACCCACGCAAACAGGCCATGCAATAACAAAACCTTGCCCCAGAGATGGATACCACCACAAGATATCTTGTCTCGCCATAACAAGACCTCACCCCAAATATGGATACCTCCACAAGATATCCTATCTCACAATAACAAAACCTCGCCCTAGATATGGATGCCTCCACAAGATATCCAGTCATACAATGACAAAGAGGCATCAACATCCCATGCCATGAGTAGCACCGCCTCTCATACAATCTATTCGGTTAGCGTTGAACCAGTTAAGAGAGACCATATGCATGACACAAAAGAAGTTTGAAACCCTTTGGAAGGGACCATACATCATCAAATATTTCCTCCACAAGGGGGCATACATACTATCAAAGCCTGACGAGAAGTGCCTAAAAAACTCCATCAATGGTCTCTACCTCAAAAAATTTCACCCATAAAATGTTAGAGTAAACATGTATGTACAGTGACTTATTGTTTATGATGATCACCTCATCATAGATGTATTATAAAAATCTCTCTTTCATGTCATGTAAACTGATGGATCTTTCGCCAGCTTATGACCACGAGTTCGCTGATGGCGCATCTCGATGGTCACAAAATCTCGCTGCTGCAGTATGGGCCATATACTCTCCTGAACAATCACCTTGTCTATTAAATGGACTATGTATCGGGTCAGCCACCAACAATCAAGAACAATATGATGTTATCATAGGCCTCTTGGCCAATGCCCACCACCTAAGCATCCGTCACCTGCATGTATTCTTTGATTCCTAGCTCACAGTATCACAATTAAATAGGACGTTCTAAGTCCACAATTCATGCGTTTTTAGCAAATATCTACATGCACAAAGGTTAGCTAAACATTTTGATTAAATCACATTGACGTATATACCGAGAGACCAAAATCATATAGTTGATCACATCACTAGTCAAATCCTAGAATGGCATGCATCATACATATATAACAACTAAGATACATTTATAAATATCAACTGCAGAAATACACCAAGAAGTATGGAAGCACATATCACATCATGAGAGCTGTCAAAAATGCCTCGTATATACATCAAATATATATATATATATATATAGGTACAAAAATCACTGGCCCACGACCAGGAAGGATAAGTCATCAAAAAATACAGGGGAGCATCCTCATAAATGGGTGCTTTCCCTAGTACATACATCATCTCAACCCAAAACAAAAGTACATGCCCAGCCTCCTCGAGGCCCTGGTGGTACCATCTGTGCATCAAAAGCCAAAATGGGACCATCTATGGCTGCCTCCATAATAATACGGTGCAAAGTCATCTGATGCTCCCACTCTTGGGACATCATTGTCTCAACCACAACCTCTAGAAGGTGAGCCCATCCCTCAAGGGGAACACCTCCAATTAAGGTCTCCACTCATCTCCAGGAGTCACAGTACTGCCGTAACTTCACCTCTATAGGATCTCGTCCCTCCTCAGCCTCCTTAGCTCGCGAAACTAGGCTATATTTAACCATAGGCCCCTCTACGGAGGGCCCACCAATCTCCATTTGATGTCATTGTCCCAGTTTCTCTCGAAGAGCAACTGGTGGCCTTAGTACCCGAGGTCTCTCAGGAACAAGTGCGTCCCCCACAACTCCCATGTGTCTTGGATCATGGCAAACAAGGAAGGCTAGTGGATGCCTTCACGGCCCCAGATATGCAAGTAAACAATTATCATCATAAATCATAAATACATGAAAAAAAACACATGTATACTAATGCAGAACTAACAATCATATACTTGATCGCCCCTAGGCAACACCTAGAGGGAGCCCCATCTCTGGATCTCCCCGGAATTCAACCCCATGGTATGGGTAGTCGACTCGAACCAATATTATACATGTAGGTCCAATACCAACCCACCTCTCCTTCGCCCTCCCGAGGCATCGCCCGTCCCCAATGGCGCATGCGAGGCTCTCGAGGAGGCCCGCCGGTACTGTAAGAACAGGGCGAAGCATAACCACCCTCTCATAGAGTATGCTGCAAAGACACTCTCATAACAAAAACTCCTTAATGACAATCGTTGAACTAGGGAAAGTTGGGACACTATCTCCTATTGCATGAGTCCGACCTAGTCAAAAAATGCCCCCGCCTAAAGTCGCTGCAAAACTGAGATGTGTGGCCCTGAGCACTGGTTGGGGGACGTCGACTCCACAAGTATAACAATCATAGCGAACGTTGCTCACTCAGCTAGATCCTCCACTATTGCGATCTTCATGCAACCATCTAAGATAGGGTATGGACTACAGTGCTTCTCAGCCCAAAGCCTCATGCCAGCATCACCTCCTGGAAGGGGATAAGTGTTATGAAACCAACTCACAGAAAGATAGAAAAGAAATATCAATGCCTTAGAAATTAGCCTCTTCAAGGGGCAACCTCCTTTACATTACACAAATGAATAATTCTTGTATGATACAAATGACAAAACCTCCTTTCTATATATAGGTGTCTAAGTGGTCACAATATAATCAAAATCGACATAGAAATAATAATATAAGGGCACAACAATAACAATAGTGGGCTTCTATGGGGCACAATAATAACAATATGGGGACAATAGGAGCACAACAATAACAAGGGCTACAATGACAATAGTAATGGGGGAATCACTAGTACTATAGGGACCTAACATGCCCCTCTCCTTCAAAAAAGTGTTGTCCTCAATGCTTGAGTAGTTCTAGATGCTTCTGTATAAAATTATCATCCTCCCATGTGGAATCTTTAGCAGGTAAGTTCTTCCACTTGACAAGATACTACGAAATTGATCGATTTCACAGCTGTTGAGTTCTTGTTTATGTGACTGCTTCAGGTTCCAATATGATTTTTCATTCCTCTTCAAGTTCTCGCAATATTGTTTGAACTGGGAGCTTGTCACCAATAGCCTTCTTTAAGCATGAAACATGGAAAACTAGGTGCAATCGGCAAGTTGTAGGAAGCTCCAATTTGTATGCCATAGTACCAATCTTTTGCAACACCTTGTACGAACCATAATAATTTGGTTATAATTTATTATCCTTCTTAGCTTGCTTGAGGGACATTTGTTTATATGGTTGTAACCATTTAATACCTAGTCATCTATATCAAATCTTTTTTCGTTGCGATGTTGACCTTACTGTTGTTTCATTCTATTAAGTGCCAAAGTTAGGTTATCCTTTAAGAGTTGGAGAACTTCTTGTTGATGTTCGATGTGATCTTCCACTGCGTGAACCTTAGAATTTTCTCTTAAATATGATGTGATGGACGGTGAGTGATATCCATAAGGTGCCATAAATGAGGTCATTTTTATTGCAGTATGGAAGGAAGTGTTATACCACCATTCAACCAAAGGCAACCATTTGACCGATTGTGTCTGTTTATCAGATACAAAGAAATGAAGATATCCTTCCAAGCATTTGTTTACTATCTCAGTTTTCCCATCAGATTGAGGATGATAAGATGAGCTATGAGCTAACTCAGTACCAAGACAAGAAAATAATTTTGTCAAAAAATTTCTAGTGAAAATGGGAACTCTCTCGCTTACAATAATATTTGGGTTTCCATGTAGCTTTTGAATTGTTTACATAAATGTAGTAGAAACTGTACTGAATTTCAATGGATGAGATAATGCACAAAAGTGTGCATACTTGGTAAGTCTGTCAACTACCACCATGATGACACTCTTTCCTTCAGACTTGGGTAAACTTGTGATAAAATCCATTGAATCCTCCTCCCAACATTGACTTGGAATGGGTAAAGGCTGTAATAGACCTAGGGTCTTAATTGTTTCAACTTTATTTTGTTGGCAAACCAAACATTCTGCCACAAAATTTTGAATATCAAATTTAAAGCTATCCCAAAAAATTCCTTCCTAACCATATGGTAGCTTTTTAAAAATCTTGAGTTCCCTCCTAAGTTAGAGGCGTGAAATTCCATAAGAATCTTTTGTTTGAGTTGGGAATTTTGACATAGGTATAAGCGATCTTTGTACCATAACGAATCATTTTTCCAGATAAATATATTAGATGTACTAGGATCTTGTTGTAACTTTTGAATGAGTGCCCACACTTCTTCATCATGCTTCCATTCATCCCTTGCTTTGTTTATCCTATCTAGTTGGATAATAGAAATAGCACAAAGCATCGCTTCCACATCCTCATCCTTTCTTGAGAGTGCATATACCACAACATTTTGCTTCCCTTTTTTATATATGATTTCAAAGTCATAACCCAACATCTTTGTGACCCATTTTTGTTGCTCTTCTGAAGATAATCTTTGTTCTAAAAAGTATTTAAGACTATCATGAACCATTTTTACCTTGGAGTATCTTCCCATTAGGTAGGGTTTCCATTTCTTAAGTGCATGTAGTATTTCCAACATTTCCTTCTCATAAATAGATTTGTGTAAATACTTTCCTTTCATTGGATGACTTTCAAAAGTAATGGGCCTTTCTTCTTGCATTAAAACAACACCAATTCCATTTCCTAAGGCATCACATTCCACAATAAAGGTTTTTGTGAAGTCCGAAGTAGCTAAGACTGGTGCTTGGCACATTGCGTCTTTAAGATGTTCAAAGGCCTTCGTTGCTTCTGGAGTCCATACAAATGCATCTTTCTTCAATAATGTTGTTAGAGGTGCTGTTATTCTCCCATAATTCCTAACAAACGTTTGATAATACCCTGTCAACCCAAGAAATCCTCGCAGATGCTTTATGGATGTGGGGATTTTCCATTCCTTAATGGCTTTAATTTTTCTATGCTCTACCTTAATACCTTCATGAGATACAATTTGACCCAAATATTCCACCTCTTGTAATCCAAATAAACATTTGGAGATTTTTTCATATAATTGTTTCTCCTCCAATAGTTTGAACACCCTGTCAACATGTTGAACATGATCCTTCCAAGACTTGCTATAGATTAGTATATTATCAAAAAATACTAACACAAATTTTCTATGGAAGGGTTTGAAAATGGAATTAATCAAACCTTGAAATGTAGAAGGTGCATTGGTAAGGCCAAAAGGCATGACCAAAAATTCATAATGACCCTTTTGAGTTCTAAATTTTGTTTTCAGAATGTCTTCAGTCTTCATTCTAGTTTGATGATATCCTGAACGAAGATCCAACTTGGTGAAGTAAATTGATCCATGCAATTCATCCACTAGTTCATCAATGACAGGAATGGGAAATTTATCTTTAATAGTGAGCTTTTTGAGCTCCCTATAATCCGGACACATGTTCCATGATCCATCCTTCTTATGCACCAATACTACTGGAACAGAGAAAGAACTTTGACTAGGTTGAATTATACCACCCTCTAGCATTTCTGCAACCATACGTTCAATTTCACTCTTTTGGGCATAGGGATATCTGTAAGGCTTGATGTTTGGAGGAACACTTCTTGGAATAAAAAATAATAGCATGATCATGATAACAAATAGGTGGGAGACCTTTAGGAGTCTCAAATAACTTGGAATGATTTTCCAAGACTTTTTGGAGATCTGCAGAAATAGATGATTTTGTTGTGGGAACCTCTAATGAACATAATTGTGAAATTACACCTCGTTGTTCTTTCTTTAGAATCTTTTTCATTCCATTAGAGCTAATTATCTTTCTTTGTTTCTTTGTGATACCTCTTAATTCAACTTCCTTTCCTTTCGAAGAAAATTTAATGAAAATTTCTTGAAAATTAAAAACTATTTCACCCAAGGATTTTAGCCATTGGACTCCTACTACAACATCATCACCAGCCACTGGAATGGAAAGCTTGGGTTATTCAATACATATTCTCCCATGGATTTCTTGATATTATGGCACTTTCTAGAGCAATTTATGGCTCCTACACTTGCAACCATCAGTTGACACTTTGGTGCTGGATATAGGAAGCAATGCAATTCCTTCACTATCTTCCAATGAATAAAATTATGGGTACTGCCTGAATCAATAAACATTATTACCTTTTTCTTCCTGATATGTCCTTCTATCTTGATAGTTTGAGGAGTGGTAATTCCATCCAATGCATTATAAGATATGGTCGGATTCATTTCTTCTTTCTCTAGGTTTTTTCCTAGTGTATATCCTCTTCTTTTGACGTTTCTTGTTCATTTTCTTCCTCCTCTTCACAATCTATATAAAATAATTTATTCTCAGCACACTTATGACCTTTAGTGTATTTTCTATCACAACTATAACAAATCCCTTTTTCTCTTTTTTCTTTCAATTGTTGGGGTGTCAACCTTGTAGGTTTTGGAAGGCTAGGGGAAACAACACTTCCATCCCTATAGTTGTGAGTGGTAGGCTCCCTTGTTTCCATAATTTTTCTTGCCAACCTGAATGCCTTCTCCAATGAGTCAAGTTCCCAAAGGCAAACCTCATGTTGGATGTTATCCTTTAAAGTCCCTATGAACACATCAATCCTATGCTCCTCTGGAATATCTTTTACCCTTATATTCAATTTTTTGAAGTCCTCAATGTGCTCCATTATTGAACACTTTTGTTTGAGGTTTATCAATTTGCTAAAAAAAGTGTTGCTTTTTGTATCCTCATAATGTGATATCATTTATTTCGTAAAAATTTCCCAAGTTACAATTTGTTTACGAGAGCAAAGTCATCGATCCCATACAAACTGATTTGGTTCCAAATTTAAAGTTTCAATGCATACCTTTTGTGTGTTTTTCACATTATGGAGATCGAAATATTTCTCCATCTGTAGTATCCATGTTACGGGATCCTTGCCATCAAACTTCCTCATATAGATCTTTGGAACATGGTGGGTCTTCCATCCAACGTTATAGTCTATGAAATCATGATTAACATTTCTTTTGTTCTCATCTTGAGTTTCCTTTACTACCCTTTCACCATTAGTGAGAATTTCTTGTAGCAACTTAGTCAAATCTATCTTCAAATCTTCCATGTCGTCTTTCGGTTTTTCTTCTATACCATCCATGTTAGTGTCCATGCCATTCATCTTAGCTTCCATGCCATCCATCTTAGCTTCCACGCCATCCATCTTAACTTGCACGCCATTCATATTAGCTTCCACGCCATTCATCTTAGCTTCCACACCTTTCTTTAAACCATCAATCTTAGCTTTTGTTACCTTTTGTGAGAGTGAAATTTGTTGCACTTGGTCTCATAATTTTGATATATCATGTTGCATTTTTTCCTTTTCTTCATGATTCATAATAGATATTTCAGGGTGCTTACTAGGTGTTTTCATTTTCTTTCTTTGGGGCATCAATTAATGATAATTATGCTTCACTATGCCCTTTGAACTTCAAACTAATTTTTCAACCCAAACTTATGCAAAATTTTAAAAAGACTACACACCTTTTTTCGCTTGTAGAATCACGATATGGAATATGTTGTATCTATGTAATTTTGGATCTCCAAGGTTTGAAATTGCTTCTTGATGTAGCCCTCTGAGTCCTCTTTCCAATGCCACTAGTCTGATCAATATTGGATTCTCCAAGAAAGAGTTATTCCCAATCTCCCAAGATGACCTCACTATATAATGTTTCAGTAGAGCGAACTTGTACAACGTGCCATGTGTCATGGTTTCGTCCTTCGGATCTTAAAAATGTACACAGAAAACTACAACTCATCCTCTTTTTATAACTTCTTACTAAATTTCAATCTAATGCTCAGAGAGAAATTTATGACGATTTTCCCAAGTGCACCTGTTTGGAATGTAATTCAAGAGTCTACAAAACCCTAAATTCCTCAGATTATATCTCCGAAAATATTGCGAGACAAGATATGGAATTAGGACTCGAGGTTCAGAACGCTTTTGGATCAAATGGGTTTTTGTTTTAGCTTCTGAAACCTTGCAGAAAAAACGTTATAGCGAACATGCCACGATGATCTGTTTGGAGCAGAAAAACCCTAGAATCCAAGCCTTTGATACCAAATGTTATGAAACCAACTCACAAAAAGATAGAAAAGAAATATCAATGCCTTAGAAATTAGCCTCTTCGAGGGGGAAACCTCCTTTACATTACACAAATGAACATTTATTTGATGATACAAATGACAAAACCTCCTTTCTACATATAGGAGTCTAAAGGGTTACAATATAATCAAAGCGGGCATAACAATAATAATATAAGGGAACAACAATAACAATAGTGGGCGTCTATGGGGCACAATAATAACAATATAGGGGTAATAGGGGCACAACAATAAAAATAAGGGCTACAATAACAATAGTAATGGGGAAACAATAGGATTATAGGGACCTAACAATAAGGAAGCACCTCCCCTCGCGTCATCAAACCGGTAAAAAAATATATGTCAACCTCCACCAGGATCGGGAGATTTGTATGAGGAATACCCATCAACTGGCGATCCACATCCCAAAAACTAAACAGATATCGTAGGAACTTGTCTTGCGACCTCATCAATGGGTTGTTGACCTTTCGATGCGAGGAATCCTTTCCAAGGGATGGATCACCCAGGATAGGGGATGTCAGGGAACTTGGAAGGTGACTGACTACATGGAAGGGGGTGACCGGATTTCTAGAGGGACCATGTAGCAGAGAAGGGAAGGCTGAGGATGGATTGGTTTTGGTCATTAGCATTGGTAGATGGAATTATATGCACATTGGGAGTGTGCCTAGGAACAATGAGCTAATAATTGTTCACTGAGAGGACAACAGTGTAGGATTGTAGCACAGGACATTGGATGCAACTTGGACTTTGGTAGTGGATTCTGGACTTCCTAGGAAGGAGGTGAATCCTGGTACTACTTTTGAGGGTGGAGGTGTAATCCTATAGATTCCCTTATTGCAGATGTAGGCATCGTATCCTTCTATTTGATGGCTGAGAAAATTTGCATATGTGTATATGTGTATATTATTGTAAATATTGTATCAAGCGCGATTTATAAAGCTCCATAGACAATATGATTATTTCTTGGTTAAAGAAAATGTGAATAAGTATATGTGGTTATTGTAAATACCATAATGAGCTATGTTATAAATCTCTAGTAAATAGTATGTTTGTCATGTTTCAACAATGATCATTGTAAATACTATAATGAGCCATGTTATAAAGCTCCATAGGAAGTATGTTTTGTGTTTCAACGGTCTTGCTGGTTGTAGATGTAATTAAACACCGAGGACGATGTTCCCCCAAGGGGAAGGTTCTATAACATCCCTGGTCAAAATTACATTTAAAAGTTAATAAAGGAAACAATAAGACCAAGGTCATGGGACACGTATTCTAAGCTAAATCTTGGGCAAAGAATCTTAGTGGGTGTTAATTTTGGTTATTATGGCTAAAGGAAAATGGAAAAGTCAATGGAAAAGGATTTGGAAGGGCATGAAGCATTAATTGGCATATTATTTATGGAAATAATGGAAAATAGGATAAAAGGAAGGTGAAGATTCACAAGTTGCATGTGAGGAGGAAAATGAAGGAAAATGAAGAAAATAGAGGCCTCATTGATAAAAAGGCTTTTGAGGATGAGTTCATAGAATTTTGTCAGTTTAGCTTTGGAGCTCTCTCTTTATTCTCTCTCTCTTTCACACTCTTGGACACATAGAGCTTTCTTGGGGCACTTCATATTTGGATCAAGAAAAGAAAAGAAGGCAAGAGGAAGCAAAGATCAAGCAAGGAAGAGAAGGATCAAGTGGCTACAATGAGATTCCTTGCTGGTCTTGAGTTGCATGTATGGTCTCCTTGTTAGTTTTGGCATGCATCATTATGCATGTGTGTTATTGGTTCTATTGTTATCATGGGCATGGGTTTTTCTAGGTGTGACAGTGATCTTCAACCTTGCCTTTCCATTTTCGGATAGCCATGGTGTGATGGGATTCTCATGCTTTGGTTGAGATGGATTTCCGAACGGATTCGAAGATAAGAGAGGTGGATCTTTGAATGAAAAAACATATGACTTAGTTATCCCTTAACTAGAATGTGAATTGCGATAAAGACACAGACCTAGTGACGCCGAAACCAGACTATGGGTTGCAGTAGATCTAGGTATTGTGTGCCATGGTGGGCCTAGAAATCATTGTCAGTGAATGGTGAGATGTACGGTAAAGCTAGAGGTGGTTTTTCTTGATCAAGCCTAGGAATCCTTGTTGGTGAATTATTTTTTAAATTCCGGAGGGTTGTGTCTTGATTATGGACTAGTGATCCCTAGATCGTATTGTGGATTGCGGTAAATCCTAAAGACTAGGAGAGAGGAAAATTCCTCACTGTGTAGGTGGATAAATTCGGTGGCATCCATGCTTTTTTATGGCCTAGTGATCTAGTGAGGATTATGGTAAAGCTAGGTATTGTATGTTTATTGTTTTGGCCTAGTGCTTCAATGAGGATTATGGAAAAGCCTGGTTCTATTGATGAGGGTATGGTGGTGTAGCCCCGGGAAGCCATGGTTGAGTTTTGGTTATGAGTCCCACATTCATGCTTTGAATATGGCACAGGGGTGACTTGCTAAAAGAAAGATTTTGTTCATCCAATCTATGGTCGGGTGGTACGTGGAAGTCCCAAACCCAGTTGGCTTATGCATTCATTAATAATATTTCCTTCACCTTGGTATTTCATGTGTAAATGTACTGCCTCATATGTGGTATTTATGCTTGTTTTTTCCTTGTTATTTCTATTGGTTATATGCTGGTTATGAGCATGTTTTATGACAGTTATGATGTATGGATATTATCATTTTTTGGTTGATAAATGAATGAATGATGAATATATGACCTAATAGATGATAATGCATCTAAGTTGATAAGGCTTCAATGCTTCCTTATGAATCTCAGATAAGTATGAGATCCCTATGCTCAGATCTGTTGTTATGACCTGTAGATGACATGTGCACAATGTGTTCGATGAAATGTAGGTCATGGTTAGGCTTGGTTAGGTAAAGTCCTTGATAAAGTTTTGTGTTAGAGGATTTGTCTTGGTGTCATTTATTTTCTTGGAAAGTCTCATCAAGTTCTGGGAAGTAGTTTGGAGACTAGCCCTAAAAAAGTGGCTTAAATCTCGCAGACTCTGGTACAAAAATTGTTGAAAAAGACTACAATCTCTCCCTTGCAGGCATTTTTGGAGCTATTGGAGGGTACCAACCTCATGCATTCCCATCTCATGGAAGCTATTGGAGGTTTAATTCATTGAAATTCCAGGTTAACTTACGGGTTGGGCACTTAGAGTGGTAGATTGGCTCCTGGGGGTCCTGTACACCTAATGGAGATCTGTAATGTGTTGGTTCGTCAATTGCACTTCCTTAACTACACTTAGGGAGTTGAATCATATCATAGTAACTCTTCATCACATGTTTACCCCGGTGTACCAATCAACTTGGGTAAATGTGGGAGGAGGGTGTTACATAGGTAGTCCTCCCATCTTGATGGCTTATACATCACATAAATTTGCAACACATCCTCAATTATCTAATTAACTTGCTCTGTTTTCTAATCAAAATAGGGTAGTATGCTATGCTAAAATTCCTTGCAGGTGTGGTTTGCAGGCATTGAGTTGCATGTATGTTTTCCTTGCTAATTTTGGCATGCATCATTATGCATGTGTGTTCTTGGTTCTCTTGCTGTCATGGACATGGGTTTTTCCAGGTGTGACAGTGTTCTTCAGCCTTGCCTTTCCATTTTCAGATAGCCATGGTGTGATTGGATTCTCATGTTTTGGTTGAGATGGATTCAAAGCTAAGTGAGGTGGATCTCTGAATGAAAGAACACATGGCCTAGTGATCCCTGAACTAGGTTGTGGATAGCGGTAAATCCACCGACCTAATGACCCCTGATGAGCCTCATAAATGGGTAATTATATGGGCTCATTTTACCTCCTAACCTAGTCAAATCAACCATTCTCTTAGCTTGTATGATTTTCTGATTATATTTATGCTTATAGGGTAAGTTGAGTTAATTATGATGCCATGTGGTCTAACATGTATTTAATGCAGATTATTGATGGATTTCGAGGTCAAAGTCAAGGATCCAGTGGTCAAATTACAACAATAACTCGAAGTAGACAGAGGAGAGGACCTATAGGAGGGAATCCCCCTCATTTGTTACTCCTCACTTCAAATTCCCCTTCATTCAGCTCGGAGTACAAGCAACCGAATCATGCACTAGAAGGCAACCGAGCAAGTAGAGGATGACTGATAGTTATCTCGAGTTTTGGGAGCCAAGCCTCCCTGATTTTAAGGAAGCCGTTGGTAGCTTTAGATGTATAAGTAGAGAGGCCTAGGGCCTCACTAGGGTCGGATTTTTTTTGCTTGTGTAAACTTTGCTCAAATTTCGAGCTTATTGTTTTGTGACAGTGTCATGTAATCTTGCTATTGTTTTGATATTGAAGATGGAATCCTTTTTTAGCTAGCACTGAGTTACCTTACAGGGCTGAAGCTCTTGGGTTAGGGCCCAATCCAGGTAGCCAAACTTCTCTTTACTTTTATTCGTATACTTTACTTCAGTTTGTAGATTAATTTGTTGTTAGATGTATTTTTCTTATGGTTGAGAATAGGTTGCTTTTGATGATTTAGTAGTTTGCTTCCATTTGTGCTTTCTATTACAGGTTAAGTAGTGATCAAAGAAGATTCAAAAGGCTAACCATAGGGCTTTGGCCTCTCTTCCTCCCTCTGGGACCATGATTTGAGGCAAAGACTCTCTTGGTGCCCCAAAAACACAGATTTTCCTCATTCATAGGACTTCTAGTGTTTGCAGCTCTCTAGTAGGTGGATAGTCCAGTTTTTCTTTTCTTTAGATCTTCTTTATCATGTTCACTTCTTGATTTATAATAGTCATTTTTCATGCTTTCCTTTCTTATAGCATTTCCCAGCATTTCCTTCTATACATCATAGTTTAGGCCATTTAATGCAAAACTCTGTTTTTCCTAGGATGCACTCATTTCATTGGTTGCTTGATTTTCTTGGTTGACTGTCAGTTTCTATGCAGTAGATCTCTTCCAGAAGTATTCCAGCTTACCATCAAACACACCCTCCATCTGATCCATGCCCTGTAGGTCCTCACCTCAATTCTGCCCTAGTTTCCTTCATTTTTCATAAAACTTTTTCCTCTCTCCTTCAGCAAACCCAATCATCTTTCCCTTTCCTGGTGACTCATGGTAGACCGTAGGCACCGTAACACCTCACTCCAACCTTCATCCACCTTTTCCACCCACTCTCACACCCTAAAAATAGTGAAAATTTCTCTCGGCTTCCTCTTGTAGGCCTCATGTAGTTTCTCTGTTTTCCTACTATAGTTTTCCTGTGTCCTCCTGTAGTTTTTCCTATAAACTTTCTTTCGAAGGCTGAGTGTGGGAAGATCCTCCAGAAGGCCACCTAAGACCTCCTATGACCCATCCACACCATCCTACATCCTCCCAAGCTCTAAAACCGCCCTCTAACGCCACCTTTTCATTGCCACACTCACACACAATAAATTAGATGCATGTTAAATTCACATAAAAACACATAAAAATCCAAAAATATGTTTTTTTGCTTATTTACTTCCAGAAATAGCATGGTTAGATGTTGTTTATTTCCTTGAGTAGGTAATGGCATTTCTTTCATGGTTTTCATAATGTTTTTGGCAAAAGTAGAATTAGCTTGTTAATTAGGATTTACTAGGTTTTGCTTTACATTCCAGTCTTTCTCCTTTCTGCAGTTAGAATGGAATCTGTAGAGTAATCTTTCTTTCCTTTCATCACACATAGAGCTTCTTCTGAAATCTATAGAAGTTGGCTTGAGCTCCTAGTGATCTCGTGCCAGATGACCAAGTGACAACCTACAGTGAGAACTAGTACATGTGCATATAGCACTGATGCTTACAAGTTTGTTACGAACTACCGGGTTGATAAAAGTAAAGTTGGAAACCCAGGAGTTGTAGCATTCTTGCTGCAATATTGGCACTCACCACTTTTTGGCGCCATTTCCGAGGAAGATTCAGAGTATTCTGTGATTACACCTTTCTTCTATTCTCTATTGCAACATTCTGCTAATAGTTTATTTCGGCAAAATTAGACTAGTCATTTCTTTTCTTTCAGTTCTGCATTTCCTTTTTTTCCTTTTCAATTTTGCAAATTTCCATTCAGCAATTTCATTTCAGCTAGTGCAATTTGTTTTGTTCAGTTCACAATTTCAGTTTCTGCAAGTACTTTCAGTGTGGGGAAAAGAAACAAAAAACCAACCAAAAATATTTCCTTTCATGCTCGTAAGAATAGAGATAACTTAGGAAACTTTTTGCCCAACACCCCCACTACTACACACAGCCAACCTTCTCTCTTCTTCAATGGCTGCAATCAAGAAGAAACCTTAGGTGAAAAATTAGACATATTTGAAGAACCTATAGGGAAGAAGAAGAAGAAACCATTCCTTTGGAGCCACTGACTAAAAACAAAAATGCTAGGGGGAATGGAGAGAGAATAGAAGGTATCTTCCCCATTCGGGAGACTAATAGGGACACCAAAATGAAGAATATAAGTTCTTCAACCCTACCTCACTTCCATGGTCTGACTACAAAAGATCCTGACACCTTCTTGTTTGAGTTTGTTGTCATCTGTTGAACTTATGACTGTGCAGAAGACAAGCAAAAGTTGAAACTGTTCCCTTCTACTCTCAAGGACGTAGCACTGTGCTGGTTCATGGGATTACTTGGTAATAGCATCAAAAGTTGGGCTCAGATGCAGCAAGCCTTTAACAACAAGTATCGAGACTATTATAGGTCAAAAGATACTAAAGAAGAAATCTTCCGAATGACCATAGGAAGTGATGAGTCCCTGGAAGATTATAAAGAGAGGTTCCAGCTTAGTTACAAAAGGGTTAGGTCTACACTTGACCCTGAGTCTTTGAAGTTAGCCCTGCTCAGGGGAATTCAGGAAGACCTTTTAGAAACCCTCCATCTACTAGCCGAGGTATACATCTACCAACTATCCTATCAGGACACAAAGACTGTTTTTAGAAACCATTCTAGAGCAGCCAGAAAGAAAGGTAGGGGGAGTCAACCCATAGCCAGTACCTCTTCTTCCAATTCATCCATTAAAGGTGAAATTGGAAACATGCTGGAAGACTTCAAGAGTGAGATGTTTCAGAATCTTTCCATGTAAATGGATACCTTCCATATCAAAAGAAAACAAGAGGAATTAGAGAGGGCTTTGGCCATTTTTTGCCCTAGATGCACCAGGAGGCATCCTAGGAATGAATTCCCATTGAACTCTATAGAGGTTTGATCAGTCTGTGAAGAAGATCATTCTACAGATAAGTGCCCTTCCTTGCCCAGACTTAAAGTTGTATACCAAGGAGCTGAAGGAGTCACTGAACAGATCTATTACATAAACCAAAGGAGGCTGCATGGACCTAGACTATACCAGCAAGGGATGCAAAGGACATCTCAGGCATACTACAACCCCAACCAAGTCACCTCCATACCTTCTTGGCCCCCCCTGCTCATCCTTCCTGGTCCACACCTCCTCCTTGGTCCTTCACATCTCAATATCATGCCCAACCAGCCACCCATTCATTTCAATCCTATGCTCAACCGCAACCTCAATGGAATGCATCTCATCAGGGGTGGAGGCCCCAATACAACTCTCTTCCCGCTCTTCTGCCTCCACCACCTGCCCAACCACAACCGTTACCTTCTGCTCCACCAACGCAACCCCAAATGCCTGCCTAACTAAATCCGAACCCGAAAAACAGATAGGCTCAGCAAGTGTATAGTGGGGAACCATCATGCCCAACTTATGCTGTGGAGATTCAAGAAATGAACTTGTGATCCGGGAAAGTTCTCCCAGATAGCCAGCCTCCACCTAGGGAGGTTGAGGAAGATAAGGAGGAAAACAAACTTAAAGCGAATCCACCCTTTCTTGAGAGACTATCCATGACAACCCAGCCTACCCCAGAAGAGACTCAACTCCTAAGAGAATTGAAACATTTATGTGTGAAGATACCACTTCTCCAAGCCATAAAAGATGTGCCTATATACAATAGGTTGATCAAAGAGAAGTGCTTTAGGCATCCAGGAAGGCGCAAGAGAGATGCCCCAACCATCAATGTCATAGGACAAATAACCGACCTGATGTTGGGGCAGATAATCTGTCCAAAGTATCTGGACCCTAGAAGCCCAGTAGTTGATGTCCACATCAATGGCACAATGGTCCCACATACCTTGATTGATCTGGTAGCTGCCATTAATGTGATTACAAAGGACACCATGCTCAAACTTAACCTCCAGGGCTCCTTGAGGAAGACCACGATAGTGCTGCGGCTAGCAGATCGCTCCACAGTGACCCCTGAGGGGATTGTCAAAGATGTGATGGTCTCCATTGATTCTTGGGAGTACCCTACTGATTTTTTAGTTCTCCAGCCAAAGGAAAAGCTCACTGGGTATCCTCTCATTCTGGGAAGACCCTAGTTGGCTACAGTTGATGCCTACATTAGCTGTCGAGCTAGGAACATGACCATAAAGAATGGGCACATGTCCAAGCAATTAACCCTATATCCTCTTGCCCAACCCTTGCTATAACATGATCTACCTCTCTAGTTGGAGGAGGAGGATGAGGATGAAGTTTCTTCTGCACCACTATGTACATTAGAAATTTCCATGGGGAGTAAACCGCAATATGAGGATGATATGATTGAAAATTTGATTCAGAATCCACCTCCTAGTGTGTCACCATTAGAAGACATAGTAAGAGAAACCCAAAACAACACCTCAACTAATCTCTGTGTGGCCGATCCCACTTCTCTCCGTGTTAAAAATATAGAGTTCAACCTAAAAAGAACATTGAAAATCAATCCATCCCTAGCTACTTCCCAAGAGAAAGAGCTATGCAGCATATTGAGAAAACATCTAGATGCCTTCACCTGGAGTTATAAGAAGATGAAGGGAGTGCACCCTTTCATATGTACTCATCATATATACATCAAGGAAGATTGCAAACCAGTCAGGCAGCCTCAAGGGAGGATGAACCCAGCACTCAAAGATTTTGTTAAGGAAGAACTGCAGAAATTGCTTGATGCAGGATTCATCTATCCCATCTCTGATAGTGAATGGGTCTCTCCTTTGGTGCTAGTGCCAAAGAAAAATGGTAAGTGGAGAATCTGTGTCGACTATGATTAATTGAACAAAGCCACTAAAAAGGACCATTTTCCTTTACCTTTCATAGATCAAGTGTTAGACAGTCTGGCAAGGAAAACATTTTTTTGCTTCCTAGATGGGTTTAGCAAGTACAATTAGATTCAAATCAGCCCAAAATACCAAGATAAGACCACTTTCACTTGTCCTTGGGGTACCTTTGCATATCGGGTCCTTCCTTTTGGTTTGTGCAATGCTTCAACCACTTTCCAAAGAGCGGTATTGAGTATATTTTCTGAACTGGTTCATGATGTAGTAGAAATATACATGGATGATTTTACTCATTATGGCTTTGACTTTCAGGAAGCTTTATCTAACCTAGTAAAGTTGTAGATAAGTGTATTGAGATGAACTTGTCCCTCAGTTCGGAAAAATGTGACTTCTTAATGACTGAAGGGACCGTGCTAGGTCATGCAATATCTCAACAAGGACTGTAGGTGGACGCCAACAAAATTGCCATCATCCAAAGGGTCCCAACTCCTCAAAAGGTGAGAGATGTCAGAAGTTTCCTAGGTCTAACTGGATATTAAATGAGATTCATTAAAGACTTCAGCAAGCTAGCCTCTCCTTTGTTTCGCCTTCTAGGAAAATATGTTGAGTTCATATGGTCGGAAAACTGTCAAGAAGCCCTAGATACCTTGAAGAGCAAGCTAGTGACTATCCCAATTCTCAAAGGCCCAAACTGGGCCCTACCCTTTCACACAAATCCCTCGAACAAAGCAATAGGAGTAGCCTTAGGACAAATTGATGAAAAGTTAGCTTATGCCATATACTTTATAAGCAAAAACTTGTCAAAGGCAGAGTTAAACTGTACAGTGATCGAGAAGGAACTCCTAGCTTTCGTGCATTCCTTAAACAAATTCAGACATTATATCACAGGCTATCAAACCTTGTGCACACTGATCATGCTGCAATTAGATATTTAATGAACAAACCAGATTTAAATGCTCACATTATTAGATGGTTGCTTTTACTACAGCAGTTTGATCTGACCATTATTGATAAGCCCGGTAAAGAGAATGTTGTTGCTGACTTTTTGTCTAGAGTAAATTTGCCTGCAGGTGAAGAAGGAATGGTGGATGACCAAATGCTAGATGAACACCTATTTTCTATATCAGTACTCTCTCCATGGTTTGCTGATATAGCAAACTACTTGGTTTCATCACAGTTCCCACCACAGCTATCCTCAAAAGGGAAGAGCAAGATAGTAAGGAAAAACACCCCTTTCACCTGGATTGGAGGCAATCTCTTCAAACTTGGCCCAAATAAAATCTTGAGAAGATGTGTCAGGGAGGAGGAAGTATTTGACATCCTCTTGACCTGTCATGACGGGCCTTGTGGAGGTCATTTTGCAGCAAAAAGAATTGCCTTCAAGATATTGCAAGCAGGCTACTAGTGGCCCACTCTTCATTAGGATGTGAGGAGATACACGAGCCAATGTGGTCGGTGTTAGAGGATGGGGAAACCCACTCCAAAGGATGAAATTCCCATGCAACCTCAAGTGACCTTTGAGCCATTTGAGAAGTGGGGCACGAACTTTGTGGGACTTATCAACCCCCCTTCAAAGTAGAAATAGTACATCATTGTGTGCACTGACTACCTGACAAACTGGGAAAAGACAAAAGAAATAAAAGTAGCGAAAAAGGAAAAAGTAGTTGATCTTTTGAGAGAAAACATATTCTACAAGTTCGGGTATCCTAGAGAGTTGGTCACAGACCAAGGCAATCAGTTCACTTCCAACCTGATTGAAGAACTGCTCACATATCATAAGATCAAGCACAAGACTTCCACCCCTTACCATCCACAAGCCAATGGGCAAGTGGAGGTCACTAACAAATCATTGGAAGGGATCATAACCAAGGTAGTGAGCAGTAGTAGAAAAGACTGGGCGGACAGATTAGTTGAGGCCACTTGGGCCTACAACACAACATGGAAGACCACCACTCAATAGAGTTTGAATTCAATACCCTAAGGATGGTAGCTCAGCTGGACCTAGACCTCAGCCATGCACAAACGGAGAGATTACTTCAGCTCCATGGATTGGATGAATACAGATTGCAAGCCCTTCCCCAAATAGAGGTAGTTCAACTTCAGAGAAAGATATGGCATGACAGAAATATAAGGGAGAAGCAATTCCAAGAGGGAGATTGGGCATTGCTCTATGATTCAAGATACAAGGATTTCAAAGGCAAGCTAAGGAAAAGATGGCTAGGACCCTACACTGTGGAGAAATGCAATGACAATGGTTCAATTCTGATCAGAACCATTGATGATGAAGCCATCCCCATGCTTGTCAATGGACATTGATTGAAAGTCTACAAGAAACCCCTCTCCAAGCGAGAGTTTATTGAAGTTTTGAATAAAACAGTGATGGTAGTGGAGTATGTCCTAGCTTCCACTTCACCCACTCACTAGAGAAGAAGAAAAAAATAAGGGCTCAAGTGAAAACCTCCATGAGGCGCTTGAGTCCCATCATTGGGTTGAAAACCTCTTCTGAGGCAGCCAAGTGATGTCAAAAAAAGAGAAAAAAAATAAAGAGGAAAAAATAAGATCCTTAGGTGAAAACCTCCCTTGGAGGTGCCCAAGGCAGACAATTAAGGTGAAAACCTCTCTGAGGCACCCTAGTTGTTTTCAAAAAAGAAAAAGAGAAGGGAAAAAATGAAATTTTATTGCATTGCAAGTTTGCAGGAGGACTACAGGGAGAAGAAGAAGGTGCCAAGGGGACCCTGACAGTCATCCCAACATCCCTCTCATCTTCTCCACACCTTCCTCTATCATTTTTGGCATTTCTTTCACCCCACTGTACCTCTTCTTCCAAAACTGTGTTTTCTACAAAAGGCTATGTGTTTTCTACAGGAGGCTCCTGTAAGAATTACAAAGAGCCAAAAATGTCTACAAAAGGAAGTTTGAGGGACTAGGAAAGCTTCATGAGGAACCTATAATCCCTCTTACCATGTCCAAACCTCCTTTCCATCATTTCCAAGCCTGCATCAAACTCCAAGCATCATTATTATTTTTTTTTTCCCTTTCCAAAAAAAAAAAACACAAAAAAAACAGTTTTTCAGTTTTGATAAAAACCAAAAATAAGAGAAAAGGCACCATCAACTTCACCTGAAGCTTACCTACTATCCCTCCATATTTATCTCCACCTATGGCATCATTCTCGAGCTCCAAGAAAGAGAAATAACTGAAGTTTCAAAGGGGGAAGCAACAAGCTCCTGTAGGAATTCCTGTAGCAGCTAATCCCATAGAAGTCCAGCACCAACATCAAAAGAGTGCACATCTACAGGTTGAAAAGGCACATGCAGCTCAGCTCCAACAAAGGAAGAATCTGCAAAACCACACAACAACACCTCAGCAAGCAGAGACAACATGCACGAGGGAAAATGAAATCATGCAGGAACACCTCACAGTCGATGGCAGCAAATACACTAGGATCATAGGTAAGTAACTAAGTCACTCCTCTATTAGCATCTGTGTAATTAGAAATCCTATGAAGGCAACGACATGGTTGAAAGCGAAAGAGGAAAAGGTGGCCAGTTAACTTGGCAACCTTCATTTAGTTGACTCCACTTAACCGAGATGTCACCAGCACGTGCGCATAGTCAACTCCAGCAAAAGATGCTAAGGACAGGTAGTGGGAGGAAGAGTTAACCCTGATGCAATAATGAGGGATGATTATGAGGAGTGGCCATGATGACCAACCAGGTGGGGACCAACGGTCCTAATTTGGGCAATGTACACCTTGCCAGCTCAGCACTCATAACCAGAAATATCCATAAAGGGTAATGAGCACTCCTCCCCGTGCACTCTCACCACCTTTTCTTCATTTTCTCCTCATAACTCAGCCACACAACAGTCTTCTTGTGACCCCACAACCTTGTAACCACCATCCTCCATCGATTTTCTCCATATTCTTGCTCTTGGAATTTTCTACAGGAGCACCTACAGGAAATCTATAGGAGCACCTACAGGAAATCTACAAGAGTGATAGCAGGCTTCTACAGGAGGGGCAGTAAGTCATTTTGAAGGGATGAAATGTGATTTTTGGCAGGAATTTCAGTCTGAAGAGGTAGGTTTCATGAATTCCCTCTAATTATATCTCAAAATGTGAAAGAGTGGTATCAAATTGAAGATAAACGAGTCTTTAAGAGGGTAGGAGATACATAAAAAATCTGGTTGTTAAAAAAATGATCTGAATTGGATCCATAGAAAGACTGTCGAGAACCATGACTGAATTAGGTTGAATAAATCTATAAAAAAAATCCAAAATAGTATCAAAAACACCCTGAACTAGTGGCAATGGCAGCCGACGTGGAACGATGAGGACCTCGGTCAAAGCGCGCTGACCAAGGCCCAGGGAGACTGCACAGGAGGCCAAAGAAGCCCCTGGGAGCCCCAGAATGGGAAAAGGATGAGGTTTTTGATGCGTGCTTAGCGCAAATCGCGCATTGTTAGGCGAATAGGGCCCTGAAGAGGGAAGCCCGAGCACTTGGTCACATCGGGAGTAGGAAACCGCGGGCGGAAAAAGCAAAAAATGCTAACGTACGAAGGCGGGACCCATGCACTAGAAAACCGGCGGTATTGATTGGGGTGCTCTTGAACGGTAAGAGGTTTTGGACAGGAGCGAAGCGATTCCATACACCGATCAACGCATGGCAGGCGGAGGTGAGAGAAAACCACCGTTGATTGCACGCTATCGGTCAAGCAAGTTAACCACACGAAACGTGCATATGGCATCGGATCTAGAGGGCCCTGATCGAACGGTCGAGATTGCACCTGATGGAAAGAAGTGGAATCGATAGGGAATTAAGCCGCGTTCTAAAGGGATTTGGAATCCGTTTGACTGCCACGGTGGAGGAAGAACCCATCCATGGCGTAACTCAAGAAACGAACCGACGAAGCATGCTGGCACCATTTAGAGGAGGACAATTGGCCACTCCCTGAGCATTCATGATGACGCCAAATGCAGGGAACTCCAATCGTAGCTACAAAAGGTGAATTGGAACAGGTGGAAGAGGAACCGAACAGGCATAGGGATAGAATGGCTAAAGCCGTGAACAGAGACAGTAGAATCAGTTAGATTTGGAGTCGGAATTGAGAAGAGTCCAAGCGACCTAGAGAGACAGTGAACAGTGAACCCAGAGAGGAGGACTGAACACAGAGAACACTAAAGCTAAGCAGAAGAGATAGAGGGTCGAGCTGACCAGAGGCAGCATCGAGCACCAAAGAGCTTGAAGATTCAAGCCTTCCCATAGAGGAATCTGTCCGGACTGAGCATCACATTTGGCTCTTTCCACTGTAGGCCAAGAGGTCGTAGAGCTAGTAGGAAGAAGAAGAGTCCATGTACTCCAAGTGGCTTGGGGAATCCAAGAACCACCTGGCCAAGAAAAATTTGCTTCAGGAGAACTCATATTGAGTCCCTATATTGTAATTTTTCTGCTGAAAGACACAATAAAACAAGGCCACCACTGAAGTTGGACCGTAGACGTAGCCCTGGAGAATAGGGTGAACTCCTTATTAAAATTTCTTGTGTCTTTATGATGGCTTACTGTATTTCTCTGCTGTCTTTCCATTTTATTGTCTGTGTATTGTCAATCTGATAGATCTGTTGTTTCAATAACACAGAACACACACACCGGCACATGAGTTTGTAATACCTTAGTTTATTAAATCTTAACTGATGGCACTCATAGGGTGAATATCAGATCAAGTTGTATCAGAGCTCAAGGTTGTAAGATTAGACAAGCTTGTGATGGTATAGCTATGAATGCTCACAAGATCAAAGCTCAAATTAGGAGAAGGAGAGTTGGTGGAAACTAGTCCTGAAATTGGGAGAGTCTATCCTCGAAAAGCCATGTCAGAAGAAGGTTCTATGGGGCCAAACCCTCAATTCATAGAGAGTTTCCTAGCTATAAAGTCTATGGTTGAAGAAATGTACAAAGACTTTAGAAAGCAAAAAGTGGAAGATGCATTAGGCTCTAAGCAAGAGAAAGAAGATGATGAGTCTCACTTCCATGACAACTCCAAAGGAAAGGGGAGAGAGGAAAACATTCTGACACCTCCTAATAGCCCTGTACATAATAAGAAATCATATTTGATTAAGTTAGATGTTAAATTTGATTTTCCTATATATGATGGAGAGCTAAATGCTGAAAATTTGGACAATTGGATTAGACAAATTGATGTGTATTGCAGGGTACATAACATAAACTTAGACAAGAGTAAGATTCAGCTGGCAAGCCTACACCTAGGAGGCACTGCCTTGGTTTGGTGGGAAGGTAGAACCCAAGCTGATATGAAAATCTATGGTAAGACCATCTCTATCTGGAGTGACTTCGTTTCTGCAATAAAAAAACAGTTATATCCATTGGCCTACATGCATCAGGCCATGATGAGTTGGCAAACTCTTCAGCAATTGAAGCGGAAACATGTACAAGGGTATACTCAAGAGTTCAGAAAGAGAGCATTGACGTTGGGTATCTCACTAGACTAACTAAAGACTCTTTTGAAGTACATTGGTGGTCTACACAGCTACATGAGGCATACCATCCTCATGTTTAATCCCACTAGTATAGATGAGGTATCTGTACAAGCTACTCATCTAGAAGCTAGAGGAAAGAATGGAAATCCAGAAGTTGGGGGACCATCCCAACCCACCGTAAGCAAGAACAAGGAGAATTAGCAACTACACCTCCTAAGAAACCATACCCATTAGGATGGTTGAATGATAAAGCACAACTACAAGTGACTAGACAGTGCAAACTCAAGTTTTCTTTTGGGTCAACATTTGTAGATGAGGTCGAGTTAGACATAATTCCTTTGGATATATGTGGAATTGTTTTAGGAAGTCCTTACTTGTATGATAGAAAGGCTATTTCCTATAGAGTTGAAAACAAGTATCTACTGGTTAAAGATGGAATCGAATACTTTGTAAGAGCTCATAAACTCAAGAATAATTATACTCTCATAAAATCAAAACAGATGAAAAGAATGGTTAATTCATGCAAACAATTCTTACTGATGGTTGTAAATGAAAAGAAAACTAATAAAACCAATGTATTTGAGGGCTGTAATGCTGAACAACAAGCTGATATAGAAAATATTGTTTCAGATTTGATGTCTTGTTTCAAGAACCTAAAGTTCTGCCACCCAAAAAGGGAATAGTACATGATATTATTTTGCAGCAAGATGTTCCATTGCCTAACATTGGGATGTACAGGTTGTCTGCTTTAGAGAATTCTGAAATCAAGAAGCAGGTGTAGGAGTTGCTCGAGAAGGTCTTCATCAGGCCTAGCACATCACCATGTGGGTCACCAATCATTTTGGTGAGAAATAAAGATGGCTCGTGGAGAATGTGCATTGATTACCGAGCACTAAATAAGATAACAATAAAAAATCATTATCCCCTTCCTCGCATAGATGATATTTTAGATCAATTAAAAGAAGCTATTTATTTCACCAAGCAGTATTTGCACAGTGGATACCATCAGGTCAAAGTTGTAGAGCAAGATGCATGGAAGATTGCTTTCAGAACAAAGCAGGGATTGTATGAATGGCTGGTTATTCCTTTTGGCTTAACTAATGCTCCAACTACTTTCATGAGATTAATGAATGATGTGCTCATACCTTTTCTTGATGATTTTGTTATTGTGTATCTAGATGACATTCTGATTTTAGTAAAATGTGGGAAGAACATTTAAAGCATGTTAAGCAGACATTATATGTTTTGAAAAGAGAAAAAATTTATGTTAAACTCTCAAAATGTTCTCTAAACTACTTGGGTCATATAGTAGGGGGAGGTGAATTGAAAATAGATCCCTCTAAAGTGGCAGTCATTGTGAACTAGCCTAAACCCAGGTCTACTACAGAAGTGAGAAGCTTCCTAGGAGCAGCACAATATTGGAGGAAGTTCATCTCTAACTTCTCCTTGATTGCAGCTCCCTTACATGCTTTAACAGGATTGAATAAGGTGTTTCAGTGGGGAGGCAAACATTAGAAATCCTTCGACACCTTGAAAGAGAAAATAAGTACAACACCTGTACTAGCACTGCCAGATTTACAAAGACCATTTGAGATCCAAACTGATGCCAGTGACTATGCCATGGGAGCAGTGTTGACACAACACGACAAACCCATATGTTATCATTCTGAGACTTTTAATCCTGTAGTAGTTAACTATCCTACATATGATAAAGAATTGTATGCATTAGTTTAGAGTGTGAAAAAGTGGAAACATTATTTAATGGGCAAAGAGACACTAATACATACTGATCATCAGCCACTTCAATATCTACACTCCCAAATTAAGTTGCAACAATGAAGACACTACAGATGGATGGGTTTTCTACAACAGTTTCACTTAGTCATCAGATATAAAAAGGGCATACACAACAAGGTTGCAGACATGTTATCTAGACCCATTATAAATGCATCTACCATACTTAAGCATAATTCTGTGCTACATGAAAGCTACATAGAACAATATGCTCCAGATATGGATCTTAAAGATGTATATGCAACTTTGAGTCAAGGCAAAAGAGTAGAAGAATTGGACTATCATTTAAAGGACCGACTCTTATACCATTGTGGGAAACTCTAAATTCCACAAATTGAGAGAGTAAAGATCATTAGGGAAGCACACAATTCTCTGATATCAGGTCACTTTGGAGTAAGCAAAACAGTTGCACAACTGCAAATATTCTGTTATTGGACGAAATTGAATGAGACAGTTTCTAGATATGTAAGAGGGTGTGCCATGTGTGCTAAAAGAAAGCCCAACAATAGAAAACTAGGCTTGTACACTCCATTGCCAGTTCCTTCTCATCCTTGGGAAAGTGTTTCCACGGATTTTGTTGGAGGACTGCCTAAATCTAGGAAAGGTCATGATTATCTATACGTTGTTGTGGATAGGTTCAGCAAAATGTGTATTTTGATACCTTGTAGTAAACATATCACAGCTGAACAAAAATTTTGATTACCCACTTCCATTGTATCTGATTGAGACACCTGATTTGTGGGGAAGTTTTGGTCTAGTCTGTGGGAACTAATGGACACCAAATTAAAGAAAAGCACAACTTTTCATCCACAAACAGATGACCAGACAAAAGTAGTAAACAGGACTGTGATCCAGTTACTGAGAGGATATTGCAGTAAACATCCTAAGCTTTGGGATGAACACTTTTGTTATGTGCAACATGCTTACAACAGATCCAAACACTCTTCTACACAGAGATCTCCTTTTCAGACCTGCTTTTGTTTCACACCAAGGTCTCCTTTGGATTTTGTCTTTGGTAAAGACACCATGGTTGATGGACATAGTGATGTGGACAAGGCAACCAGGTTCACTGAACAGATCTAGGAGATCCACCAGGTAGTAAAGGAACAACTAGAAAAGCGCCAGGCCAAGTATAAGGCTAGGCATGATGAGCATCGGATGGAGCAGAGTTTTCAAGTTGGAGACCAAGTCTGGCTGTATATCAGCAAGGACAAGATGCAAGGTGAAGGTAAAAAGCTAAAGCCTATTAGGTATGGACCTTTTAGAATACTTGAGAAAATTGGTGAAAATGCTTTTCGCCTTGATCTACCAGCTTACATGCACATCTACTCAGTCGTAAATGCAGATTGTTTGAGATTGTTTGAACCTTCAATGATTGAGGACCCTAAAGAGAAAAGTCAATTGCCTTCTATTGATGACCTGCTACCTGAATACCTCAATGAGTTGCAGGAAGACACCATGTTGGACAGAAAGGTGAGGACAACGTGTAGGGGAGATGTTGAGTACCTCAGCATTGGGCTCAAAGGTTCAAAGTCGAGCAACGCAAAATGGATTGAGATTGGAAAAGTGAAGAAACAATATCCTCACTTAGTCGATGCTTGAAAACCAACTTTTGGTGGTCCAAAAGCTTTTTCAGTAGGGAGGTTGTGATCCGAATTGGATCCATAGAAACACTGTCGAGAACCATGACTGAATCATGTGGAACAAATCTCTAAAAAAATCCAAAACAGTATCAAAAACACCTTGAACCAGTTGCAATGGCAGCTGATGTGGAACGACGAGGACCTCGGTCAAAGCACATTGACTGAGGCCCATGGAGACCGTGCAGGAGGCCAAAATAGCCCTTGGGAGCCTCGAAATGGGAAAGTAGCCCCTGTTCGCTAGAAGAACAGGGCCCTGAAGGGGGAAGCCTGAGCACTTGGTCACATCGGAGCCAGGAAACCATGGGCGGAAAAAGCGAAAAATGCTAACGTATGAAGGCGGGACCCACGCACTGGAAAACCAGCGGTATTGATCGAGGTGCCCTTGAACGGTAAGAGGTTTTGGACAGGAGCGAAGCAATTCCATACATCGATCAACGCATGGCAGGCGGAGGTGAGAGAACACCGCCGTTGATCACACGCTATCGATCGAGCAAGTCAACTGTGCGAAACATGCATATGGCTCGGATCTGGATGGCCTAGATCGGATGGCTGAGATTGCACCCGATGGAAAGAAGCAAAATTGACAGGGAATTAAGCCACGTTCTAAAGGGATCTGAAATCTATTTTACCACCACAGTGGAGGAAGAACGTATCCACGACGTAACTGAAGAAACGAATCGACGGAGCATGCTGGCGCCATTTAGAGGAGGAAAAGTGGTCACTCCCTAAGCGTTCATGATGATGTCAAACACAGGGAACTCCAAGCACAACTGCAGAAGGTGAATCGGCACAGGCGGAAGAGGAACCGAACAGGCATAGGGATCGAATGGCTAAAGCCGTGATCAAAGATAGTCGAATCAATTAGATTTGGAGTCGGAATTGAGAAGAGTCCAAGCGACCCAGAGAGACAGTGAACAGTGAACCCGGAGAGGAGGACTGAACACAGATAACAGTAAAGCTAAGTAGAAGAGACAGAGGGTCGAGCTGACTAGAGGCAACATCGAGCACCAGAGAGCTTGAAGATTCAAGCCTTCCCATAGAGGAATCTTTCTGGACTGAGCATCACATTTGGCTCTTTCCATTGTAGACCAAGAGGTCACAGAGCTGGTAGGAAGAAAAGGAGTCTGTGTACTCCAAGTGGCTTGGGGAATCCAAGAACCACCCTACCAAGCAAAATCTGCTTCAGGAGAACTCATATTGAGTCCCTGCATTGTAATTTCTCTGCTGAAAGACACAATAAAACAAGGCCACCACTGAAGCTGGACCGGAGACGTATCCCTGGAGAATAAGGTGAACTCCTTATTAAAATTACTTGTGTCTTTATGATGGCTTACTGTATTTCTCTACTGTCTTTCCATTTTATTGTTTGTGTATTGGCAATCTGATCGATCCGTTGTTTCAATAACACAAAACACACACACCAACACATGAGTCTGTAATACCTTAGTTTAATAAATCTTTAACTGATGGCACTCATAGGGTGAATATCAGGTCAAAAAAAAAAATACAGTCTCCTTTGTTTCTTTGTTTTTCTCAAAATTCTTTGTCTCCACCTCCATATTTGGTTTTTTCAAAAGAACTACAGGTAGTATGACAGGGGGGTTTATGAGAAAAGAACCCACTCAAGTGGTGGAAATATTTACAAGGGAAAAATGGATGAATTTCTTTGAGAAATTTAGAGGGTTTGATGAAGAAATTTCCCATGAATTTTCTCTCTCTCTGGTCCCTCACACAAGAACTCATGTTACTGTAACCATTAGAGGCCTCTCCATTGAAATAACCCCTGAATTCATCAGTAGGGTCACTACCCTTCCTCTTGGGCTACCTTGGAGTAAAGATGAGAAACCAATTGGCCAGGCCACTAAGAAGAAAATTTTCCAAGATAATGAAACCCCTGTTGAAGATAAAAATGGAATTAGGAGGGCTAGTATACCATATCCCTGGGATGAGGTTAGCTACCAAGTGATAAAATACATTTCTTGTGAGGGGAGGCACAACATTATCTATGGATATCATTTCAGAATCCTCCATGACTGGAGATATGGCCTGAATACCCTAGCACATCAAAAGCTCAGTATCTCTTACTTTCTCCTTCAGTCCCTCATTGAATCCAGCACCAAGGTACAAGCAGGAAATTCACAGTAGCTAACTCACCATGGCCTAATCAAAATCCTAGTAGAAGAAGCCCTCCATACCCTTACACTCCCTATAGCATGGGAATTTTTTAGAAATATGACAGTTGAGGATGACATCAAGGCATTAAACTATGATGTCAGTCCTACTGTCATTGAGGAGGGAGAACAACAAGGAGGAGAAGATGAAGCCAGTGGTGACATAGCATAGCAAGAGAGGAAGGTGGAAAGAAAAGGAATAGAGGAGGGAAGATTTGAAGAGACAAACCAGGAGGTAGAAAAAGAGACAGAGTAAGAGGAAGAAAAAGAGACAAAAGAGGGAGAAAAGGAGGCAGAGAGGGCAGAGCAAGGAGAAGAGTCCCCTGAAACTTTGGAAAGAGAAGTAGTAGCTACCCTCACTACCCTCAGTACACCAGTCAAGCCAAAGAAGAAGAGGAAAAGAAAAACCTCCATGTATTTTAGGGCAAGGAAGAGCACAAGAATTAAAATAGGCAAACCTCAGCCCTCCTCAAAGATTCCCATTACCATTGAAGATTCACCAGCTGCCAAGGTGAAAGAATCTACTTCCAAGACTCCTATAACCTATGAAAGGGGGACTCCAAGATCTTCTACATGGAAGGGAAAGGCAGTTCTACAGGACCCCGAACCATACCTACAGGAGGTTGAAACAGTCCTATAGGAGACACTGTCCAAACTACTAGAGACACAAAACCTTGAGAAAAAGATAGGAGGACAGCCAGAGGTGAAGGAGGAAGCACAAGAGCTACAAGAACCTGACCCCCAACCTAATCTTTCCTCCTATTACAATCTACTTGAGGGAGGCAGGATAATCGCACGGAAATTTGCAATTCCACTATTTTTCGAATTGGAGAAAGAGAGAGTGAGAACACATAGGTGGATGCATATAGCCAAGTCCAAAGGGGTTGAGGATATTGGCCATATGGAAAACAAACTCATGGAAATGGGTAGAGAATTGAGTGCTCTCAGAGACAGAGAAGCCATTACAAGAATCCACCTTGAAAATGAGAATGAATTACTAAGGAGGCAATTGCAGGAGAAAGAGACTCATTTGGCATACATGGCCAGCTTATCCATGGAAGCATTACAATGCAAAACACCAGCCAAATCTTATGGCCTCTATTTGAAGGATTAATGGCTTCAATTCCAAATAAAAACTTTGGCACAAAGAGGCACAATGTCTTTCCAAGATTACAGGCAGTTCATGGATTTGTGTGACCAAAGCACCTCCGAGGACAAAGCAAAGATGGCAGAATTCTACCTACATAACATGGCCCTCATAGACCTGAATGTGTGGGACCCCAATGCCAAGCTAGGGGATCTGCGATTGATGGCCATGGAATCATGGATGAACCATGAAGAATTGAGGGCAGTAGAAACGAAAAGATTGTTGATAAAAGAGAAGAATGAACCATTGATGATAAGAGCTGAGCCATCAGATCCTATGGTACTCATCAGCACACACAACCTGCTTGTCAATGACCCTTAGATTGCCCCTAAATATTTGGCCAATCAAGAACAATCAATTGCACACTTTGAAGATATGCTTAGGCTACTTGGGGAGGACTGTGTGCATGCATGCATGAGAAGATGGGACACCCTACCCCACAGTTTGCAGATCAGGGAATACCATTCCCCCATGAGGCTGAAGGAGGCATTAAAAAGAGTGCCAATGTATAAGCGCTTTATGCAAAGGCTGAATGTCAACTGGATTAGTTTCAAACTGAGTCGTCCCCTCATATTAGGCACGCTAGAAGGCAGAAGAGAAGAAGAAGAGGAGGAGCAGTGGAAGGAAATATGCAGAATTTTATGGAGAACATGAGTAGACCACATCAAAAGCTTGGAATGCTAGGGAGACCACCAGGGCCATAAAAGATGAAGAGATTGACTAGGTTGCTCAGAGGATGAGCAACACCTTCAGTAGGGGTTGATGATGAGCCTCATAAATGGGTAATTATATGGGTTCATTTTACCTCCTAACCTAGTCATATCAACCATTCTCTTATCTTATTGTATGATTTTCTGATTATATTTATTCTTATAGGGTGAGTTGAGTTAGTTATGATGCCATGTGGTCTAACATGTATTTAATGCAGATTATTGATGCATTTTGAGGTCAAAGTCAAGGATCTAGTGGTCAAATTGCAGCAATAACTCGAAGTATATAGAGGAGAGGACTTATAGGAGGGAATCCCCCTCATTTATTAGTCCTCACTTCGAATTCCCCTTCATTCAGCTCGGAGTACAAGCAGTCAAATCATGCACTAGAAGGTAGTCAATCAAGTGGAGGATGACTGATAGTTATCTCGATTTTTGGGAGCCAAGCCTCCCTGATTTTAAGGAAGTTGTTGGTAGCTTCAGATGTATAAGTAGAGAGGCCTAGGGCCTCACTAGGGCTGGATTTTTTTTGCTTGTGTAAACTCTGCTCAAATTTTGTGACAGCTTCATGTAATCTTGCTATCTCAAAGGGCTGAAGCTCTTGGGTTAGGGCCCAATCCAAGTAGCCAAGCTTATATTTACTTGTATTTGTATACTTTACTTCAGTTTGTAGATTAGTTTGCTGTTAGATGTATTTCTCTTATGGTTAAGAATAGGTTGCTTTTGATGATTTAGTAGTTTGCTTCCATTTTTGCTTTCTGTAGTAGGTTAAGCAGTGATCAAAAAAGATTCAAAAGGCTAGCCACAGGGCCTTGGTCTCTCTTCCTCCCTATGGGACCATGATTTGAGGCAAAGACTGTCTTGCTGCCCCAAAAACACAGATTTTCCTCATTCATAGGGATTCTAGTGTTTGCAGCTCTCTAGTAGGTGGATAGTCCAATTTTTCTTTGCTTTAGATCTTCTTTATCATGTTAACTTACTGATTTACAATAGTCCTTTTTCATGCTTTCCTTTCTTACAAAATTTCCTTCTATACATCATAGTTTAGGCAATTTTAATGCAAAACTCTGTTTTTCCTAGGATTCACTCATTTCATTGGTTGCTTGATTTTCTTGGTTGACTTTCAGTTTCGATGCAGTAGATATCTTCTAGGACTATGCCAGCTTACAAATAAACACACCCTCCATCTGATCCATTCCTTATAGGTCTCCCAAACCTCACCTCAATTTGGCCCTAGCTTCCTTCATTTTTCATAGAACTTCTTCCTCTCTCCTTGAGCAAACCCAATCATCTTTCCCTCTCCTGGTGACTCATGGTAGACTGTAGGCACCCTAACACCTCATTCCAACCTTCATCCAACTTTTCCCCCCACTCTCACACCCTCAAAACAGTCAAAATTGCTCTCCGCCTCCCCTTGTAGGCCTCCTGTAGTTTCCCTGTTTTCCTCCTGTAGTTTTCCTGTGTCCTCCTGTAGTTTTTCCTGTAGGCTTTCTTTCGAAGGCTGTTCAAAGGTTGAGTGTGGGAAAAGCCTCCAAAAGGCCACCTAAGACCTCCTAGGACCCATCCACACCATCATACATCCTCCCAAGCTCCAAAACCACCCTTTAACGCCACCTGTTCGCTGCCACACTCACACACAATAAATTAGATGCATGTTAAATTCACATAAAAACACATAAAAATCCAAAAATATGTTTTTTGCTTATTTACTTGCAAAAATAGCATGGTTAGATGTTGTTTATTTCCTTGAGTAGGTAATGGCATTTCTTTCATGGTTTTCATAATGTTTTTAGCAAAAGTATAATTAGCTTGTTAATTAGGGTTTACTAGGTTTTGCTTTACATTCCAGTCTTTCTCCTTTTTGCAGTTAGAATAGCATCTGTAGAGTAATCTTTCTTTCCTTTCATCACACATAGAGCTTCTTATAAAATCTATAGAAGTAGGCTTGAGCTCCTAGTGATCTCGCGTCTGCTAACCAAGTGACAACCTACAACGAGAACTAGTACTTGTACATATAGCACCGACGCTTCCAAGTTTGTTATGAACTACCGGGTTGATAAAAGTAAAGTTGGCAGCCTAGGAGTTGCAGCATTCTTGCTACAATACTGGCGCTCACCAACCCCTAAACCAGATTGTGGGTTGCGGTAAAGCCAGGTATTGTGTTCTTTGGTGGGCCTAGGAATCCTTGTTGGTGAATGTCACGATATACGATAAAGCTTAGAGGTGGTTGCCCTTGATCAGGCCTAGGAATCCTTGCCAGTGAATGGCGAGATATATGGTAAAGCTTGGAGGGTGATATATCGATTATGGCCTAGTGATCCCTAGATCAGACTGTGGATTACGTAAATCCTAGAGACTAGGAATAGGAAAATTTCTTACCGTGTAGGTGGAGAAATATTGTGGCATCCATGCTTGTTTATGGCCTAGTGATCTTGTGAGGATTATGGTAAATCCTCGTATTATATGTTTATTGTTTTCCCTAGTGATCGAGTGAGGATTGTGGTAAAGCCTGGTTCTATTGATGAGGGTGAGGTGGTGTAGCCTTAGGAAGCTCTAGTTGAGTTTTGGTTATGAATCCCACATTCATGCTTGGAATATGGCATGGGGCTGATTGGATAAAGAAATATTTGGCTTGGCCAATCTATGGTTGGGTGGTACATGGGAGTCGCAAACTTGGTTGGCTTATGCATTCATTAATAAGAGTTCCTTCACCTTGGTATTTCATGTGTAAATGTACTAGCTCATATGTAGTATTTATGGTTGTTGTATCCTTGTTATTTCTATTGGTTATATGTTAGTTATGAGCATGTTTTATGATAGCTATGATGTATGCCTTTTATCATGTTTTGGTTGATAAATGAATGAATAATGAACATATGACCTATTAGATATAATGAAACTAATGTGTTAAGGCATCAATGCTTCCTTATGAAACTCATATAAGTATGAGACCCCTATGCTCAGATATGTTATGACCTGTAGATTACATGTGCACAATGTGTTTGACCAAATGTTTGTCATGGTTAGGCTTGGTTAGGTCAAGTCCTTGATCAAGTTTTGTGTTAGAGGATTTGTCTTGGTGTCATTTATTTTCTTGGAAAGTCTCATCAAGTTCTGGGAAGTGGTTTGGATACTATCCCTGAAAAAGTGGCTTAAATCCCGCAGTCTCTGGTAAAAAACTTGCTGAAAAAGACTACAATCTCTCCCTTGCAGGCATTGTTGGAGCTACTGGAGGGTACTAGTCACATGCATGCCCATGTCATGGGATATATTATGGGTTTAATTCATTGAGAGGCTAGGTTAACTCAAGGGTTGGACACCTAGAGTGGTAGATTATCTCCTCGGGCGCTGGTAGCACCTAAGGGAGGTCTGTAAAGTGTTGGTTCGTTGGTTGCACTTCCTTAACCGCACTTAGGGAGTTGAATCATATCATAGTAACTCTTTGTCACATGTTTACCCTAGTGGAAAACTTAGTTTGGGTAAATGTGGGACGAGGGTGTTACATAGGTAGTCCTCCCATCTTGATGGCTTATACATCACATACATTTACAACATACCCTCAATTATCTAATTAACTTGCTCTGTTTTCTAATCAAAATATGAGCAGTATGCTATGCTAAAATTCAAATTGGTACCAAGTCCTTTAACTTCCGATCTCTATCTAAAATAATTGCCTTAGGCACTTTGTGAAGCCTAGAAATTTCCTACATGTAACTTTTAGCTACATTAGCTACCTTATGCACTAAGTTTACTTGAACAATGAGTAGCTTTGGTGAATTTTTATTCCACCACCATTATAGAGTCATTCCATTTTTATGTTTTGGGTAAACTATTAATAAAGTTAATCGATACTACATCCCATTTCCACTCATGAATATGGATTGGTTGTAGCAAGCCATTTATGTTCTTGTGCTCAGCCTTAACCCTATGACATTCTGAGCATTCAACTATATAATTAACCAATTCCTTCTTTAAACTTTGCCAAAAATACTTATTTTTAATTGTCATAAGAGTTTTTTGGTAATGTGGGTGTTTAGCATATGATACCTTATGCATTTCTTTTAAAATTAATTCTTTCACTCTGGGTACATATAGCACATAAAATCATACTTTCTACAAAATAATTTCAACTTTTCATATCATGAAATCCATGTACTTTGGCTATAGATTACTTTTAATGTCAATACACAACTGATCTGAATTTCCAGCCTCTGTAATTATGCTCATTAAATTGACATTGCAACTACTTATTGTTGTAGCATGCATTGTGTGTACTCTCTAGCTGAATACATCAACTACCATATTTTATTTTCCATTAATATAAGTAATTTCAAATTCATTGTTGGGCTTCCAAGTTTTCATAATTCCATTAACCGAACTATCCATTTTACATCATTCCATTCATCCATTGTTAGCATTTTTAACTATATTTTTAATGAATTAAGAGGAATTTTGCATGGTTTTATTAATGATAGTTTAGCAAGTTCAAGTTGTTGCAGATTTATCAAGTTTCCATAGATACCTCCATGGTTGAGGTAGTAGAACCACTTTATAATGAAATCTGACACATGAAAATTGTTTCTAGAAGCTCCAATATGGATTTTGATTGGTCAAATTCCACCTAGCTCACACATGTGGACCTCTAGGAAAAGATCAAAGGAAAAATCGCAGCAGTTTTGACCAGTCAACTTCAAACGATTTTTATGAAAAATTTAAAGTGAATGCTGGAAATACAAAACGTGGGTTTTGCTCATAACGGGCCCAATTAAGTTTCTACTAAGTGATTTTCCCAAATTAGTTATCATTTGGGATATATTTTGGGTTCTTTGGAGCCCTATTTCGCTGGTTGTGTGAGAAAACGGTGTACACATGTGTCAATAAACACCCGATCAAGAAAATAGGGGTTGGAATGGACCGTGCTTCATCAAATTCATGGAAATTAGGTTTCCATTCAGTTCTGATATTTATCCATATGAATCCCCATGAAGTTATATTGTAACCCCTATATAAACACTACATTAAAACAAAGAGGAGGAGGTTAATTTTGATATGCAACAATATTGATTTGAAATCTTTGTTTCTTTTACTCTATTAATGAAGAAGACATCTTGAAGTTCCAATGTGTGGCTGACTAATTGTTTAAAGCTTTGATACCGCCTGTTGTGGAGGGCCCCTGCAAACAGTGAAGGTTTTGCATTTACATGTTTTTTTATTATTATTAATTGTTGTAGTTTTTATCATGTTTTCATTATCATTTGATGTAGTTTTAGTTGTCTTTTATTACAATAATTTACATGCTTTCTTTGATCATTAGATTTAGTCATTTACATGCTTCCTTGGATACAATCATTTATATGCCTTCCTTTCATCAATTGATACAATCATCTAATTGTGTTCACGTGCTTTTCCATTATCATTCTTAAGTAGATTGAATTGATAGTTGCAGAGTAATGATTTTTATCATAGGATGCTTCATAGCTTCGTTTCAAATTAAGAGTGATTTTCCTTTCAGCACATGAGTGAATTTCCTTTCAGTATATGAGTGTGTTTCTTTATGAATTTTCATTCCTAGAATGTTTCATTTTCAAGCATGAGTTTTTAGAATTCAATTTCATCTTTGGGTTTATGTAAGAATGATAGATCAATAGATAGGTATTTTTTCTTTTAGAAATTTAGACGTGTGCTGCAATAGATCAATTTAGTTTCTTTAATAAGATAATGTGAATTTTCTTAATTTTATTTTTTCAAGTGTGAGTTTATTTTAGTTTCATTTGGCAAGAGTGATTTTATTTTGCAAGTGTGAATTCTTTATAGTCTCATTCTACTAGTGTGATTTTACTATGGTTCCATTTTTCAAGTAAGAAGTTTGATTTAGTTTCATTTTACTATATACGAATGTTGATTTCATTTTGAAATAGGAAATATAAAACAAATCTTGAAAATAAATTTTCAATAACTCAATCATTCATATTAATAATCCAATTTAATAAAAAGGGCTTCTAGCATATATTGTGCACTTTCACTTCACAAGTTTACCAACTCCGGTCGATAATTTATGTAATCAATTTAAGACAATTAAATTGACAAACATTTTGGTGCCATTTCCAAGGAAGTGTAAATAGGAGCCTTTTTCTTTCTTAAAAAAAAAAAAAAAAAAAAAAACCTTCAATCCCCTACCACTCGCACTATATCACGCGATGCAGTAAGAGCCACACATCCACATCATGAATTCCTAGTTTTGCATGTAGAAGAAGAGGTGACAAAGGAGGTAGAAGAAATGACTCAAGATGATAATGAGGAAGATCCATTTTATTTTCCCATTCAAGAAACTGATATCAATTTTCATGTGAAGAACATCCCTCCATCCGTACTTCCTAAATTCACAGGTATGAGATCAGAAGACCCAAAAAAAATTCTTTCTGAATTTGACATCATTTTTAAATATTATGGCTACTCATTACACATTCAAAAATTTAATTTGTTTTTGGAAAAATTGAAGGATAAAGCTCTTAGACGGTTCATGACTTTAGGAACAAATTTTATAAGGACATGGGATGATATGAAAAGAGTATTTTTGGAAAAATATAAAGATTATTGCACACACCATGACCTTAGAAATGAAGTCTTTAAGATGAACCAAAAAGATGATGAAAACCTAAAATACTTAGTGGAGAGATTTACTTATAATATCAAAAGATCTAAATTGCATAATTTAAGATCATACACATTAAAAAATCTCCTAATAAATGCTATAAAGGATGAATGGATTGATCTTCTTAACCTAGTGGGAAAACGAGATGTCTCTCAATTGCCATTTCAAGAGATTTGTGAACTGTGCAAGAACATATCAAGAGGAAAAGAAAAGTATGTAAGATCCCCTCAAGATCCATTTATGGCAAGAGTAAGTAAATCGACAACAGGATTGGTAAGTCAAACTGAACTTAACAATTTACTAAACATTCTTGGTAATTTAAATGAACAAATTGACATGCTAAGAATGCAAAACAAGCAAAAAGTTGAAAATGTTGCTTTATTTTTCCCTAAATGTACAAAGAAACATTATTTGCATGAATGTCCACTTGATAACATTAAAATTTGTAAAATTTGTGCAGGATCACATACTACTGAAGATTGCCCATCATTACCAGGGTTGAAGGTAGTTTACCAAAAGGATAATGGAGTGAATCAAGAAAAATAGAAACTCTGTTATGTAGCTCCAAGAGGACTATGGTAGCCTCATCAACCCAATATGATGCAATATCCTTATTCACAATTTCAGGGTTATGCACAATAATCTCAAAGTAATTGGCAAACACCCTTGCCTTGGCAACATTGGCCATCTCAATCCCAATCTCAAAACCAATCTTGGAAACAGGGTTGGGAAGAGCCTTGCAAAGGAAATCCACCATATCCTCAATCTTTCCCTCACTATCCTCAATACCAATATCAATGTTATCCATACCATTCACCCCTACCACAACATCAATATCACCCTCAGTTGACCATAATTCAACCTTCCCATTACCACCCACACAAGCACCCCAAAAATCCATTCCCACTCCACTACCTGCACATCCATTTCATATCCCCAACAATAAAACACCTCAATCTACTTACAATGTTGAGGTATTGCAAAATGATTAACCAACTTCCATTGAAGAAAAACAACTAGAAGAAGCAAATTCTGATAAGGTCCAAGAATCATGGATACTTATCGATAATGAGCAGTTGTTGGAACCTGAGATTCAAAAGTTTCTTGCATGCCTATCACGAAATTCTATGAATGGAGATCACATCTCTGAAGACTTGCATGGCAAGATAACAGGAAGCCAAGGATGACAAGCTTACATTGAATCTTGGTTCAAGACAATCATTGGATCCTACTATTCCATTATTTAGTATCTTCTGACATCATCTCAACCAAGGCAGTTGGTCTCTCATATACTAGTACATATCAAAGAGTATATTTCTAACCTGCATATGAGTTTATCTATCAGCTTGTTACACACATGGTTCCATTGGAAGTATTCATATACTTGAACGGGATTTATTTTTTAAGTAGAGTAGTACATATAAAAAAATAAAAATAAAAATAAAAAAGTAAAGAGAAAAATAAGTCCTATTGTGAAAACGAGCTTGTTGGTGCAATTGGACATGAGATTTTCTTGAAAACCAAGCAACTGGCAAGCAAAGTTCACAATAAGTCTGCAATTTTATGATGGTTTCAATATTTTATTATGCTTCTTCAAATCATTTTTGGTTCTATGCTCGAGTTGGAAGATGTGGGATTCCTTAAGGTCCACCTTCCAATAGATCTTGTCCCATCAACATCAACACCTTATCTGGGATCAAGATCAGAGATTATTTTGAGTGCCTTGGAACTTGCATACATCAATGGAAAGCCTCCTCATTGACAACAATGGGAATACAATAGTGTCTCTTGATTTTCAAATCTTGCAGGTGACTCGACCTCAACACATTCATTCATCCCTGTCAAGATGCACTGAGGTACCTTGACACTCATTTACATTATCGGTGAGTTGTCTCGCATTGGTTAACAATTTTCATTAATTATCAGTAATCTAATGATTTCTTTCCATGCTTGACTTCGACACATTCATTCACATGGTAAGAATCGTACCATGATTTGTTATGAAGACTAATGGTTTTATGGAATCAAAAACGAATTGCAACAATATATTTTATTGGTTTCTTGTAGTAGCATGCTCATCTTGTTTTTCAACAGCACCATGATGACACCATTACAACATTTCTTCATTCATTTCATTTTCAAGCAAAACAATAAAATTGGGCCTATTTCAATCAATATGCATCATGTTTCATGGTTTCTACTTCAACATGCAGTACACAATCAAAATCAGCAGTTCAAACTCGGAGAAAACAACTCTTTGCAAAAATGGACATTTTCTACAATAACTACGGAAAGTTGCAGTTTTTGCAACTATTGCTGTAACAACCTATTTTTGTTGTAGCACCTTGTTCTAGAGATAGTTTTGGCACAAATATTGTAGGAGATTGGAGTAGAAATAAAAAAATTATGAGCTTTTGGGTTTTCTCATAATATAGTAAATTGAGTAAGATGCGGACAAAATTCCAACAAAAAGTGCGATTTTCTAGGAATTTTTAGTGGGATTTTAAGGCAGATTTTCTCTTTTCACTATTATGGACAAATTAGGCCAAATTTCGGTATTTTTGCACATCAGCATCTTTTCTTCATCAAAATAGGATTTTGAAGGCTTGAGGTGTTAAAAAAGGTAAAAATACACCATTTACTTTTTGAAGCACTCAATTTGGCCTTAAAATGAGTTTGTGGCGTATGTTTTTGTTGCAACATTGGGCAACGTGAACGGTGAAACATGGAAGGAATTGATTTGACCATATACTGCAAACTGTGCATCTGTGATCCTGAAAGTTTTATGGTAAATTCATCGAGGCAGGGTAAATAAATACACAAAATTTCAAGAAATTCCAGTGTATTTTTCAAGAAATTGGTCACTTTCACCTACAACTATTTCTCAATTTTCTTGAAATCTGTGCACCCATTGGCTGAGATATTTTGTGAGAAGATGCATAATATTAATGGTAACAATCTCAAAAAAAATCAAGAGAATCTGATTTACCATTTGAGATAAATGGGAAAAACAAGTATGCTACATGAAAAAGATACATTTTGTGGAGCAAGGTCAAAGTAGAGGTCAATGCATCATGGAGCAGAGTACCTGAGCCAAGTCAACACCAAATTAGCCATGACATCATGTTCTCTTCTCCAATTCCAAAAGATAAACTTGAGGTAAAACTAGCTTTAAACTTTTTTTTGTTAAAATTTTTGGAAATTGTAATAATAAAGCTATTGTAAAACATGTGATCTATGTATTTCACCCTATCATATCCACATTCTTAAAACCATTTTCCCAATCCTTCATTCATATTCTACTTTGCATGCATAATCAATCCCAATAATTGTTTCCAACCTTCATTCCTTATTGGATACTCCACAAACCTTGTTATTGGTCTCTCCGTTGAATGTGGGGGGTTTAAATTTCGTGAGCTCACATTGTGAATTATCCCTATTATATCTTCTCTTTGAATTTCTACTGGCCATATACTTGGGTTGCTGTTTGATTTTGATTTAGTGTATTCCTTCCTATTTGACCCCTTTGTTGAGTGATGGAAACCCTTGGAATTCCTTGAGCTTCCAACATGTATTTCTTTGTTTTTGGGATCATACACAAGTGGTTGTCTAGGCTCAGTTTGTTGGTCCAATTCTCTCTGAAATTTGTTCATACTTTGCAATATTTGGACACTAATTTTTTGTTTGTCCTTCACCAACTTCTATCTATCAACCTTGTAGTTGAGTACATCCATTTTGACGCTTCTCATGGTCTCTTCTAGATTTCTTTCCTCTAGAATGTCCACTCCATGGCCATTGGACTCAATATCAACATTTCCAATGCTAATATTTACAGCGCTAACCTTTTCTTCTGGGCATCCTCTACACTTTTGGTTTACATTATGTAATTTTCTAGTTTACCACCTATAGCTTTTCCTATAAAATTTCAACCAAATTTTCGCCCAATCTCAGAATTTTGGGTTTGCCAATGCATTCTACTCATCAATATATTTCTATTATCTCTCCATTTTCATAATTTTGATATTTGGGCTAAAGGTTATTCCCTTTCGAAAATTCTCAACCTATTAAGTCATTCTTTCCCTTTTAAACTCCTATAACTTTCTTCAGAAATTTCTATAGAATTTTGTCTTCAAATCAGAATTCTAGATAAGTAGTTGTTAAGCTCGTAAACAAATTTATTTTGACTTCAAATTTTCACAATTCCAACTACTGGGCTCAAGGTTATGGCCTCAGGAAGTTTTGGTTTATTCCCCCAATTTCGTCTTCATATTGTTTTGGTTATAAATCCTTCATATTAACTCTAATTCATAATTGCAGTATACTATTAGAAAGCTTGTTTTGAGCTTGTTCTCCATGCACCATAACCTTATGTACCATTGTTACAATAGAAATGGTGTCATCACTTAAAAACATCATTTAGGGCCTAAAAAATGCACTGCAAGTAAACAACCCAAAAATGAGCAGAGTTTAAAACGAATGTGCTCACAGTTTGATTTTTTTTACGCCCTTAAACCAATTGAATCTACTTGTAGGATTTCCTTGTAACTATATTATTGCATACTAATATCACTTGTAATCATCCACAATTGTATCTTAGCATACAAGCTTCTTGTCATCCTCCATTCAGTGGTAACTCACTATACCCAGTCCATTCCTTTAGTTCGCATTGGATGCGAACTAACTTGCTAAGTTATTCCTTAAAATATATCACTTATGCATTATTCTTCTTTTTCATGTTGGACCCTACCTAGGCCTTCCACAATTCATGTGGGCCCTTCCATGTTATAGAGCTTAGTGGTCTCTCCCACAAGCCAGGGTCCATTTCCTCCTTTTTCCATACAATTCTTGGTGACCCCACATACACCTTCATTACATATTATATATATAGTCCTTAATAACAAGCCAGGCCCCACTATAACATGGGCTCCTTCATCAGACATCCCAAATCCTTCTAATTTGATGACCCATAATTTGGGCCCTAAACTTGTGTGGACAATATTATGAAGTTGCATTCTGATGAGATCATATGAACTTGATTGCTTTGATCGGACAACCTATATCTCACATTGGATCATAAGATGTGCATGGATTAACTCCACCTCCTACATTTGATGAGATATGACAGTCATTATCATTTTTATCAGATGACCCATATCTCATATTAGATCATAATTTGGGTGGTTCTTAATAACACCCTTTTTATCGAATGAGATCTTATGACCTAGATTTATTTTCAATCAAGCATTAGAGGAATTTTGAGGTCTAAAATGGTCCTCCTAAGAAAAATGTACAACCAAAATAAACTTTATAAGAACCAATAGGATTCAAGATGGTGATGTCAACCATGGGGGATGATTCACCATTTTTGGAGTAAAAAAGTAAAGAGATAAAAAATTTAAAAAATAATAAAACTACTTTTTCAACTTGTATTTTCAACTTATCACCCTAAGGTTTGACTCAAATTTCAAGTGGGAGTACTAATTGGATGCAAAATTTAATTCCTCATCCAAGGAGTACCCATGTTGCATACTTTTGATGGACCTTGCTAGATTAAAAATGAGAAGTACATGAAAAAACGTGATTGCAATCACATTGTTTCATGTATTTCTCATTTTTCATGTAGCAGGGTCCATCAAAAGTATGAAACATGGGCACTCCTTGGATGAGAAATCAAATTCTGCATCCAACGAGTGTTTCCACTCGAAATTTGAGTAAACTCATAGGGATATAAGTTGAAAACGCGAGTTGAAAAAATAGTTTTTTCTTTTTTTCCCTCTAAAATTTGATGATGTAATCTAATATTATTTTATTATTTCCACTATTATTTTATAATTTCCTTAGGAGGTCCACTTTAGACCTCAAAATTCCCCTAATGGACCCTGATCCCGCCACCTATCCTCCCTGATGTCACCACACTAGGTTAGTTTCCATGTCATTCTAACATCACGTTGGGAGATCATGCCCCACTGGCACTAATCTTATGACTATGATTACTCGACCCAATCTAATGGTCTAGATTTTGTATCATATTGTAACTTGCGCAGGGGTTAAAACACACCCGCTAATCCAGGTGGTTCTAGACACATGCAAAAGACCAAGAGGGCTTAGGAACGGTCAAAAATAAAATTGATTGGATTGTGATTGAACTAGGTTCATGTTGAATATCTCATCGTCGTGCTCGCGATGGTGTAAACGGTTCGTCAAACCGAGTCCATATGCAAAAGTTAGGAGTAGTCAAAGTTCAGGGTTGACTTGGGTGACTCGGCAGGCTTCAGAAGGTAGCAATTTGGACAAAACCCGGCCACCAGATTCCAGCCAACATGGGCTAGATTTTGGGCGAATTTGTGGCCTGTTTAAATTGTCTCCTTTGGTCAATTTTCTTATTTTTCAAAAATGGCCATGGATCTTTTATAAAACAAAAAAAATATAATTTTGGGGTGGCGGGCCACCAACCCTGCCACCCCCCCATATCCAATGTATAAAAAAAAAATTAATTAATTAAGCGCCGACAGGCCATGACCCCTGCCAGCCCTCCCTCAACCACTGTAACTAAAACTCTAATAAGGGGTGGGTGGCCATGACCCCACCACCCCCGAAGCCTGCTCAGCAACGTTACATTAATGGTGGGGGCGCAGGATGTCAACCCCACTGCCCTCTCCACCTCCCATATACACAGCAACTCCCGACGGGAAAAGGGGCGCAGGTGACCAAAATAGTGGACCTGTCGCCCCATAGTTAAAACAATGAAACAACCATTGTATTAAAAATGGGAGGGGTGGGGTTTGACCCCCCGACCCCTCCTCAACGAAATTTTTAACTAGCCAATGCACCCAACAACCCTCATTGGGCAATCCACCCACTCAGAAATATATCAGCCTTTTTTCATAGTGCGGGAGGAGGCCAGGAGTGGGCACGGATTTCTATGCAGGTGGAACCCTGAGCAGTGTAGAGAGGGGGTCAGAACCATGATCTGAGCAATTTCTCCAGGGTGCCAGATTTTCATTTTGTCAGTTTTCGACAAATTTTATATGGTTTCAACATTTCTCGACACCACGAACTCAATGGTGTTGTCCGTTTCTCCATCAAAGGTCTGCAATTTTTGGGCTTCTTCAATTTTGGAGGTATAAGGTCATCATTTTGATTTTTGATGTACTTTCATTATTTTGCCATCTAATGAAAACAGGGCCTCCCCACTAATTCGAGTAGGGCCCGGAGACGTAGTCCCTCCTAGACAAACTCTGATATCAATCTTGTGTCTTCTATGTGTGACTTGCTATTCTTCTCTTTCTCTTCTTTTATGCACTTGTAATTTCATGGTTAAATGCAAGCTTAGTATGTAATTCTTTAATGCATGACAAGGAAAAGATTTTTGGGATCAAGTGGTATTAGAGCTAGTCCTTGTAGATGTGAATTGCATGTTTGTATGCTAACAAGAAACAGGCTCCAAAGAGGCAAAGGGAAACTAAAGTCTTTCGATCCCGAAGTGGGGTGTGCACATCGAAGGAGGAGCATGGCAGATGAAGAGGCTCGTTATGAAGAGGAGCTCAATTTCCGCAAAACCTTCTATACAATGGCAGAAAATGTCGGTCAGTTGCTTTCAAGGCTGGAGAAAGCAGAAGGGAAAAAGGCAGAAGAACAAGGTTCAATGCATGGAAATGGTGGAGAAGAACCCCCTCCTTCTCCTTCCACAAGTGAAAGCTCTTCTTCCTCTCATCACCATCATCATAGAAATTCAAGGGGTGCATCTAAGAAACCTTTCTTTAAATTAGATGTCAAATTTGATCTGCCCATGTATAACGGTGAAAGTAATGCAAAAAAGCTTAATAACTGGATTAGGAAAATTGAGATCTATTGCAGGATTCAGCAGATCGAAGAGGACGAGGAAAAGATTCAGTTGGCCTCTCTTCGACTGAGTGGCACCACTCTCGTCTGGTGGGAGAGCAAATTGTGAAGCAGTAAGAGTGTGGGTAATCTTCTTTCCTCATGGCCTAGTTTCATTTCTGCATTAAAAGAACAATTTTATCCCTTGGGTTATAAGAAACAAGCCTTAATGGATTGGCAATACTTAAGGCAAGGCAGAGGTGAGGATGTTCAAAGCTTTACTGAGGAGTTTAGAAAACAAGCACTTAATTTGGGCATTGCACTTGACTCACCTGAAGTAGTAACTAAGTATATTGGATCATTACATAGTTACATTAGACATTCATTATTATTGTTTGAACCTACTACCATTAACTTGGCCAGTGTAAAGGTCTTTCATCTGGAAAACAGGGGAAGACATGGACAAGATGACCACCCAAAGAGAACCGCAGCGGCCAAGAGAAGGGGAGAAAAGCCCTCTTGTACACAGTGTGAGAAAGAGGGGCATGACAAAGAAAATTGCTAGAAGTTTCACCCTGAGCTGAGACCTGAAAGAAATGATAGAAAGGGGAAGTAGAAGGTCGCCACCACCATGCAGCAAAACCAAGATTCTGAGTCAGAGGAAGATGAGAAGGTCACAACTTCGGGATTTTCATGAGGTAGGCCCATTGACATGGGGTCCAATTCCAACATTGAAATGATGTTTGTAGCCCTTGGGATCGCGACAAAAGGACCCATAGATTTGGGGTTTGATTCCAAAAATGAGTCAAGGGTTTCAATAGACATAACGAAAAGGAAACTTCCCACAGCAGGACTCCAAGAACTTGAGGAGATCAACCACCGCATCCAAGTAGAGAATGTTGAGCTAAGGGGGCTTCTACAAGAGGCAAGGGAAGAAAAACAAATATTATTACTCTAGTTGCAAGCCAAGGATGAGGCCTTGGAAAAGTTGCAGCATCGCTACCCAAAGGTAAAAAATGATTCTCTAATTTCATGTGACTTTCATGATGATGAATTCACTGCTTTTGAAAAACATACTACAGGGATTGGATCCAAACTATTAAAGAAAATGGGGTATCAGGGAAAGGGCCTCGGCATCAAAGGCCAAGGCATCGTAAACCCCATCGAAGTCAAGGAAATGTCGCATCGTGTAGGACTCAGATACGCTAGAAAGGAAATGGGAGAAAGCTCCAATACAGCTAGTAACCAGCCAACGACAGACGATGAAACTCCTTCCTCACATTCTAGCGATAGTGAGGGATCCATGAACACTTATCGGAGGAACACCAAGGGAAAGTGCCCCAAGGCAGCCTTGAAATTTTGGAGGAAAAAGAATCGTTGTAGTCCTTGCAACAAAGAGGGACACCAACAAACCACATGTCTGATGCTCCATGCTCTAGAAACATCGTCAGAGGAGCTGAAAGGTGAACATGTTCAACAAATGAATCCACCCCATTCACAGTGGTCTGCTTTATTAAGTTGGTTTTTTTAGAGGTAGTAGCTTGTTATGGCCACCATTGTAAATCATACACTGCAAGTAAATGTAAAATTGATGGTGTGTTTCCTATCACTTCAAAATGCAACGATGATATTTTGGCACTTCTTTATTAGTAGTTGAGGTATTGATTACTTTTTATGTAATCCTTGGCAAACGAGTGTGTGCTATAGACTCTTGGCAAGGAAAGGTTGTTAAGTCATGTGTGGTGTTCATGATTGCAAATAATGTACTAGTTTCACATGCAAGTGATTGAAAGTGTGGATTGAAAAGGACACAAATAGTGTGCTAAGTGTAAATGCTTTTGGGGTCCAAAAGCTCCTCAGTGGGGAGGATTGATCTAGGTGGCTCCAGACACATGCAGAAGACCAAGAGGGCTTAGGAAGAGTCAAAACTAAAAGTTCTTGTATTGTAACTAGGTTCATGTTGAATATCTAGTCGTCCTGACCGTGGTGGTGTGAACGGTTCGTCAAACCAAGTCCGTATGCGAAAGTTAGGAGTAGTCAAAGTTTAGGGTTGACTTGGGTGACTCTGCAAGCTTAAGGAGGCAGCAATTTGGACAAAACCTGGCCACCGAATTCCAGTCAGCCTGGGCCAGATTCTGGGAGAATTTGTGGCCTGTTTAAATTGTCTCCTTCAGTCAATTTTCTTATTTTCAAAAATGGCCATGGATCTTTTATAAAACAAAAAAATATAATTTTGGGGTGGCAGGCCACCAATCCCGCAACCCACCCATATCCAATGTATAAAAACAAAAAAAATAATTAATTATGGGCTGACAGGCCATGACCCTCACCGGACCTCCCTTAACCACTGTAACCAAAAATTTAATAAGGGGTGGGTGGCCATGACCCCGCCACCCCCGGAGCCTGCTCAGCAACGTTACATTAATGGTGGGGGCACGGGCTGTCAACCCCGCTGCCCTCTCCACCTCCCATATACACAGCAACTGCCGGCGAGAAAAGGGGCGCGGGCCACCAAAATAGTGGACCCGCCGCCCCACAATTAAAACAATAAAACAACAATGTATTAAAAATGGGAGGGGCGGGGTTTGACCACCCGACCCCTCCTCAACGAAATTTTTAATTAGCCAATGCGCCCAACGGCCCTCATTGGGTAATCTGCCCACTCAGAAATATATCAGCCTTTTTGCATAGTGCAGGAGGAGGAGGCCAGGAGCGGGCACAGATTTCTATGCAGGTGGAACCCTAAGCAGTGCAGAGAGGGGGTCGGAACCATGATCTGAACAATTTCTCTCGGGGGCCAAATTTTCATTTTGTTAGTTTTCGACAAATTTATATGGTTTCAGCATTTCTCGACACCACAAACTCAACAATGTTGTTCATTTCTCTATCAGAGTTCTGAAATTTTCGGGCTTCTTCAATTTTGGAGGTATAAGTTCGTCATTTTGATTTTTTGATGTACTTTCATTATTTTTCCATCTAATGAAAACACGGCCTCCCCACTAATTCAAGCAGGGCCCGGAGACATAGTCCCTCTTGGATGAACTCCGATATCAATCCTGTGTCTTCTATGCATGACTTTCTATTCTTCTCTTCCTCTTCTTTTATGCACTTGTAATTTCATGGTTAAATGCAAGCTTAATATTTAATTCTTTAATGCATCACAAGGAAAAGATTTTTGGGATCACCAGCGCCCCTAACAGGATCTAACAACCTAGGTTAATGTTGATCAATGGCTGAGATATTGTATCAGATTGTGACTTTTGTGGTGGTAACCATCATCTTGATCGGAAAACTTTCTGTTTTCCACATGGCCTCCTCTCACATCACCCTACAAGGTCAGCTGCGACATCATTAATCATGGTTCTGCTCCTCTTGGAACTCTACCCTTTGACAAAAAAAATACTCTGTGAATTGAAGGAGAATAATTTTCTAAATTTTTTACAAAACTCTCGTCGATAATTCTGCCTCCCCTAGAACCATGACCACCAATGGAAAATTCCATAGCGAACTAATGGGGAATTTCTTAGTAACTGACATAAATTCCTGCCCATCTTCTTGAATATTTCCATTGATGCGATTTTAGTAATTTTTTGCTAAAATTCGCACATAAATCCATAATATTTTAACCTTCAATTCAATTTGATGCATTTGTACATGTAATCCTTGCAAATCTCATTTTGAAGTGAGCAATTTAACCATCTCCAATCCCTAGGAGTTATATCGAACATTTTGTAAACAACTTGTAACTTTTCCTCAAATTGATTCTTTAGCCCAAGCAAGCCTAGTGTTGCAACTTGGTCTTTGATACCACCTTCTAACATCCTTGGTCCCTAGTCAAGCAATCCTATCAAACCCTCACTGCTTAAATCTACATAAATTTATAGTGGAAGCACGAAAGATCTAACCCTACCATAATTACTTTTATACTTGGAACCCCAAGTTAGCATGAATGCAATAATAAATGTTATAAATGAATATTCACACATATATTTTATGTACACATGAACGCACAACTAATAATACAAGTTAATTAAAAATAATAAACATAGAACCCTGAAACTAGGATTTCACCATAAATTCAATATACAACACAACACATAAATATAAATCAATACACATGAACATAAGAACTTTTCTTGTGAAATAAATCCAAATAGCTATTGGATCTCCACATTCCACCCAACCATATACCACATGGTTCATAAATCTCAACCATAGGTCACCCCTGATATAATGTCCCCAACCCCTAACAAGCGACATTACAACACACCATAACCAGGTATTGCAAATTTCTCAGCGAAAACCTCAAAACTTTGGATTGTTTCCTGAACCCTTGTGACTACACCAACCCACTTTTGGTCCTCTACATCCAATTCTACACTAGAAATATGTCCTCCTACCTATACCAATTATGCCAAGGAAAAACCCCTAAACTCGACACTAATTATTCTGGTTAAAATTAATACCAATATATTACATGGAATACCTAGATTTGAGCAACATGTGCAATTTAAATATAAATTCAAACAATTAACCAGTATGTTGATCCCAAAATATATCTAACATCTCTACATGGGAATGAAGGACACATATTATAACTTGACTCTCCAACTTATATCATATGTGTCCGGCTCACCAACGTAAATATTACAGTCGAGACCCATTACAAAGGCACTCTGACCTTCTACACATATTGTTACGTTAATCATTCAATGGTGGAAGTGGGGACATTATGTTCCCCTCCCACTTAGAATAACATCGTCCTCTATGTTCCTTTGCTTTAAGCAGTAAACACCTATTATCAAGTCTTTGGTCTTCACTTCACGTCTCGTAATTATTCCTATGCTATAAAATGCCTCCCAATAGTTGCAGTTGCTCATCATACACCTACAACATTTAATAAATAAAAACTTATATTATAACCATCTCTATAAAAAAATATTCCATTCCTAATAATTTTTATTCATAATTAATATATTCACAACACAAAATAAGACATGCAAACTAAATCGAGCCTTATTTATATGAATAAACATGATGTCAACTTCATACAGAATCTACTTTCCCATCAGCGAGTACACACCTAGCACTCATCAACCTGCACCCAAGTGGTGGACACCTTTACTAAACCCAACAGTCCCTCAGGTCTTGTACCACCTCCTCCAGGGTGGCTTATTGCTATATAGGAGCATTCCAACACATATAACATTTAACTAAATGATTTATATTTTCTTGTATTCTTATTTTCTTTTCTTTGTACTTGCCCTTCTAGGCTCAAGAAACCCCTTCATTGGCTATAGTCCCTTGGGCAATCCATCTTGTCAAGGCCTTAATAATAAGAAGAGTGTAAACCTATAAGTCCTGTCCTCTGCAAGGTTGTTATCCTAAGTAGCTCCATCATCATCAATGCAACAACCATGATTAGTTCTCATATCATATATTTCATTGATACCATAACATATCATTGTGAATCAACATGCAATCATCACACAAATGCTCAATAGAGTGCATGCATACACATCACTTATACTATTTTACAACACATTAGTAAGAGAAGGTTTAGAAAGTTTTCCCTTCTCCTTCTCTTGCATATCATAGAGTTCACTAGCATATTTTTTTTACATCATGACTTCATTTCTACTTTACCATGAAAATCCCTGGCACTATGATTAGGATATGCATATTTTCCCTGGCAGTGTAAGAAACCAAAACTATCTAGTTCATTATTACAATCTCAATACAGTGCCTTTATCAGTGCACTTTATATCAATCATTGCTTGTTCCTAGTTAACAATTATACTCTATCCAAAGCACATGCTTTGAGGGATTATAGTCTTATTAAATACACATCATGACCCTATCGCAATCCTGTTACAACCTATCACAACCTGTTATAACCTGATCACATCATAGTTGTAAACACCTATTATGGCTTGCCATACAACATGTTCATCCTATCATGGTCTGGTAATAACACGCATTATGGCCTAGCTAGAATCATGTCATGTACCTATCATGACCTATTATAAGAATTTCCATAACTTGTCAAAATCCTGCCATGACTATGGGGGATTCACTCAATTAACCTATGACATATCACGTGCATTCATGGCATACTAAACAATACTCCTAATTTGACTACATATTGGAAAAAAAGTATAAAAAAACATTATTTATCCCCCTACCAATATAAACCCAATACACATTCCAAATTTTAAAAACACCTACTTTACTAGATATTGTAGGTATCCATTTTTTCATCAACATTTTTTATACCCTTTTATATTTTTTCATTAACTTTGAGCTCCATTTTTTATACCTTCGAATATAAAAACCCTTTACCCCCTATATATCCCCCAATATATTATGTCTTTTTTTCCTCAATATATATCCCCCAATATGAATGAAGGTGGTATGGTATTGCTCATCCAATGAAGCCCCTATGGCCATGACACCTAGTATGGCCTAGCAACTATCTTGTTTTGTCTTGTCGTGACATGTCATAAACCCTATATGATATGTTATAAACATGTCACCACTTGTGACCAACCATCTATTGTAACCTATAATATACCTGTCACTTGCCTGTGACCAATTTGGTACAACTTGTTATCGACTTGTTTTTCCCTAAAGGAATTTTTTTATACCACCAATATAACTGTAGCCAAACTTGTATATGATCATGTTACAAAATTGTCATATCTTGTCACAATACTATGACATCCTGTGCGTAAACATGTTTTGTAGCCAAGCATTTTTCTTACCCATTGTCTACCATGTGTTATTACACAACTACATTAATTTCCATAGGATTTTACCTTCCATCTAGGAGTACCAAGCAACTTTCATAATACTATATTTGTCTAAGCTCATAAACTCTGATCTAGGAACTTATTAAGAAATTAAATATTATATTCACAACAACGAATTGGATAGTTACTAGAGCTTTGATCATGATCCAACTTTGGTTTTTTGACAAGACCCTAATTTACCATTCATGCACAACTCCTTACTTAGCTTTCCTAGGTTACTAAACTCAAAATTCAATACTATTGATTAAGCAAGATAATCAAGTGTTGTTCCCTTCCAACCATATTTTGTTGTAATATTACAATTGCTTCATGCTACGCTATCAATAAGAAACAAACATGATAATCAATACTAAACATGTTCCTTTTCAATATTACACTCTACAATTTTAAACTTTGTGAGCATTACTAATATTTGCCATTTCCATATCTCAATCTAATAACCTTACATCATCAAGGATAAACCCCTCTCTGGGCATTTGGGACTTCCCATTTAATGACAAGCCTCTTCTTTTTAAATCTGTCTCATATAGTCTATTTTACACAATCTACAATCAAGGAGTTGAAATACGAAAATTCCTTTCAAGTAGCACCAAAGTTTAAAATAAAATAGTCAAACATTTGGCCAACTCAAGAGATTTTATCTTTATTAAATCACAACTACATCATTATAACCATTCAAGGTAGTCTTCACATCATGAATTCACCAATCTTGGTAAGGTTATATAAACTGTTGAGCTTGAGCCATTTTTCTAAAGTAATAAGACAAAAAAAATTCCATGTAGAGAAGGAAGTAACTTGTTTTGTTGAAGCTCCAAACTCATCTTTGCAAGACATACTAAATCTTGTCGTCTTGTAGTCTTCCTAGAATTTGGGTCATGGCTTCTTGTGCCAAACACAATCCCATATACCCTTTAAAAAATCTTCTTACAAGAAAAAAAAATTCTTGTTGTATGATGTTAAGGATGTTGACTCAACTTCCCTGTAAGTGGAAAATTTATTATGCAGGAAACTTGTTATAAAATTCCCTGACCTTCCATTAATCAACAACCTTTTTAGGCCTCTGTAACCTATAAATTTCTAGGAAATTTTCTTTATATTTCCTACCCGACTTCAAATTTTGGTATCATCAATGTATTATTCCTGTTATTAGCTTCATATTAACTATTTATTTTCCCAATTATGTTATTAGGGCTTAAAGTTATGCCCTCAACAAGCTCAACCTATTAAGCCTCTATTTTACCGTTTTTGTCATTTGTAACTTCTTGTGATATTTTCTTCTAAAATTCTCACCCAAATCCAAATTATAGGTTATCCATAATTTTATCCTCGTTAATATCTTTCCAATGACTATTTGTTTGTGCAATTTGGATGTCGAGGTATAAATTTACGCTTTGAAGTTTAACCTGCCAAGCACAATTTTTTCCTCGTGCTTCCTATAGCTTTATCTAAAATTATTAATATATTTTGACTTCAAACCAAAATTCTAGGTTTATCAATGTATTCTGCTATGAATTGCCTTTTTTTTACTATTCATGGCCCAAATTTGTACTCTTGGGGGAAACGTTATGGCCTTGCAAAGTTTAGCCTTTCTTTCCTCAATCCTTTAGTTGTTTTAAGGCCTACTTCATTTTGAAATTTTGTGCCCATTCACCCTCAAATTTCTCGAGTGAGCCTATCCATGTCAATCACAACAACATAAGCCACATGGTTGATGTGGCCCTCCACCTCATCAACAACACCACATAACCAGGGATATCACTAGTGTTGCATCATAACCTCTGACTTTGTTCAGGCCTGACCCACATTCAAGCCCCCCCAAATACCCTTATTCATTCCCCAAATTAATTGTGTTTGGCCCTAACCTCATTCAGGATTGCATTATTGAATTACCTCTACTTTTGTTGTTTATATATATATATATATATATATATATATATATATATATATATATATATATATATATATATATATATATATATCCATGGGCCCCTCCATGCATTCTTCATGGAAATATCAATAAAAAAATTTATTTATATTACTCGGTCCTCCTGTGGGGCTCCTATCCATTAGTGGTGGCAGCCTTTAGTCATCAACAACTTGAATTGAATAATGGGCTCCCATCGCCTTTACTAACATCACACTGGGGGGTCTGATACCAAGGTTCCATCCATGGTTCCACGCTTGTAGATCGAATGATATACATTTAATAAGACAAATAGATGGAAAGAGAGGGGGATGTACCTATTCGGTATAGAGATAGAAGGGGGTTTCTGCTATCCTAGCTCAACCCCCTACTGGAACTTCACTCTAGACAACAGGTTCACCTCCCAGGAACCACGACTCTGACGAGAATTCTTCCCCGGGATCTAACAGTAACCTTTCCTGTGAATTAACGGAAATATAACCTCCTATGGAATGTTGTGTTTTCCACGCAGGCATGCTTCCTAATAACACTCTGTCACCCACTTTCTTATATCATATTTCCATCACAACGAAATACCACCATCCTTCTACACCAAACAACTAATGTTATCTATTGAAAACATGAACATTGTACTATCCCACTCTGTACAATTCTGAATTTCTCATGTTGCGACCTGTCACCTTCTAACCATAAGAATTGGGAAAGAGGCCTTTCTACTTTGTATTTGAGATCTCTTGTGAGTGAGTTGTGAAATTCTTCTAGCTACAGGAAGTTCACTTGAACATTTTTCTACCTATTTCTTCAAAAATTCAAACTCAAGGGTTGTTAGAACAATGACTCCTTCCCATTTATTCACAGTCTCAAATGTGTGAACATTTGACGTCAACCTAGAGTGATCTCGATTTCTGGTCCCAATCTAAAGTGGACCACTTTGACAAGAAAAACCCTTATAATTCTAGTTATCCTTATCATATTCAAAGATGACAACATACATTTATTATTAGTGATAATCCACTTAGCTCCAAACAATTGGTTTGATAGAGCCGACTATACATCGATACTAAGAATGGAAAGAAATGAATTCCGCCTTTCCGCTCTACCTTACAAATAGCCTGATCCCTTTAAAACTTCATTTCCACCATTGTGGACCTTGAGTTTTCAAGCCACATTATACCCTTTATCTTTATTCTAGAAATGATTCATTTTTCTTTAGGGAAATATGTGTACAAGTTATATCTTATTATTGATGTCAAGAACTCTTTTAAATCCTCAATGATGCCTCGTCAAACTATATGGAAAACTACCATGATACCTAAACTGTAACCTCCCCCTCCCCCCCACACACACATATACACAAGTGCACTTCCCACGAAGGTGTTACACCCCATCTAGTCATTATATATGTGTAGTTGGAGTTCCTCAAACCCGAGATCTAGTCATGGCATGTGTTTGTGTAGTCGTGGTGGTTGTTCACAAATTCAAACTCATATTTAACATTTTAAATTCTAATAAACCTTCAATACTATTCTATTTATAATTAACTTTAGTGATAATAAGTAGAGGTTGAGCCATGAACTATTAACTCGACAGGCATTGAACCATGAAAATTTCTTGGTAAATTTGTAATGAAAGTTACTATAGTTAAAAAGAACTTGAATTATATCCAAGATCTTCCCCAAGTCTAATAGTTTTCACTTCTTAAAATTGGAGAGAGAAATATAATTGCCCCATTGTCGAGCCATAGTCAACGATCTCCCAACCAAAATCATGATGGTTCAATTATAAAAAAAAATTATGTGTGTTCAACAAACTAGCCAAGCATATTTAAAATATAAGGGAAAATAGGAGCCATTGTTGGGACATTACAACGAGCATACTTTTTCCACATGTGACTCAAACATTAATTACTATGAGCATCCAATAAGTCAAAAGGCCATTTTTTGCTGGGATACTTGCTTGCCTTGTCTAATGCCTTATAGTCATAATTTTAACATAATTCTCTCATAAATTGACAGAAAATTCCCATAACCAAATTGATGAAAATTTTTCCTATCACCCTTGCATGCATGTACTATGTCAATTTAGCCCTCCAAGGCTAAATTTCATCCATAAACCACTAGCTTTTGGGCATGCATCTCCCCTTAACTCAGGTTAGGTTCCCTTCTTGTGGTACTTGTTTCAAATTTTGGGGGAATTTCCTCCATTCCCACCATTGTATGCAAAAATAAAAAACCTCAGTACCCAATATTTCTCTGCGCACCAAATTTAGCCTTATAAGGCTAAATTTGATAATTAATCCTCAAATTTTCCCTTCTTTTACAATTAATTTTCCTTTTTGTGTATTTTTTGGGCACATGTGCCCTTTTCTAGGGTGAATTTTAGTCACTACCACCATTATGACTCTCGTCAAACAGTCGGTAGGTAACCTGCAAAAATTCTTAATCTGATTTAAAACTTGGCCCAATCAAGCTAGTGTTGTAAACTGGGATTTGATACCACCTTGTAACATCCCTGACACCCAACTGGACAATGGTACCACACTCCACAACCAGGTATTTCAAATTTCTCAGTGGAATCCTAAAGGCGTCACAACCAAAGGCGACTTCGGCAACATGCATCCCTAAAGCGACAGAAAGAATCAAAGTGGAGCTTCCAAGCCATAGAATCAATGGCGAGATACAGTACATGAAAGACCATGCACTCATCGGAAAATTTCTGGGTTTCTGGCCTACGGAAAAAGCCCTGCATGGCTGGATCGCTTCCAAATGGAAGCCCAAAGGACAAGTCTCCTTGCTTCTGGGTCCTAAAGGCTTCTTCACTGCCATATTCAACTGCCTGGAGGACAAAATAAGAGTATTTGAAGGCGGCCCCTACTTCTTCAACTCCGCGGGTCTCTTCTTACGAGATTGGAAACCCAGGTTCAATCCAGATACAGAAGACCTCAGCCATGCTCCCGTTTGGATCCGCATGTACTCCTTACCCTCGGAATACTGGAGAGAAGAAACTCTGAAGGACATCGGCAATCGCATCGGTACCTTCATCAAGGCGGCAGAGGAAACAAAAAATCGAAGGTTCACCTCCTATGCCAGGATCTGTGTCCAGATGCATCTAAAGAAGACCCTAGCAGACTCGGTAAGCCTCTATCACGATGACTATGAATGGATTCAACCTCTTGATTATGAACATATCCCGTTTCGTTGCCGCAAGTGCCATGAACACGACCATCTGTTCAAAGACTGTCCTCTGAATTCCCAACTCCATTCCACAGCCAATGAGGTTACCAAAGACTCTGAGGGGTTTGTCAAAGTTCCCCATCGCCGTAGACATGTCAAGAAGCAGAATGTGGCTCCCTCCAGCCCCAAAAATCAGAAAGATGCTCCCCCTAACAACAAGAAAGCCGACTCCTCGAATAGATTCCATGTCCTTACCCCGCAGGACCCCTCTGACTCTTCGCCTCAAAAAAACTTTCAAGCCACTCCGCCCCCACCTTCATCCGACCCGATCCACAAAAATCCCCTGGATCCCTCTTCATCGGAGTTGATCAGTTCTCCTCTTGCCTCGAAGTCAAAAATGCCAGCTACAGAAACTGATTTGCATCCCTCAGCCATGGATCTCGGCGCTACTCTAGCTCTCAGTTTGCAAGAAGGGGTCATGGAAGATCACCCGAACTTTCCCATCAACATGGAGGAAGACATAGAGAATGTAAGCTTGGACGGACTGGACATTCTCAAACTGGAAGATGCATGTAAGCAAAAAGCTTATAACTCCATTCCCCCTTGGGAAATAGACAGATTGGAAGGGGTATTAACCAAAGCTCAGCACAAAAAATGCTTAGGAATTCAGGCAGGCAGTCCTTGGGATGGCAAAAAAATCCTAAAAGAAACAAAGAAGAGAGGGCGTAAAACAGATCTGCAGAGAACGATCATATTAGGAGAACAACTACTGGAATCAGGGAGATTCTCGAAGTTAACGAGGTTTTACAAGCCCCACCCCCATAGTTCCTTATGAAGCTCATCTCCTGGAACATGCGTGGGCTCAACAGCTCCTCAAAACACAGAATGTTAAAAAATATGATACAGTCAGAAAAGCCAGCTGTGGTCTTTCTACAAGAAACAAAAAGTACCACCACTACATTAGAAAAGATCTTCAACAAAGCCTGGAGCGGCAGTCGATCCATTTCTATAGATGCATCGGGAGCGTCGGGTGGATTGTCCATAGTATGGAACCCACAGATTCTTTTGCTGCAAGATTTCAATGCTACTCGTCATTTCATTCAAGCCACGTTTCATCTCATTGGAACGGATATTCATGGGCATCTCACCAACACTTACTTCCCACAGGATCAGCAACACAAACTAGAAGTTCTGGAAACATTAACAGACTTGAACTCCTCCAGACGCTTCCCCCTTTGGATAAGCGGGGGTGATTTCAACATCATCACTCATCTAGAGGAAAAAAAAGGAGGGCGAATGAAGCTGGAAGAAGACAGCAATGGATTCAAGGAATTCATCAGAAGTAACCAGCTCATCGACATCCAAACTTCCAACGGCACCTACACATGGACAAATAAGCGCAGAGGAGTACACAATATCGCTTCTCGGCTCGACCGATTTCTACTCTCAGATAATGCTATCCATCTGGGAGGAGACTTTCACGCTTCTATATTGCCTCAAGGGGGCTTGGATCACTGGCCCATTATGCTGCAATGGACCAGACCGGGAAAACACTGCAACAGGCCTTTCCGATACGGAGCCTTCTGGTCAAGTCATCCAAATTTCAAAGAAGTGGTCCAGACAGCATGGAAGTCCTTCATTCCCCCAGAAGGTGCAAAAATGTTCAAGTTTCAACAAAAACTTAGACATCTCAAGCAAGTGCTGAAGGCCTGGAACAAGAACCACTTCGGAAACATCACGGAATCCAGGCAAAAATTGGAGCAAGAAATGAGCATTCTCCAGCAAACTATCATCATAGGGGGCAGAACAGAGGAATTAGCCAACAAAGAGCAATCCCTTTGGCCGGCATTAGAAGAGAGAAGATCGCAAGAGGAAATCCTCTGGCGCCAAAAATCTAGAATAAGATGGCTTAAGGAAGGAGAAAAAAACACCAAATTCTTCCATCGATCTACCATACAACGAAGAATGCATAACAATATTGCTTTCATTAATAACAGTCAGGGGGAAAAATTAGAAAAGCATGAAGACATGGAAAAAGAACTCAGAGATCACTTTCAGGAAGCGCTCAAAGAGCAAACCAGGAGCAGAACAACAGCCATACAAGAGGTCACGCGGCACATCCCCAAGCTCATCACGGACGAACATAACCAAAACCTACTTCAATCGGTCTCAAAGCAAGAGGTGGAGGAAGCAATGGCGCAGCTAAAAGATGGTAAGGCTCCTGGTCCGGATGGTTTTACCTCAAACTTTTTTCATGATTTCTGGGATCTAGTAAGCACCGAAGTTTGGGAACTGGTGGAAGAATCCCGCTCTACGCACTGGCTCCTGCCCTCCCTTAACTCCACCTTCATAGCGCTGGTTCCCAAAGGGGAGGAAGCTAACTCGCCTGACAAATTCAGGCCCATCGCCCTCTGTAATGTAATCTACAAACTTATTTCCAAAGTGGTAGCAAATAGGCTCAAACCTCTTTTGCCTCTTCTTGTTCTCCCGGAGCAGACTGGATATGTCGAAGGATGCCAGATCCTGGATGGTATCATCCTATCAAATGAGGTTATCCATTCCTTAAAGATCCTCAAAAAGCCAGGCATGATAATGAAGCTTGATCTATCAAAAGCTTTCGACAAGCTTAGCTGGGAGTATATTAAGCACATGCTGCTTGCTTTTGGTTTTAGCACCACCTGGACTCGTTGGATAATGAACCTCATTTCATCTCCCTGCTTCTCGGTCCTTCTCAATGGCTCTCCGTCTCAGCCCTTCCGCCCTTCGCGTGGCATTCGGCAAGGGGATCCCCTCTCACCTTTCATCTTTGTCCTAATGGCGGAAGGACTCAGTCGTCTGCTTCACCATGCTATCACCTCTAAGACCATCAAAGGCATAGCGCTTCATGGACTCTCCCCCTTATCGCATCAATAGTTTGTTGATGACACTATGCTTTTTGGACATCCCTCATCAGCTGAAGCAAAATCCTTCAAAGCCCTACTTGAGCTGTTCTCTGAAGCCTCGGGCACCTCTATCAATGCTTCTAAATCTCAGTTTTTTTTCTTCAACACCCCTGTCTCCATTCAAAGAAACATCACTCGCATCCTTGGCTTCACAATTGCTGTGCTTCCCTCCAAATATTTGGGCGCCCCTCTTATGCTCTCAGCTCTTAAACATGCATCGTGGAGATCGCTCCTGGACAAACTTGAAGCCAGACTCTCCTCCTGGACGTTCAGATCTCTCAATATAGCCAGTCGACTCGTTATGATCAAATCTGTTCTTCAAACTATGCCTCTTTATCTATTTTCTATCATCGCTGCTCCCAAATGGGTCCTTAAAGCCATTCGCAATCTACAAAGGAATTTTCTGTGGGGATCATCGGGTCTTAATAGGAAATGGGCCCTAGTTAAATGGTCAGACGTCTGCCAACAAAAGTTCAACGGTGGACTGGGCCTACGGGACCCCTTGCACAGCAATAATACCATGGGCGCAAAGGTCTGGTGGAATTGGCTTATCAAACCACCTATACCTTGGGCGAAGCTTTGGCAAGCTAAATATGTGTCTGGTAGTTGCTGGGAGGACTTGATTAGATTCAATCCAAGCAGTTCAGGCTCCATGATCTGGAACGCAGCAAAACTTCACAGCGCATTCATTCAAGAGTATAGTTTCTGGGAAGTTCATTCAGGGAACTCAACGCGTTTTTGGGAGGACTCATGGCAGCAGCTCCCAAAACTCGCCTCAATCTTCCAAAAACCCCTCTGGCAGACTCACATGCAACGCAACAATCTTGCTAACATATCTCAGTTTTGGCAGCAGCACGCACACACAGACTATCAACAATGGAGGCCCGCTAGTACTTGGCAGGAGGATTGGCAAGGAGAAACCTTTGAAGAAATTGAACAAGAACTAAATCACAGGAAGATCAAAAAGTCAAATAAGTAGGACAGATTGAGGTGGGGGCACACAACAAAAGGAGTCTTCACCACAAAAGAAGCCTACACTCTGCGGTATGCACAAAACCACAATGACAAAGATCAGCTATGGCGCAACATCTGGCAACCCAAATTGTGGCCCAAAGTCTCTACCTTTCTATGGCTTTTAAGCAAAAAAAGAATCCTCACCTGGGACAATCTGCAACGAAGATGTTTTATAGGACCATCCCGATGCCCAAATTGCTCTCTTCATTCAGAGACCATTTTGCATCTGATGGAGACATGCCCCCTTGCAACTCAACTCTGGAATCAAATTGACAGATGTACTCAAAGATTAGGAAATCGTCAAGGGGATATAGCAAATCTTCTGAGAACTTGGCCCAAGACGCCATATCAAAGCCCTCTGTTGAACGCTCTGTGGACACTCATCCCAGGTTTTCTTTATTGGACCCTCTGGAAGGAGAGGAATAACAGAGTCTTCAACAATAGGAATCTCCCTCCAGACATTCTTTGGCTTCTCCTCAAGCAAAGCCTTCAAGAGACACTGGCGCTCAAGATTTGGCAAGAAACGGATTGGCCCTCCTCCCCCAAGAGCTTCTCATTTGGAAATCATGGGATCTTCATGTTTCCTATGCTCCCTCTGCTCCAACTCGACATCATAACAAGCTTGTCTCCCCTTTGCATTGGTCCCCCCCAGCCTCTGCATCATTCAAATTGAATTTCGACGGCGCAGCCAAGGGGAATCCGGGACCAGTGGGATATGGAGGAGTAATTCGAAACGACAGAGGAATCATCCAACACGTCTTCTTTGGCTCGATTGGAAACGATACCAATAATGTCGCAGAATTGGAAGGTTTTTGGAAAGGTATATGTGTAGCTGATCAACAGGGGTTCTATCCGCTGGTAGCAGAGGGAGACTCCTAGATCCTTATCAATGCAGCTATTCGAATTCAAGCAGGAACACCAGCAACCAAAGTAGCCTCTAGCTGGAGATTTCTTAGCAGACTAGAAACACTGGAGGCAAGGCTCAGAAGCCCCAATAGTATCATCTTTTAGCATGTCAAACGATCCGCCAATAAGGTAGCCGATCGTTTAGCCAATCAAGGAGTCGATCTGAATAGTCACCCCTACTCAGGTAATCTCAATGACACAACAGACATTCAACTACAACAAGATTGCCTCTCTCTGGCAAATCAGAATCTCCAACCCTCGGCTGCGGGTGTTAATTAGCGCAATGAATGAGGAGGCGGCCTTATTAAATGGCAAGTGGCCACTCGCTCCAGCCAAATGGACCGAAGCCTCGAGAAGCCATCACCTCGGTCCGACCAACAGTTATGCGAGCATTAATGGTAGGGGGAGAACAGCTGGTTGCAGAGGTATATTGGTTGTTCGCCTTGGTTTGCCGATGAGAGGTGTTCCGTTGGAAGGTGCGGGAAGCGCCATTGTCTGTTGGAAGCTCTGTATGGTCTCAATTGTGAATGGTGCGTTCGGCTCTTGGATGACTGCACCGTGGGTGCATGAGCCAAGACTCAGACCTCGGCCCTCGGCTACGGAGGCCCTGGTCTCAACCCTGGATTGTCAGAGAATTTACGGCTCTATGCTATGGTTCAGTGTATTGAGTGTCATCCTGCTCTTTTTAAGCAAAGTCTCTGAGCGCCTTCGACCTCCAAAAGCTCTGAGTGTCGCGGTGTTTCAGTTCCTCTGCGCCCTTGTTAGAGATTTGGCCCTTCGGTGCTTTGGTCATACCTGGTTCTGGTCTGCTCAGCTCTCTGGGAGCAATTTACCCCGTGCAGCTCCTGAAAAGGCTCGGCTTTCGACCTGTGTGGTAAGCATTGCTATTCGAATTCGTGTTCCATTACCTGTTTCTCATCTGTTGTATAAGTTGTTGCACGGGTGTAGAATCCTCGGTGGCGCAAAGCACTCGCGGCCTCTGGGCAGAATTGGTTATTTGTTGATTACAGGATGCCGCGTGAGAGGTTACGTGGCGCTTTCTGGCGGGGAGGTTCAAGAGGCGGTGCCAGAGGTCGGGCTTCATCGCCACGTTCCTCGGCATCCTTTGACTCCCCGTCGGAGGAGATTAGCTCACCAGGAGCTCGAAGAGGGCGCAGAAGAGGCAGAGGGTGGGGAAGAGCCGCGGTGTGTCCGTTTGGTTCGCACCCATCAACCCGCTTCAGGTTCCCGTGTGCTCTGGACAACGCAATCTACTATGTTTCAGTGCGCATTGAAAAATGCGACCATGCAGATAGACCAGAAGCCCCAGCAGAGCCTCGGCCACCCTCGCCTGTTCAGGGTCCGCGATTACAGCCTGCGGAAGCCTCAGGTGCGGTGGCGGGGAATAGAGCGGGAACAAGCGAGCCTGCGAAGGACGACGCACCATACACAGACTCGAGTGCTTCAGACCCATATGCCTGTATAGTGGTGGAGGAGCAACCAGATCCATATGCCTGTCCAGTGGTGGAGAAGCAACCATCCTCCTCCGTGGATGCCTAGGCACGTTGCATGGTCGTTCTGTGTGTTATGGAAACACTTTGTTCAGTCTTAGGATGTCGAAGTAGCAGCTACAGTAAATAATGGGAGTCAGTCTGTGATAGTTTTCGGGTCGCACCACTCAGTCTTTTGTATGTCGATTATAATGTCTGTGTCTGTCATGTCGGGTTTTTTGAATGTGGGATTTGCAAGGTCTGTAAACTCCTCCCTCGCCTCGGCAGGGAGTGGAAGTATAGCACCTAGGTCCAGTTCTCTGTTGGTTCTAGCTTGGGGTCAGCGGACAGTTTCATAGTCCCTCTTTTTCTCCGACTCAGTTTCAGTCTCAGAATGTCAAACTGTTCATGTAGCCAACTCTTTGTGGCGGATGTAACTCTCTCTGTAATCTTTTTTGTACTATAATAGAATTAGCATGATTTACAAAAAAAAAAAAAAAAACTTTGTTGGACCAAATTGGAGTTCTAGCTGTTTTTCTTTGATTTCTAATATAGGCTTTTAAAACTTTTATTAATGTTAAATGGCCAATAATCTTCTTATTAATTTTAATTTAGAAAAATGAAATTGATGTCTAAAATACCTAATACTTTGTATTTAGAGAAATTATTAATGATGTCTATTATAGGCTTTTAAAACGTTTATTAATGTTGTATGGCCAATAATCTTCTTATTAATTTTAATTTAGAAAAATGAGTTTTTGATATCTAAAATACCTAATACCTTGTATTTAGAAAAGTTATTGATTATCTCTAAAAACTCAATTACAAAAATGTCAATAATACATAATATTTTCAATGATCCTAAAAGAAATTACATAACACTTTTCAATGATCCTAAAAAGAAATGACATAACACAATTCAAGTAGGTCCAAGCCAATCATATCCATCCATGAAACACAACCACAAAGACTCTGGCGCACACATTAGCGTGAATGTGAGAAAAAAAATTCCACAAAACACAACAATAAAAACTACAATGCACACAATACAATGGATACCAGAAAAGCAAACTTGTGAGGAAAAACAAGCTTGACAATACAACTATCATAAACTAAACTATTGTCACTGTGATAAAATAGGAATATAAAAAATGCATTGAGTTGACAGATATAAACCAACTACCCACAACGATAAATTCATCATTAAACAATAAAGTTGAAGCATAAATTCATCATTAAACAATAAAGTTGAAGGATAACAAAGTTTGATTAACAAAGGTCAATTAAAATTTTAAATAAGGCCTAAAGTCGATTGACTTGAGACTACTTAAAACCCCAACACATTACCCAAAGAATGGAATAAATATACTACAACTTGCTAAGATAGTTGAAAGAAGGGCTACACTTCTAACACTTGCTATCTTGTTTCCAAACCAATGGCAATAGGACATTAAAAAAACAAAAAAAAGTACCCAAAGAATGGAATAAATATACTACAACTTGCTATGATAGTTGAAAGAATGGCTACACTTCTAACACTTGCTATCTTGTTTCCAAACCAATGGCAATAGGACATTAAAAAAACAAAAAAAGTGAAGGGAAGGAATAAGTGTACATGTAAAAGCAAAAGTAATATTTTAAAAATAATTTTAAAAATGGAAATTATCACAAGTTTTTATTTCTAGGTGGGAAAACATTTTAGTTTAAGTATTTTAATTTAATTTGTTAATAAATTTTTAATATTAAAATTTGAAAAAAAAAATATATTCGTTTTAAAATCACAATGAAACTACATGGAAAAAAATATACTTATTTTAAAATTACAATAAAACTAAATATCAAGTTAAAATGTAAAACTTTTAATTACACCAAATTTGTTGTTTGCTTTTGAAACTGTTCAAACACAATTTCGTCTACTTTTTACTTATTGCGTGACACCTGTCCAACACTGACTTTACCGGACGTGAACATCTTCCGCATTGCAGTTAATTAATTTGGCAGGGAAAACGACAGGAGGGAAGTGGAGGTGCAGGAGATCGATCGGTTGCCCTGCAATTCTGTCTGGCGGGAAATTCTCCGACTGTTTCCATACTCGCGTTGATCGATCTTCGACGAGAGAGACGCGAATGAGTTGCCATGATCCACAAATAGAAGAACCTTCAATTCGAATTCGAAGAAACTCGCTTTCAATTTGAAGGTACTCACAACCGCCTTATCAGAGAGCCTTTGCCTATACTGAGTCGCTGGTTGAAGAAAGCCACCGGTTTCTATCGAAGAAATCGCCGGAACCTAGTGCCACCGGTGCCTGTGCGACCTAGTCCAAGTTTATCAGTGGCATGATCAGAGTTAAATTCAGAGACACGGCATATTCATAGGTAATTCATTTACTGCTGCCAAATTTTTCCAGCAAAATATAAAACTCTAAACCATTCTGGTGTTCCATTACCAGTATTTTATTTCTTAAAAACATCTGAATTCGTGGGAAATATGTATAGTCAAAACCACTGAAGTAGATCCTAGACAGCATAATATTTCGTCTGAATTTAAAAACCAGATGATAATGCCAATTCAATTGTTAATTTTCTTTTCCAGAGAACGACTTACATGTAGACAAATCTTTAAAAAAATATTTGAGGAATTACAAAAGTTTTTTTTGGGTTCAATTTTGTTATTATTAATTTTAAGTTTATTTATTTAATCAAATTCAATTTGGATGAAACCACTAAGTCCCTATAAATGTTAAAGTCATTCAAAAAACAGTTAGCGGATGTAGTGCCATAGTATAGACGCTGCAAAACTCTTAGTATAGAAGATGCAATTTAAATAATTTACTCGTGTTATTTTTACATTTAATTTAGATGTTTTCACAATTTTTAAATGATATGATTCATTTTTTTGGGTTGAAATTAAAAGTTTAAGCAAAGGAGATTCAGAAAGTGCTCTCTATTCAGAAAATACGTTATTTATTAGAAATTGAATGAGTAAACAATAAACAAACAAATAGTTAAAAAAGATCTTGAAGTTATAGCGCAAGAAAAATAGACCATACAACATGAAATTATAAAGGTCTGAGTCAATGATCTTTTAAGAGGAAAGGTTAAAAGATAATAGAATATAGTTTTGGTAATGGAAAAATTTGCTATTGAAGAATCATTCAACATTCACTATGATGAAATTATAAAGTTCCGGGTTAATGATCTTTTAAAAGTAAAGGTTAAAAGATAATAGAATATAGTTTTGGTAATGGAAATGTTTATGATTGAAGAATTATTCAACAATTGAAAGTGAGTGGTGACAATGAAACAAAGTAGGATTATTTGTTTTGAGTAGTTAGATTTTTGATATAGGAGGAAATCAGTGAAGGCTTATTTGTTTTGAGTAGTTAGGATTTTGATATAGGAGGAAATCAGTGAAGGCTTATTTGTTTTGAGTAGTTAGATTTTTGATATAGGAGGAAATCAGTGAAGGCTTAATTTATAATTAATATTTGGGAAAATCATCTTTTTTTTAGAACAGAGCTAAAATAAGTTCATAATTAAATTTTAAAATTCAAAATCAACTATATAATTTCAAAAAAAAAGAAATTAATAACAAAAATAGTAATAAAACAATTCTAAATCTTACATCTTGTTTATTTTAAATATAGAATTTCAATACATCTTGTTTATTTTAAATATAGAATTTCAAAATAATAATTAATATTTTTCACATTTTTACATGCTAACATTTCACCTTGTTTAATTTTACATAGTGTGAAGGCATAGTGTGACACGGAGTGCTCGTTACGAAAAGGCCTTAAGAGATGCATATTAACGCCATTGGCCTTATATTTTAAGCATTGGAAAAGCCAATTCCAACTATGCCATCACATTGTGGTATGACATTTACAATACGTAAACATTTCCATGGCATTGTAGTTTTGAGAAATCGTGTTTGTGATTGGCCAATGATATATTTATTATTATAATTCATGTTTTGTTTGTGAAAGATGTGCGTGAGTGACATCTTTCTCTCCCCTAGTGTAGAGTCCTTTGATGTTTTTTTTCCATTAACATCTAGTCATCTCTTAATAGATGTTGATGTCTAATTTAAGAATGTAGGATTGGTAGAAGTGATCATAAATCATCTCAATTGTAGCCAGGTCCTTCCTTGCGACCAAATATAATGAGCCCAATTTCTCAAATATCCATATAATGATTTTTTACCCTTTGAGCACAACTAAAACCTTGGGATTTAGGGCTCTTCTCTTCAATTGTAATACATCATGTAGATGACAACCACAATTGGGCATTGGCCAATAAGGCATGACAATGATATTCTTGTCAATGTACCTAAATAAACAAAGATGTTATTACATCAATTTGAGCAATTACAACATCTAGATGATTAAAGATTTTGGTGTAGAGAATGTGTTGTGACCACCCTTTGTCTTTAAAAGGGTCAGAACATTGTAGAGACTTGTTCGCAGACCCACCATTCAACATGGAATACGTGTCCCATGACCTTGGTCTTATTTTGCCTTTATTAACTTTATTACATGGATTTTTGACTAGAGTTGTTACATTGGGAGACTGCTTATATTTTAGCTAATTACCTACATAATTTTCCATCAATCATACATAACCAAATGTTTTTCAACAACAACTTTCTATTAGCAAGTAAGCAACCACTGAACTAGAAAATCGCTCTTAGTAATAGAAATTTCTTAACATCTTTTTACATCTACTATTCCTTCAATGTTACTTTATATTTTTAAAAACAATTATAATTACTAATTACAGATTTTTCATAATATTTGATATGTTAGACCTTTATTTTGTATATTTATCATATAACTGATTATGAAAACCATAAATATCAAATTCGAAATATAATGTATTTCATGATGGTATAAGTAAATAAATCATAGCAAAGTACACAACACAATTTTAAATTTTAATTTAAATGATTCCGAATAAAAAGATGTTAACAGATGTCATAGTGTTAAAGTATAGATTTTATCATTCCTACATATATGACAGCGTGGATTGCATGGTGTTATAACTTATCTTTATCTCATAATATTGAGTTATTAAATTTTATTAATTGATACAATAATCTGAAGTGAGCAGTTACGTCCCAAAACCGCCAACCTAACACACCCGCATTTATGGCTTCTCAATTCTTGTTACAGGTTTCAGCACTGGGAAGCCCAGCGCTCTGAGATCAAACACACAAAACAGTCCCTCAACCATCTGACTATCTGCTGTGCGACTGTTCATAGTACCTCTCAGCATCGCGACGATGGCAAATTATGTTGTGGAGCTTGATAGCGTTAAAGGCCATTTTCAAGTTGATGGGCAGTTATGGACAGGTGATTTTACACAGATTTTTTATATTTTTTTTAAATCACTATTGAAAATGCTTACGGTACAGATTTAATCAATTTTAAGCGAATAAATTTTACTGCAGTTGGAAAGAAATATAAGCTGCTTGACGTTGTTGGTTGCGGAGCCTATTCAACCGTGTGCAAGGGATTGATCAGGGGTACTGCACAATTCGTTGCTATAAAGGTAATGTATATATTCCTGTATTTTGCTGCTCCTCTTCATGAATTTTCAGAACAATCTCTTCTTCGGAAGGTTAAAAATTAGTTTCGTCAGCTTGACAATATTCGTAGCAAAGACCCAGCATGATCCATCCTCTCTATTTTTAAAAAATTTATAAAATAAACGGTATTTTTATTATATTTATGGGATGTTTTTTTTTTCCTCTTAGACACTCGGCAGAGATTATATAGACAAGTATAATAGGTTATTAGTTTACCCAAGGGAAGGAAGAATACTAGCACAAGTTTAAAATTTTAAGGTTGCTGATTATTATTTTTTATCAGAGCATTCGTAATACATAAAATGTTATAAACGGGCTGCCTATGTTGGATATTTACACCAAGTGTCATAATTAAACAAAATCAATCACAAAAAATATAAATAAAATTTGAACAAAACATGTTAATGAAGGTGGAGGATACCTATCTATATTATGGATGGCCTTTCTAAACCAAGGTGGAGGATACCTATCTACATTATGAATCACCTTTCTAGACCAAGGACCAATGTGGAGGATACCTATCTACATTATGAATCACCTTTCTAGACCAAGGAGAAGGTGATATTGGAAAATCTCTGGGCCAAAATGGTTAGCTTGTAGTTAATGCAATTTTGGATTTTTACACTAAATGTCATAACTAAACAAAATGTTTCACAAAAAATATAAACAAAATTTGAACGGAACATGTTAATTAAGGTGGAGGATACCTATCAACACTATGGATCACCTTCCTAATTAAGGTGGAGGATACCTATCAACACTATGGATCACCTTCCTAGACCGAGGAGAAAGTGATATTGGAAAATCTCTTAGCCAAAATGTTAGCTTGTGGTTAATGCCATCAATTTTGTCCTTCAATTTTGCCATTTGCACTACATTTTCTTGCTAGGTATATGCTTAATTAAGGTGGAGGATACCTATCAACACTATGGATCACCTTCCTAGACCGAGGAGAAAGTGATATTGGAAAATCTCTTAGCCAAAATAGTTAGCTTGTGTTTAATGCCATCAATTTTGTCTTTCAATTTTGCCATTTGCACTACATTTTCTTGCTAGGTATATGCTCTATCACTATGAGCGGAGGAACTATCACTCAGAAGTTAAATCCTTGCACATTGAAATACCCAAACAAGGAAGAGAATATAACCACTACACCGAAAAAGCTTGACATGGTTAGCTTTGTCCAAACCATCATAGTAATTGTGATCCAAACACTAAAACAGTCAGATTTTGGCATCTAAAAGCCCTTGGTCGATGTAAGACGTTTGAATGGAATGATGAGATAGAGTAACAAAAAATTCAAGACTTTAAAAAACCATTGTAATCCGTTTTAATTTTTGTGTTGATCCCTATGGAAGACCTCATGTTTGTGTAATGATGTAGAGAATACAGAGTGAATTTTCCCCTACTTATGAATTGAGCATCTCATCAATCACCTTCACATTTGAAGTGGCCTGCTTGCACAACAACACTCCTTGTTTAATTGCCTCATAATCATATCGAGGCTCTTGCATGCACTATGGCAAATGGGGGGTCTACAATGCCCCGTGTTTAATTTGCTTTCCCTTGGTGGGGTAATTATGGAAGACTTATTGTTAATATTTTTTATTTTACTCTACGGATGTTTTTATTTGTAAAATATATATGACTCTATGTTTTGTTTAATAGATATATAAATTAATTTTAGTTTAGAGTGAATTGGATATTTTTATTTTATATTTATAAACAAGAATATGTTATTATATTTTGTTTTTAAATAGAAATATTGATTTTTATCTTTTTCATAATTAATATTTAATTTAAATTTTAGAGTAATTTATTTGGCAAAACATCTAATATTCACATAATAATAATAATTTAGTTTAATTTTTTAAATACTAAATTAATTTATAAAATCCTTATTATACTAAATTACTATATATAAACCCCCACCTCAAGCTCAAGCATGAGTAACATAAGGATGCCCAGTCATGGCTCGATCATTGGGGGACAAAGGAGGATATCATCTTGATAAGAAGGATACTATTAAAAATACCATTACTTGCAAAGGAATCTAAGGTATTATAAAGAGGTGACCAACCCAACTCTTTCTCATCGGAATTATATCTCTATTTTGACTAATACTAAAAATATTGTAGAAATTCCTTGTAGATTCAAACTGCTAATTGTAATTTACTAAAACAAAAGACTTGAATCTACTCTACTCATCAATGGAAACAATTAAACAATTGCAAAATTACTAAGCATACAAGAGAGAATTTAATCAACACATTACACAATGATTTCCTGGGGAAAGCCACATCTACAAACCCCTACTATATATATATATATATATATATATATATATATATATATATATATATTGCATTAGTCAGAAAATATGAGAATATTATAATGCTTTGCTCAAGCCTGAGCAACCACTGCACTATCTCTATCTATCTCACTGCTTCCTAGACAAGCCCAGGCCAATACTTAACCAATTTATCGTTTTCCCAAGTCCTTATTTCCTTGTGTTGTTTCCTTGGGAATTAGCCCCTATTAATTAGGGACATTCCTCGATTGGAATTACGCAATCCTCATAGGCCTTCCTCTGGTTGCATGCACCACTCGTACAATTCAAATGATTATACAACTGATACTACACTGTCCCTAAACTCCAATCTCAATTGAGTAACTCTAAGATGTGACATGAGTGAGTTATTTATGAGTCAATCACCAATTAACTAGTTGAACACATGAAGCACTACCCCACATTCTGGCCTCCTACTAGTTCCTCCATTAGTTGGAACTAGTTTAAGAGATTTTAACTTAGTTAAATTGAATTAATTAATTACAACTCAAAATAAACTCATTCAGGGCTCTTATAATGTAGGAGACACACTACATGACTCTAGTTATACCCTCAACTCGAATTAATTGAGCCAACTAAGTCAATTTAACTTATTTAACTCGTACAAGTTGTCTTGTGATGTGGAATTACAATTTTAATCCTAATTTAATTCAAGGACAAAATTAAATTAGGATTTTCTTGTTGCATTTTCAACACTCCCTCTCAACAAGAAAGGGATTATCTGTTATCGCGATCCTACCTCTATGAAACTCGAATTTTCCTCTTGACAGTGCATTAGTCAAGATGTTTGCATCATGTTCCTCTACAAGAATGTACTCCAGCAACATGATTCTCCTCTGCACACAATCTCGTAGATGGTGATACCAGATGTTAATATGCTTGGACCGATCATGAAAAACCGGATTCTCAGAGAGTTTGATACAACTCTAATTGTCACAGTAAATCCTTGTAGGATTCATTTGCTAACCAAATAACCCAACATGGATCTTCCTCATCCAGATAGCCTCACAAGCTACTTGACTAGAAACCATGTACTCTACTTCAACTGAACTGAGTGCAACTGATATTTACTTCCTTTTGTACCAAAAAAATATTTTTGACCTAATACTAAAGATTCCCCCTGATGTTCTCTTCCTGTTGGATGGACTCCTTGCTTAATCTACATGTGTGAAGCCTTGAAGCTTCACTCCCTCTGTTCGTCTATACCAAATACCAAATTGAATGGTGCCTCTGAGGTATCTCAACACTTGTTTAGATGCCTTCCAATAGAGTTTTGTTGGCTTAACCATTACTTGACTAAGTTGGTTAAATGGAAAACATATGCCTGGTCGTGTGTTCACCAAATACATAAGTGAACCCACAAGTTGTTTGTAAATAGTAGCCTCCACTACTTCACTTGAAATAACATCTTCCTTCCTCTAATTCCCTTCTAGAAGAGTCTTCATGGGTTTGTTGCTCTCCATGTGGAACTTTTTTAGTATCTCGTTGGCATACTTTCCCTGAGAGACAAACAATTCCTCATCTCCTTGCCATACTTCCATACCAAGGAAATAATGCATGAGCCCTAGGTCCTTCATCTCAAATTCTCTTGCAAGATCCTCTTTGCAATATTTTACCAGCTTCTCATCACTTGTTAGAATTAAACCATCAACATATAATACTATAATCAATAATTTACCTTCAACCACAATATGTTAAATTTTCTCATTTGCTTCACTTTTGGTGAAGCCCAACCTAGTGAAATAGTTGTCAATCTTGGTGTACCAAGCACAGGGTGCTTGTTTCAATCCATATAGCGATTGCTTGATTCGCACATTGCTTGATTCGCACAAAGGCGACTCTTTATTTAAGGTTTCAAATCCTTCTGGGTGCTCAATGTACACCTCTTCCTCAATCACACCATTGAGGAATGTTGTCTTCACATCCATTTGATATATCTTTCATCCCATCTGCTTAGAAGTGCTAGAATAGATATGATTGAAGAGTACCTTTCTACTGGAGCAAAGGTCTCCTCGTAATCAATTCCCTCCACTTGAGAGAACCCTCTGGCAACAAATTTGGCCTTTATTTTCTCCACACTCCCATTTGCTACTTGCTTTACCTTGTAAGACTATCTCGAACCCACCACTAACTTGTTTGTTGGTCTTGGGACCACTTCCCAAACACTGTTATGATAATGGAGTCATACTCCTCTACCATGGCATCAACCCATATTGGTTTCTACATTTCTTCCTCAAGTGAGGATGGCTCAATCTCTACACTCTCACTCATCTTAGCCATATAGCCAGTGTGAAAAATTGGTTGCCCGATTCCTACTGCAAAAAACTGATATATTTCACTTGTTAAATTAATTGAACAAATTATTTGCGATTTTCTATAGCAAATACTGAAATAAATACATTGCAACCTACACCAAACCACAGAAAATAAATATAGCATAGGAGAGTAATAAACATCACACACATCTACACGTTTATTTTTGGACAAATGTCCCCGGAAAAACCCAATGCGGAAAAATTGGTACAGCAACTAAGGGTTTTATTATTATGTAGTAGTAATTTTGAGTACAATTCATTAGATGCCAAACTGGCTATTTGATACAGAGAGAAACTAGACAAAATGAAATAGTGAGATTAGCTCAGCCTGTCACTGGAAAATTCGGCTCTGATCTACTGGAAGTGAGCTTATGCATCCCTTTTACGTCAGCCTCTAGGAAAAATTGCATCAACACCATGTAGTCTTTGCATTACCTCTGTTGTCGACTGTGCTGCTCTTCCTTCTAACCCTCTACTGGCTGGAAACTTCATCTGTTAGCCTCCCGACCTCACACCCAGGCTCTCGGCTTCTGAAACTTGATTTCCTCAGTAGGAATTTGATCTCCCTTCAGGCTCTATGTTGCCGCTACATCAACTCTGCGTGGCCCAATGTTAGCCTCTCTGGACGTGGTTCTGCCCTCTCTGACTTGTACTCTTCGCCTAGGAAAACTTTCCAACAGATAATAACTATGCCCGTCACTGCAAAAGATCACTTGGAATTTCTCTCCCGACAATTGTTGTGCTTTAGAAGTTCGATCTTTTGATCTCCACTCTATGTGCTTTCCAAATGCCCCTCAAGCCTCGACTTATATTATTTCTGTTGAGAACCAACACCCTAGATTAGGTCCTAATCAATGTCTCATATCATTTTGGCTTGATACTCGTCTTCTTTTAGAATTTTCACCCTTAGTTTGATTAATACCCTTTAATTATTTTAATTTCCTAAGTTTAGACTTAGGAACCCATTAAAAATAATTAATTATTTTAATAAAACTATCTCCATGTGGAATTTCCCAAAACGATTTCTGGGTATTGTGGAATACATGTGTCGAAGCCTCCCTGCAAATTTTAAGGCTTAGAACACATTTGATGCTTCAAAAAATAAACATTCCCTCTCAGTGAGGAATGTGCTTTACTAATGCAACATGCTGAGGCATCACTTTGAATCTGAAACATCTCCCTTTGCGCTGCTGATGTCTGACATTGTTGCCCACCAACTACTGCACAAATGTTGCATCTATACTCCTTTTGACGCTGCCACTGCCAACATTGCATCTATACTCTAACTCCCTCTAAAATTTTACATCTGTGTTGCTACTGGCATTGCCATTGCCAACACCGCGTCTGCACTGCAATCTTCTCCAACTGCTACTGCTACTGCATCAACAGTGGAAAATCATCCAAAATTACTAAATTGTTGTTCAACATGATGTTTTTTTTGTTGGAGTTCTGACTATTGCTAGTCTCTACGCTGACCCTCTAAAGCCTCTGCGCTACTGCTAACTCTACTCTGTGCCAATTGCACTACTTCCAACTCTAACTCTATGTTGCTCAGTCTCTAGCACTCCTAGCCACTGTAACTATCACTCTGACACTCCTCTGCACAAACTGACACTAGTCCATCCCGCTACTTCTTATCTGAGCTCCCATAGCAAGGTATTGATCCAAGAGGTGGGCTCCTCAAGGATCCTTCCCGTCTATAGTTCTTTCTAACTACAATTCTATATCACCCCACCTCTGGGTGATCATGTAAAAATCCTCCTCCTTGATCTATGTGGATGCAGCCTTCGGATCATGTTTCATGTCCTTGCCCTTCTTCCTGAGAGGACGTTGCGTAGTGTAGTTACCAAGTTCACTGCGCGGAAAGCACTTGATCTTCGAAACATATTTCTTTTTCTTTTTCTACTCCTGCTACCCATTATATGTGAGGGTTTCATTCGCATCCTCATCCTTAGGCTTCAACCCACTGATGTTGCTACTACTATCAAGCTTACACTTGACTAAGTCTCTCCTCATCTCTTCTTGCTGAAGAGCGACCCACATCCCTTCCCAATCTGTCAATATTTCTCTGCTCAGCATGATTTGGACAAACACTTTCCACTCTTCTAAGGCTGAATTCAGGGCCAGTCTCACCATTTTGGTAGGTTGAGGTGTTGACCCCACAACTACCAACGAATCTCAAATCTCTTGAAGCTTCACAAGGAATGGATCAATGTGTTCCCCTTTCTGCATCTGCGTGGATCTCATCTTTTGCTCCAAGTATTCCTCTGCTCAGAGGATCCTTGATACATGGACAAGGCATCCCACATCTCCTTGGCAGTCCCTTGGCCTAAGATGTGACATACTACATGATCCTTGACTCCGTCAAGGATCATCTGCTTGGCCTTTGCCACCTCTCCCTTGTACTTTTTGAGCATGTTTGGATCTTCGGGCTCAACTACCACACTGTTGACGTAGATCTTGAGAAAATGTTCATCTAGATGGCATGAAATCCTCGATTCCAAATCACATAGTTGGATGCACCATCCAAACAATCATGATCTCTCAACCCATTGGATGACATCTCTTCCAATCAAAAAATTTGAATGACCTCCTCTCTCCTCTATGTTGTTGTTGAGCTAGCCTACGAACTCCCTGCTGGAGTTAGTGGATATGTTGGCCCTTGTTGTTGCTTAGCAAATGAGAATTTGAATTCCATGGCTAGGAATTCTCTGAGAAAGAAATTCCCTCAAGTGCCTCCTTCTCTCCTATTGATGTTATTCTACCAGCAAATGCTACAAAATATTTGTGTCCCAGCTAAAGATCTTCTTTGTAAGGAAAAGTATGTTGCAGCTCACTTCAGCCTCTGGAAAGCTTTGATCTGGAGATTGAATTTCCCTGTCGACTCACTCATAGAAATCGAATTCTCCTCAAAACTTCAACCTCCTTAACCCACAAACTGCGTTGACCCTGCAGTGAATTTGAACTCCTCTTCCTTTCTACTTCTGAGCTATTTTGCTCATGATATGTGCTATGATACCATGTGAAAAATTGGTTACTCGATTCCTATTGCAGGAAACTTACTATATTTCACCTACTTGTTAAATTAATTGAAAAAGTTACTTGTAGTTTTCTACGACAGATATTGAAATACATACACTGTAGCCTACACCAAAATAAAATGTGGAAACTAAATACAACATAAGAGACGAATAAACATCACACATGTCTACATAGTTATTTTTGGACAAATATCCCCAGAAAAACCCAATGCGGGAGGACCAGTGCAACAACTGATGGTTTTATTGTTATGCAGTAGTAATTATGAGTACAATTTGTTGGATGCTCAACTAACTATCCGATACAGAGAGAAACTAGATTAAATGAAATAGTGAGATGATCTCACCCTAGAATATCTGGCTTTGATCTGCTGGAAGTGAGCTTCTGTGTCCCTTATACATCAGCCTCTGCGTAGAACTATGTCAACCCCAAGTATTATTCGTGTCACCTCTGCTTGGGACTATGTTGCTCTTCCTTCTGACCCTTTGTTGGCTAGAAACTTCAGCTCTTAGCCTCCCGATCTCACACCCCGTCTCCCGGATTTTGAAACTTGATTTCCTTAGTAGGAATTAGATCTCCCTTCAAGCTCTGTGATGCCACTGCATTAGCTTTGTGTGGCCCAGCATCAGCCTCTCTGGACGTCCTTCTAATCTCTCTGCCTTATACTCTCAGGCCCAATAACACTTCGCACCAGATACTAACTCTGCCCCCCACTGCAAAAGATCACTTCGAGTTTCTCTCCCAGAAATTATTGTGCTTCAAAAATTCGATCTTCTGATCTCTACTCGATGTGCTTTCCAAATGCCCCTCAAGCCTCCTCTTATAATATGTCTGTTGAGAACCAACAACCTAGATTAGATCCTAATTAAGGGCTCAGATCATTTTACCTTGATCCTCATCTTCTTCTAGAAGTTTCACCCTCAGTTTAATTAATAACCTTTAATTGTTTTAAATTCCTAAGTTTAAACTTAGGCACCCATTAAAAATAATTAATTATTTTAATAAAATTGTCTCTGGGTGGTATTTCCCAAAATGATTTCTAGGTATTTTGGAATGCATGTGTCCAAGCCTCCCTCCAAATTTTGAGGCTTATATCACATCCAATGCTACCAAAGACTAACACTCACTCTTTGTGAGGAATTTTCTCTAGTAATGCAATTGGTTGAGGCATCACTCTAACTTTGAAACATCTCCCTCTACGCTGCTGATGTATTGCATCGCTGCCCACCAACTACTGTGCAAATGTTGCATCTATATTTTTGCTGACACTTCCACTTCCAACACTGCATTTGTACTGCAACTCCCTCTCAAATTTGCATTTGTGCTATTGTTGGCACTGCCACTGCCAACACTGCGTTTGCACTACAATCTTCTCCAATTGTTGTTGCTACTGCATTAGCAATGAAAAAGCATCCAAAATTACTAAACAGGTGTTCAAAATGATGCATCTGTTGTTGGAGTTCTGCTTGCTGCTCAGTCTCTACGTTGACCCTCTATTGTTGACTCTTCTATGTGCTAACTACACTACTTCCAACTCTAGCTCTATGCTTCTTAGTCTCTAGCTCTCCTAGCCACTGAAATTGTCACTCTGACACTCCTCTGCATCAATTGACACTGGTCCATCTTGCTACTTCTGATCTGGGCTCTCGTCGCAAGGTATTTATCCAAGAGGTGGGATCCTTAAGGATCCCGTCCATCTATAGTTCTTTTGAACTACATTTTTATATCATCCCACCTCTGGGTGATCATGGAAAACTACTCCTCATCGATCTGTGCAGATGCAACTTCGGATTTTCTTATCATCCCTATCCTTCTTCTTGAGAGGACATTGTGTAGCATAGTGACCAAGTTCACCACACCGGAAGCACTTGATCTTCGAAACATCTTTCATTTTCTTTCACTGCTCCTGTTACCCCTTAGATGCAAGGGTTACATTCTCATCCTCCTCCTTGGGCTTCGATCCACTGTCATTGCTACTACTATAAGGCTTTCACTTGACTAAGTCTCTCCTCATCTCTTCCTACTGAAGAGCGACCCACATCCCTTCCAAATCTGGTAATCTTTCTATACTAATGATGCTCTAGAAAAACACTTTCCACTCTTCTGAGACTGAATTCAGGGCCAACCTCACCATCTCGGTAGGTTGAGGTGTTGACCCCAAAGCTTCCAACGAGTCTCAGATCACCTGAAGCTTCGTAAGGAATGGATCAATGTGTTCCCCCTTCTACATCTATGTGGATCTCATCTTCTTCTCCATGTACATCTTCCACTGCTCGGAAGATCCCTGATATAGCGTGGACAAGGCATCCCAAATCTCCTTGGTAGTCCTTTTTCCTGAGATGTGACATACTACATGATCCTTCACTCTGTCGAGGATCAGCTGCTTGGCCTTTTCCATTTCTCCCTTTGAACTTATTAAGTGGATCTCGATCTGCGGGCTTAGCTACCACACTGTCAGCATGGATCTTGAGAAAATTTTCATCCAGAAGGCATGACATCCTCGCCTTCCAAATCACATAGTTTGATGCACCATCCAACTGATCTTGATCTCTCAACCCATTGGTTTCCATCTCTGCAAATCGAAAAATTCAAATGACCTCCTCTCTCCTTTACGCTACTACTTGGATATCCTACGCACTCCCTACTAGATTTAATAGATCTGCTACCCCTTGCTCTTGCTTAGAAAATGAGAATTCGAATTCCATGGCTAGGAATTCTCTGAGGAAAAAATTCCCTCAAGTGTCTCCTTCTCTCCTACTGACACTATTCTGCCAACAACTGTTGAAAAATATTTGCATCTCAGCTGGAGATCTTCTTTTCAAGGAAATGTAAGCTGCTTACTTTGGCCTTTGGAAAGCTTTGATTTGGGGATCAAATTTCTCTATTGACTCACTTAGAGAAATCGAATTCTCCTCAAAATTTCAACCTCCTTGGCCCACAAACTACTTTGCCTCTAGGGTTTCAAATTGTTGCCTCTGTAGTGAATTCGAACTCCTCTTCCTTTCTTCTTCTGAGTTCTTCTGCTCATAATTTGTGCTCTGATACCATGTGAAAAATTGGTTACTTGATTCCTACTGCACCAAACTGAATATATTTCACCTACTTGTTAAATCAATTGAACAAGTTACTTGCAGTTTTCTATGGAAAATATTGAAATACATACACTACAGCCTACACCAAAATAAATTTTAGAAACTAAATACATCACAGGAGAGAAATAAACATCACACACATCTACACTGTTAGTTTTGGACAAAGGTCCCCAGAAAAACCCAATGCGAGAAAACTCGTGGAACAACTAAGGGTTTTAATATTATGCAGTATTAATTCAGAGTACAATTCGTTTGATGCCCAACCGGCTATCTGATACAGAGATAAATTGGACAAAATGAAATAGTGAGATGATCTCACCCTGTCACTGGAAGATCTAGCTCTAATCGGATGGAAGTGAGCTTTTGGATCCAACTCTAATCGGATGGAAGTGATTTTTTGCGTCCCTTCTGCATCAGCCTCCGTGTAGAACTACATCTACCCTAGGCAGTCTCTGTGTCACCTTTGATGGGGACTACGCTACTCTTCCTTCTAACCCTCTACTGGGTGAAAACTTTAGCTCTCAACCTCCTTGTCTCATGCCCCGTCTCCCAGATTCTGAAAACTGATTTCCTCAGCAAGAATTCGGTCTTCCTTAAGGCTCTGCACTTCCACTATATCAGCTCTGTGTGGCCTAGTGTTAGCCTCTATAGACATCGTTCGTCCCTATCTTCCTTGTATGTTTTGGCCCAGGAAAACTCTCCATCGGATACTAACTATGCACCTCACTGCAAAATATCACTTCGAATTTCTCTCCCAACAATTGTTGTGCTTCAGAAATTTGATCTTTTGATCTCCACTCGATGTGCTTTCCAAATGCCCTTCAAGCCTCCTCTTATAATCTTTTTGTCTAGAACCAATGGCCTAGATTAGATCTTAATCAATGTCTAAGATCATTTTGTCTTGATCCTCGTCTTATTTGAGAAGTTTCACCCTTAGTTTGATTAATACCCTTTAATTATTTTAATTTCCTAAGTTTAGACTTAGGCATGCACTAAAAATAATTAATTATTTTAATAAAACTATCTCCCGGTGGAATATTCCAAAATGATTTATGGGTATTATGGAATACGTGTGTCCAAGCCTCCTTGCAAATTTTAAGGCTTAGAAGACATCTGATGCTACCAGAAATCAACACTCCCTCTTAGCAAGGAATGTGCTCTAGTAATGCAACTTGTTGAGGCATCACTCTGACTTTGGAACATCTCCCTTTGTGCTGCTAATGTCTGACACCATTTCCCACCAGCTACTCCGCAAATGTTGCATCTGTGTCGTTGATGACACTACCTTTGCAACATTGCATCTATATTGCAACTCCCTCTCAAATTTTGCATCCATGCTGCTAATAGCACTGTCGCTGCCAACACTATGTCTCACTACCATCTTCTCCAACTGTTGTTGCTAGTGCATCAACAACGTAAAAGCATCCAAAATTACTGAACTGGTGTTTAGCATGATTGATCTCGTTCCGAGTGTGATGAAGGAACCTTCCAAGACCTTTTACTTTGGTGATGTGTTAAATTGCATTTTTAAAAGAAACATAAATGAATATGTGTGCATGTTGTAAAGAAGAGGAATAAGACAATCATCGGCAACATAACAACATAAGCCGTTGATAACGGAGTTCATCCAGGAGGGACTACGTCTCTGGGCCCCTGTTATCACCCCAAGAAACTCTCCTAGGTTGTATCTCAGACCAAGAAACTCTCCTAGGTTGTATCTCATAGATGCTCGGGAACATTACAAACTCAACAAAATGTTGGAAATGGATGAATGGAAGGAATGATGCTTGTCCAAGCCAGATAACCACTTCTTCTATGCTTAACTCCAGACATGGGTGAACACCCCCAGACTACAAGGCTTTAGACCACCAATTACTCATAGTTTGAGGATTAGGTGAACATGGAGAATCCTGACCACACCAGCAGATGCACAAGACCATGTGATGGCCGGCCGCAACCAGTAAAGAGGTCTGCAAATCTATTTCCTAATGCACAAACAGGATGACAACTCTCTAGCACTAAGTAAATAGAAACCTGCATAACACATTCAATGATATATATGAGACTTCAGCACAGAGGTGGGATGACAACCCCTCTAATGCTAAAAATCAAGAGCACATGAACAAATGCATAACAGGCATAGCCTAGAACAGAGTAGAAATGGAAAGTGAGCAATTAACAACAAAAGAAGCTTGTATTAGCTGAAAATGAAGACCAGACGCTGCAAGTATCAAAGTAGTTACAGTCTCCAGAAGTTGAACCTTACATCAAAACAACAACCATCAACCCTGATTATATCTGTGTTCTGGGCATATATAGAGTTTGATTACATAGATATGCTATTGTTCTATGCGTGGAGGGGTCATAATTGACCACCAACCATCTTAACTCTCTGATGGAGTCTCTGGTGCAGTTTGCTGCTTCAGTGCACAAAATTGATCTTCTCGGATGCTCTGTTGTACTTCTCGAGTAGGTGGAGTGTAATATGGATGAAATTCCATAATTGATAAATGCGTTGATCTGCTCGAGGCTGGTCCTTCTCATTCTCGGTCATACTGCTCTTGAATGCAGTTGTTGAGGAGTAACTGTGAAGAGTAATGAACACTGGCCATGTTCATCCTTCGGCTGCATGGTACAGGTCAAGGACACAAAGACTGCATGGCAGATGAATGGAGGAGGAAGATCTGGCCATTGGATCGCGTGGATGGATGGCGAAGATCTCTCAGCGAGATGGATCAGGAGGAAGTGGGAGCGGGCGGTCGTGAGCCATTGGATCTGAACGCGACGGATCCGACAGTCATCGGGCGGAAAAGATGAGCGGAGGTTAACCGGCGGGGACGGGCGGACGGGCAGTAAGTGGTATTCCCCGCACCGCTATCGGGGTCGGGCGGTAATCGTACCATGGCGTGCGATACCTATCGTCGGGCGACGCGTGGCAGATGGGACAGGGCAGAAACCACTTTCCCCACGAGCTAACGTGCAGTCAGTTTGCGAGAGTGGGAGGAGCGAAGGATGTCCGATCATGTCAGAGATGATCAGATGGTGGAAGATCGGCGCACATGTTTTTTGGTCGGACGCGGTCGGGGACCGTTGGATCAGGGTGCGGCAAACCAACGACTGAGATTGCAGCGGAGGGTTTATGAAGGCGGGTTATATGTGGTTTTAGCTTTAGCGCTTGGGGCTTAAGGATGAAGGTTTATTCGGGGAAAGGAGGAAAACGAAGATCGCGAGAGTATGAGAAAATAGGCGGAGTGAAGGAAAAACAGAGGTAATGGGGTGAAAGGGAGTAAGCAAGGTGAAGGAGGAAAAGGACGATAACTGGTGCAGACCTCTTCTGAGCGAGAAACCAAGGGCCGAGCTCACTTCCATTCTTTGAAAATTAGCAACATGTGGCAGAGCTAACACTGGCTCCTTCTAGGGATGAGATCCTCCCTATGAGGTCTCAAGAACTGCAGACCAATGACTTCATACAAAACAAGCTTAAAATCATTGCCTAGTATTCCATTGGGCATGGAGTCTAATTCAGTCTACGCTAAAACCTGTAAAAGAACATGCTTACAATCATAAATCTTCAAAAACTGGCCATCTAGTGGACCATCAAAACTATTTTTTCTCCTCTTGGCCGGCCTATCAGCCGGTTCATCATAGATCTACAAAATTGGATTGATTTGATCCTCTACCTCAAAGAGTTTAGGGCATTTGACCTTATTAGGTAGAGATGGTTTGTATTTCACCCCCTCTTTGTATGCTCTCATCCTTGGATGTTCTTCATGGGGGCCTTTGTACACCTGCTGAACAACAATGATTGTTGTGTACTTGCCTGTGTCATTTGTGGCCTGCACAATTAATATGAATGGTGAACCACTGTACTCTTGTGTGGGGGACACAAAGACTTCATCTGCTTTCGTAGCTTTCTTAGAACAGTCCACATCCAAGGAGGTGTCCCAAAACTGTGCATCCTCTTCCTCTGTGATCTGGCAAACTGCCCTTTCAAGCTATGTGGAGGCCAACTGGGTAGGCATCAGAATATCAAGACTGAGATTATCAGTATCAGCCTTGGGCATCGAGCTATGGCCTGCCTCAGTGCCTAATGGGCAATTATGAGGGCTTGTCTTTGGAATAGATGAAGAAGCACAAGATGATGGGGAGATTTCTTCTCCCTCTTTGATCACTGGACTGGGGATAACAACAGGTTGGTCGATTTGCAGATCTGCATAGTCATTAGAGGTTGGGCTGGCTTCAGGTTCAAATTCTTTGAGGATGGTAGGACCTGCTGCTGGTTGCTCCTGCTGATAAGCTTGTTGTTCTACAGGTACAACAAACTCATGAGCAGTGCCTTTGGATAATGATTCTTCATAGGCAGCTCTGGTTAAGAAAGGGGCACTGCCCTTATCTTCCAAACCATGGACCTCCTCCTCTTCTTCAAAACGCTCTTCCTCCATGACTATACTCTGAAAAAGGGTTCTCACCCTTTTGTCTTTGTTAGCATCTTTGCTTCTTTGCAAAATCTGCAACTGCTCCTTTGCTCCTCTATATAGATTTGGCTTCGGAAGAGTAAAGGAACAAGGAGCTCCTGCTTCCTCAGAATACTGCTCAGCCTCTAATCTGGAAACTTCAGAGGCTAATAACTCTATCATCCTGGCTAATTTATCGATCTTAAGATCTGAGGATGATGAGAGCTCTCCTCCCTGTCTTCTCCTATCAACATCACCTCCGAGCCTCTCTGCAGCAATGATGTTTGATTCTACTTCAAAGGCTACATCTTACATATCAGCCAAAGAAGCACATCTTCTTTCTCTTAACAGTAGGCAGAACTGAGAATCGAAGGCATTAGCATAAGTGAGCATAGCAGAAGTAGGGGTAGGTTTGACTTCAGCTGGTATTCTGCTGTACATAATGTTGAAATCAGACAGCAGCTCACCATTCTCCCTTTACAAGTTCCCAAATTCAGTATGATAGTAGAGCAGATCTTTCTTATCCCCCCAATGCTTTAGGAACACAACATCTAAGGCCTCAATGTCTGGTATAGACCTAGGGGCTAATTCTCTGAACCATTTTCTAGCTTCTCCATCTAGGCTTTGGACAAAAACCCTCATCCACACGTCATCTTCATTTATATCCAGGTTATCAGCATAACTATAAAAGGATTCAAGGTGCTCTTCAGCTGTTACTCCCTCTGTACCAGTAAACTTAGGCATATATTTCTGATAATCTCCTACAGGCATGGAATTTAAAGGAACAGGCAAGACCAAGGGTCCATACCTAACAACAACGATTCTTTCTATCTTTGTGAGAGCTTGCTGGCCTGCCATGACTGAGGTAGGTGGAATGATACTGGTAGATTGAGTGGTATGAAGCGATGCAATGGATGACAGAGACAAAGGAATGTGACGGACTATATGGGATGCTTTCTTTGTACTGAGATTGGAAGGGGAACTAAATGGACAAGGAGCTCTATGAATCTCTGAAGGTATTTCTTAAATAGCAGAGATACATGGGATTTTTTTGGGCTTACCTGATCTTGATGCTCCTTTCTGCAAAGTTTTCTTTTGCTTAACAATCTTCTCAGGGTCAGGCACTGGAACAGCTGGTGATTTCTGAGGATTTCTTTGGGCATGTCTCACAAACTGAGTCAGGACTGTGATGTGGAGTCGCCAAAGGTTGGTCTTCCTCCAGTGGAGTCGCAAGATAGATGATTACAACCAGAAATGTGCCCAGAACTTGTCTATCATCAAAATCTGGAACTGTGTCGTCTCCCAGGAAAGCTGAGCTTCAATCTCCTCTCCCCGGCAACGACACCATTTAATGTTATCACCCTAAGAAACTCTACTAGGTTGTATCTCAGAGATGCTCGGGAACATTACAAACTCAACAAAATGTTGGAAATGGATGAACGGAAGGAATGATGCTTGTCCAAGCCAGATAACCACTTCTACTATGCTTAACTCCAGACATGAGTGAACACCTCCAGACTACAAGGCTTTAGACCACCAATTACTCACCGTTTGAGGATTAGGTGAACATGGAGAATCCTGACCACACCAGCAAATGCACAAGACCATGTGATGGCTGACTGCAACCAGTAAAGAGGTCTGCAAATCTATTTCCTAATGCACAGACAGGATGACAACTCTCTAGCACTAAGTAAATAGAAACCTGCATAACACATTCAATGATACATAGTAGACTTCAACACAGAGGTGGGATGACAGCCCCTCTAATGCTAAAAATCAAGAGCACATGAACAAATGCATAACAGGCACAACCTAGAACAGAGTAGAAATGGAAAGTGAGCAATTAATAGCAAAAGAAGCTTGTATTAGCTGAAAATGAAGACCAGACACTGCAAGTATCAAAGTAGTTACAGTCTCCAGAAGTTGAACCTTACATCAAAACAACAACCATCAACCCTGATTACATCTGTGTTCTGGGCATATATAGAGTTTGATTACAAAGATATGCTGTTGTTCTATGCGTGGAGGGGTCATAATTGACCACCAACCATCTTAACTCTCTGATGGAGTCTCTGGTGCAGTCTGTTGCTTCAGTGCACAAAATTGATCTTCTCGGATGCTCTGTTGTACTTCTCGAGCAGGTGGAGTGTAATATGGATGAAATTCCATAACTGATAAATGCGATGATCTGCTCGAGGCTGGTCCTTCTCGTTCTCGGTCATACTGCTCTTGAATGCAGTTGTTGAGGAGTAATTGTGCAGAGTAATGAACATTGGCCACCTTCGTCCTTTGGCTGCATGGTACAGGTCAAGGACACAAAGACTACATGGCAGATGAATGGAGGAGGAAGATCTGGCCGTTGGATCGCGTGGATGGACGGCGGAGATCTCTCGGTGGGATGGATCAGGAGGAAGTGGGAGCGGGCAGTCATGAGCCGTTGGATCTGAACGGACGGATCCGACGGTCATCGAGCGGAAAAGATGAGCGGAGGTTAACCGGCAGGGACAGGCGAACGGGCGGTAAGCGGTATTCCCCGCACCGCTATCAGGGTTGGGTGGTAGTTGTACCATGGCGTGCAATACCTATCGTCCGGCGACGCGTGGCAGATGGGACAGGGAGAAACCGCTTTCCCCGCGAGCTAACGTGCGGTCAATTTGTGAGAGCGGGAGGATCGAAGGACGTCCGATCATGTCAGAGATGATCAGACAGTGGAAGATCGGTGCACATGTTTTTTTGGTCAGACGTGGCTGGGGACCGTTGGATTAGGGTGCGGCAAACCAACGACTGAGATTGCGGCAGAGGGTTTATGAAGGCGGGTTATATGTGGTTTTAGCTTTAGCGCTTGGGGCTTAAGGATGAAGGTTTATTCGGGGAAAGGAGGAAAACAGAGATCGCGGGAGTATGAGAATATAGGCGGAGTGAAGGAAAAACGGAGGCAGCAGGGTGAAAGGGAGTAAGCGAGGTGAAGGAGAAAAAGGACGATAACCAGTGTAGACCTCTTCTGAGTGAGAAACCAAGGACCGAGCTCATTTCCACTCTTTGAAAATCAGCAGCATGTAGCAGAGCTAATAGCCCCAGTGTCAAAATGGTGTAGGTCACTGCATTAAGTGCTATCAATAGTGATGATGTACACAAGAGATGATGCCGCAATCATACAAGGAAAATGCCCTCACGCAGGAGTGGCTCTAAGAGATGTTCTGCTATAGGAACTCTCAGTCAAAAAGACTCCTATTAGTATGACACAAACTCATGCATGATGAGCATCCCGCCAACATGGCATAAAAGGGATATCATTGCAAACATGCATGACGACAACATGAGTATCCCATCAACATACAACAAAGGGATCTCAAAACACAATATGATGAATCATGACAACAAGTACATCACATAGGTGATTCCCCGTCACATCAAGCAGGAATCATAAAAATGAGTAAGAAACAAGATCCCACATCAAGCATCAACAAGGATCTGTGCAGCACAATGCATAAAGAAGAAGTACATGAACACAACATATACCTCACAACCAAGGGCCATCTGAAGAAGCGAATGTCAAACTGTTGAATTTGTTCTGACCATCGATCTCACGGCAATAATCACATGTCTGCTCGCACATGGATGTTGACACTTGCATTCCACTTAGAAAAGTGGATGAATAATAGAATGAGAGAATGAGAAATCTAAATGCACCATCAGATTTTTGTGACGTCGAATAGGGTAAAATTCACTGTCTAATTTTTGAATTCTGAGAAGTTGAGAATTTGGGGCTCAAGGAATCTTTTAGATTCCCCTTAGATTCCTCAAAGATTCTTCTCCATGGTTGGACTAGAAATTTGCAACTCCAAAGGTGAATTTGACTTTTCCATTGCCATCCCTGCGGAAAACCATGAAAAATGACAGTAAACTTGATTATATTTCGACATGGAGAAAAATTACCTCCATAGGAAAATTGCAAGGATCATGGTTCTGCACCCTGTTTTTGTAGCAATCATGGTTCCATCCTCATACTGAAAATGGCCAAAAATTACAGAACTTTGATGGAGACATAAACAGCGCCATTGTGTTCGTGGTGTTGAGAAGTGCTGAAACCATGTAAAATTTGTCAAAATCTGGCAAAATGAAATTTCACCCCTCTTTCAAAACGCTGCCTCAAACTGTGTGCCAAGACTCTACCTCCTCTGTCTCGAAATTTGTGCCTGATCCTGGTTGCTCCATCTACCTGGCGCACTAAAGAAAACTGAGTTTATGTAAATTTTTGGGCAAAGGTATCAATGAGGACCGTCATGGGTCGTTGGTATGGTTGGCGGATTGTGTGGAGGTGGGTCGAGTTCAAACCCCGCCCACTCCAAATAGCATATAACATTTTAACCGTTTATTTATTTATTTATTTTTTAAAAACCCGCATCATATCTGGGGGGTCGGGTCTGCATTGGGCGGCCCGCCTCTCTACCCTCCGCAATTTGTTAATTAAATGGGGGTTGGTTGCATATTATATGGGGAGCAATAGTTATGGTTTTTGGGGCCGTCCACGTGGGTCGGGCGGGTTCAACCCCCGTCGGTCCCATATTACATGTGATATGGCACATAAGGTGTGGGGGTGTGGGCCGAGTCCACCGAAGGTGGCCCACCCACCCCTTATAATAGTTTTAGTGCAATGGAGGTTTAGAGGGTTCAGTAGGGTGATGACTGCCGACCCAAAAATATATTTTTTTAATTATGATTGTAGTTACGGTTAGGTTGGCAGGGGTCATGACCCGTCAGCCTTATAACAATAAAAATTTTAGGGTGCAACGACGGTGGTGAGGGTCATGGCCCGCCACCAATTTTTTATATATATATTTTTTATTTTTAAAAATAAATAGTCATTTTTAAATTTTTCAAAAATAAGGGATATTGGGCATTTTAACGAGGCCACAATTTCAACTGATTTCGGGAGCTAGGTTTCATGCTTCGAGGTTGGTCAAATTGTAGGACACTTAAACCTAGCCCATAGCCCAACTTTGACCAAAACTTTAACTAGCTCGTTCTCCCTCATACAAGCTCAGATTGATGAACCATTCACACCTCTGCGATTAGGACGACGAGATCTATGCTCTGGTCTTGGGTTGACATCATTCTGAACACTTTGATTTTCGAGCGTTCATAAACCCTCTTTGTCCTGTGTGTCTCTAGAGCCACCTGGATCAATCCTCCCTATTGAGGAGCTTTTGGTCCTCCAAAAGCATGAAAAATAATCTGCAACTTCTCTGTGCCTTGTCTGCATCACAAGCATTCTGAAAAGGTCTCGCTTCCATCTCCTTCACCTTTTTCCTTCAGAGCCTTAAGCGACGAGCCGACACCTGCTACCTCTGCAACCTATAATACATTGTTTTGCAAATTACATGCTTGAATTTCATGACCAACTAATGACCCAAACGTCCCACACTTGCCACGAGTTTATAACACATACTTGGTGGTCAAGTTTTCTTCAACATGGACGCAAGACCTTAGCTATGACAACAAGGCCAACCTATCATTTTTGCTTCAATAAGTGATGGAAAGCACATCATCACTACAACACATGATTTACAAAGATAAGGCCAAACACTATTTGTTTTGACAAGTGATGGAAACATAATATCACTTTCAGAGTGTAAAATGCGACACCAAATAAGACAAGACATCATTGTTGTTGAACAAGTGATGGAAAAAACATCATCACTTTTACATCTTAAAATGCAACAAGTGATTTACAAAAGCATGATCTGTTGACGCGGCAAATATTCGCTATGCCAACAAGGGGAACTAACCTGATCACAAACCCCAATTAGATTCGCTTTCATTTGGAATGGCTAGTTCCAAAGGGTTTTAAAGGATCTCGTAAACTGTTATAGGTGTAGAAAAATTGCTTCTTGGAGGAAGACTTCAATTAAATCAACAAAAGAAATAACTAACCTATATGTATCAAATCCTATCTGAACTAATTCTAACTACTTATTCTGATCCTAACTATTCTAATCTATCCTGCAGGAGCATAACAAAAGGAGATTAAACATCATATATAGATTCCAAGTCCAAATGAATCAATTAATGGTTCACAAATGAACAAGGCTGTATTAAATCTTAATTGCAATCTAATCACTCATACAGGAATACACATTCCTTTCCATACAAATAAAACTTGCAATTGATGTTTAACAAGGTTTCAAATTAGCAACCTCTCATGAATTAACCATGGTAACAAATTATATTTGAATAACCAAGACTAGTCACGAACTTTCTATTATCAATATGCACAAAAAAAAAACATATTTATATTTATGCCAATGACAACACCTTGATTCTAAACACATGAAAGAAAAGGAAAATAAATATGAAAAATGCTCTTTCTCGACCAAACAGTGTTCTTTATTAGCAAAATAAATCAAAAGTTGTTCTGCCCAAAAAATGTCCCCCCTCCATCTTCGGAGGTAATACTTATGCAGGAAGAAACTAACTCTCTGTATCCCCATGACCCTCCATCTTCCCGGCTTATTCAATATACAAATTAAATATACGAATGTAGAACGGTTCATCAAACTGCTAACACCTTGAGGCTACATTTGCTGGGGTGTTTTTATTTTTTGGGGAAAATTTAAGGATGCCGACTAAGAGAGCGTGATTACGTGTCATCTCTCTGCACTTGTATGGAGCGGACATTATTCCCTATCATTTCCTGAAGGAAACTGAAGACACTATGCTCATCATCCCACATATGGCATGCTTTAAGGTGTATCTGGAGGTAATGACATCTTGATGGATCAACGCTGTCATGAGTGCTTCCACTGAACATAGAGCGTGCCTCCATTATGCACTATGGCGGTTCATATCCCTTTCTTGTAGAGTATGTCTTTGCAATATTGACATCGGTGGCGCAGAGGTGTCGTCTTGATATAAATTGCATTTATCCATTATCGGGTCCACTCGAACTCGCCTTTCTTCTCTTGATGCTCACCTACAGAAACAGTTCATATTAGCTATGATTATGAGAGAATATGACAGACATGCCCACAAACAAACCTCGTCTTCAGTCAAAGTTTCTATTTAATCTCACAATGCAGAGCAATCGTAATTATTAAGCCGTTGAACTTGGACCATTCATTTTATCAGATTTTCCTTTAAAAACCTGGACCGCAACACTATATCGGGACACATGGGAATACATGGGAAAACCCTCAGCTAAACCATAAGGCTAGACCTCAAATACTATGCACCCGTATCTATAGTTATCATTGGGTCTACTCATCGCCCCTTCACATATCACATGTCACTTTACTTTCACCGACTGTCGATTGCGATATGCGATAGGCCAGACCCGAAAATATATACACTATGCTTAATAGTCTAGCGGGTCCGCCATATCGCATATCGTTTTATATATAAATGCTGAACTCTGCCGATTGCGATTTGAGATTGGGGAAGTGGACCCAAAAATATATGTGCTGCGGTTAATGATCCCGGCGGGTCCGCCATATCGCAAAATGCCTTATGTATGAGCCTCGGGTTCTGCCGATTGCGATATGCGATGTGATCGGTTGACCGTTGGATCATATTCTCTGATCAATGGTGGAGAAGCTTTAACAAATATCACATCGCAATGTTTCAATGGCGAGTGAATGGACCTTGGGTTTCAATGAAGCACGATTGCGATATGCGATGGGGGTGGGCAAGCGATTGCGATAAGCGATGTAACGGTGGACCCGATAGGATATAGATGCGATTAATTGCATTTGGGGTCCAGAAGGTCATCGCATATCGGATGCAAGAGGGGAATGCGTAGCGTGACCGCGGAAATTGTGATATTGCGATAGCGATAAAGGCAGGCATAGGGAGATGTATAAAGATTGAAAAAGCACAGAAAAGGTAAGTTAAGGATGCTCGCAGAGTATTTCTATTATCAAAGCATTGATATGGAGATAAGGACACAATAGAAGGTTTTTGAGGGTTGAGTCCGCAACACCCATAGTAAAGAGTGGGGGTGATTATATGTGCGGGCATAGAGTACCATGAATGTTTATGAGGATTGAGAAAAGTCTCGATGACAGAACATGAATGAAGGGCTAGACTGGGTTATAAATGAATCATGCCGCAGAGATTTATTCAGGGGGTCTTAACCATTAAGAATTGAAGATTTGACTCGGCACAAAGTTGAAATCCTTGGGATAAAAACAGATCATTTGGAGATTTATCATTCGAAGAAATGAAAGATCAAAGTTCTAGGGGACCCATTCAAATTTGCTGCCAGAGCAAGTTTTAATAAGGTGGTGGTTGTGGCCACAACAAATGGCGAACCGTTGGGCGAACCAGTTATCTTTGTTACCAAATAAACTCTGGATCAGTAGAACATCAGGGTGTTAAGATAAACTTGAAATGAAAACTGTATAGACGGATAGGCATGGGTTCCACTTCAGCATTTAATAGCTTTAGGCAGGATAAAGACAAATAGCTTCTACTTACTGATAGGGTTTTGACAGGCATTCTCCAATGGTCGTATTATGGGATTTATTGACCTTCCTTTACCTATTTTCTACTTTCAAAATCCTTTCGGGGCCATCACTGGTTTGTCAATACCTGTTTAGGTGTGTACCTCAGCTCTTTATTGCTCATCAAACTTGATGTAGATATGTTTATCTGCACTTTATGTAAGAATTTTAGTGCTATACTTTCGTGTGATTGAATGGGGCGCAGTCATGGATCATGCCATATTTTTAAACCGCTTAAGCAAGGTTGGGCTTGCTGTGTCAACCGGTACTCTGAGTCCAGCAACAGTCCCTACTCCAACCGGCTTCCCAAACAACTTGTCCTTCCAAATTGGCACAAGGACTCGACATTTCCTTTTCTTTTAAATAAGTCCTTCCAGTTTCAGGCACAAGGACTAGAGCACAATTGGATTTTCCATAGGATATACGATAGCGAGATTAGCCCATGAGAGGAGGTTTACTTGTAGAAGATAGATATTGGAAATTTTAGTGTGGTGGACAGAACCAATGGAAAATGACTGTAAACCTTATAGACAAGTATAAGCTAGGTCTTGATGGGATTTTAAAAATGCATCTTTTCACCATGCCAGTCCAGCTGTGGTTACACATTTTTCATTTTATAAAGATGCCCCTACATGCTCCGGTATCCAGGTTATCAACAGATCCTACCCAGTTCCCAGCAGATGCCAATGAGTGGCTCTGATTTGAATTTCACAGCTGATTTCCAAGTTCTCATAGGCTTATTGAAAGTTTGCTTGATTTGCAAGGTAACTATGAATTTAGGATTGGCAGATTCATCAGCAAGTTACTGAGGGAGGCAAAAATGTGAAGGTGGGGAATGAGGGCAATCTAAAGAGAGTTATAAAGGTGAAAACGAGACTGAAAGACCGAAATCAATTGGAAAATAAACTTTGCGTAAAACAGGAAAGGACAGGACGAAAATGTAACTAAGCTAACAACAAAATAAAATGAATCCTAACCTACTTAGGAGGTAACCACCATGTGGTGGCTATTGGAAGTATCTCTTAAGATGTTGGCCATTAACAGGGAGTTTTTCAGTTTCTCCCTGTAAAGTTTTCAATCTGTAAGTTCCCTGACCGATTTTTTCTTCAACTTGGAATGGGCCCAGCCATAAGTGTTGGAATTTTGTGTGCTTACCTTTTGGCTCACTCAACTTGTCCCATTTCAAGACTAGCTCTCCTACTTGGTAATCTTTATCTCCTACAAGATGACAGTCAAACCATCTCTTTACAATCATTTGGTGATTTCTAAATTTATTTCTGGCTTTATCTTTCAATTCCTCCAACCTCACTAGTTGGTTGATCCTTTTTTGAAGTAAGGCTGAAGGGGTCCCTCTCGAAGCATAGGAGAGTTGTAAAGAGGGAAGGGTAACGTTAGGAGGCAAGATGGCTTCCTGTCCATAGACGAGGAAGTATGGAGAGTTTCCTAATGCTACTTTTTGGGTGACCCTATCGCCCCAAAGGGCATTTGTTAGAGCATTGTGCCAATTCCTCTGGTTGTCAGCAACAAATTTACAGATTATGCAGATGAGGTTTTTGTTTGAGGACTCTGCAACTCCATTTCCCTGGGGGTAATAGTTTGATGCATACCTTATGTGAATTGATTTATCGATAACAAATTCAGTGAATTTTAGTGATGAAAAGTAAGAAGCATTATCAAATATGAGCATGTCAGGGATGCCAAACTTATTGATAATAAATTTCTCAATAAAAGATATTACCTCATCTTTGTTAACCTTCCAAAGCAGGATGGCTTCAGTCCATCTGGTGAAGTAGTCAGTTGCCGTGAGTATATACTTATGTTGTTGTGAAGAGTTCAGAGTGATCTCACCTATGACATCTAGGCCCCATTGTTGGAATGGGCGATAGATCATAATGGGCCTGAGGGGAACGACTGGCTTTATTTCTCGTCCCGCAGCAGTTTGACATACCTTGCATTTCTGAGCGTAGGCATGCGAGTCTCTGAACATTGTGGGCCAATAATATCCAACTCTTAATATTTTGTGAGTAGTGGTCTCTCCTCCATAGTGACCACCTGTTGGGCCGTTGTGCATTTCTTTCAAGACATGATCGGCATCATCCTTTTGCAAGCACCTCAGTGAAACTCCATCATAATTTTTCCCGTATAATGTGTCATTGGCCAAGTGATACTGATTAGATTTTAATCTAAGCACTCTCCTTGTGATGCATCCATGTGCTCAGGACATGATCCCCGTGTTAAATAAAAGCATATGTCGTAATATCATGACTCAGGGTCGAAAGGGACTTTTGACGTTTCACATTCACACATCAGCGTCTCATTAATCCATAGGCCCCCCCCCTTGAATTCTACTTGTGCATTTTGTATGTTCTACGCTTCTGGTTCTTCGGATGCTCCTTTATCTACCAAGGCTTCTGCTGCGAGCTCACACAATCCCTACCCTCGAACTATCTTCGCCGACTTAATCTCGAGGTCGTATTCTTGAAGGACGGTTATCCAATTCCCTCTACGTTCACCCATTTCTTTCTATACGAAGAGGGCTCTTACAGCAGGGCTAAAATGTTTTACGGCTTTAAAAACCACAAAACCTTGTTTCTCCATGTCTGGGTAGTTCAGTTTTGCTCCCTGAATATTAGAGCTCATATAAGAAATAGGGACTTCGTTGCCATCATCATTTTTTTGGGTGAGGATTGCGGCATATGAAACATCAAAAGCGAAAGTGTATAAGAAGAATTCCTTGTCGAAAATGGGGTTGACCAACGCAAGAGCTTCTGCGATGGCCTCCTTAATTCACTGAAACAATTTCTTAGCTTCATCACTCCACCAATACGCAACGTCTTTCTTCATCATTAGCTGCATGGGGCGCACTATTTCTGCGAAACCTGATAAATATGATCCCTTTTGCAATACGAATACACAATAATGTCATCCATGTACACTACTACTGATATGTTAATCAATCCTCGGAAATCTATGTCCATAGCTCTCTGAAATGTGGCACCCGCATTAATAAGTCCAAACGACATTTTATGGTATCCGTAAGTGCCCCATTTAGTGTTGAAGGTTTTCTTAAGCTGATCTCTATTCGATACCAACACTTGATTATGTCCCAAAAAAGCATCCAATAGGGACAACATTTCAGACCCAGAAACACACTGAAGAATGTGTTCCATAGAAGGGATAGGATAGTTATCTTTCTGCGATGCTTTATTCAGGTTTCTGAAATCGATACATAACCTGATGTCTCCATTTTTCTTTCTTACTGGCACGAGATTGGCTACCTAGTGGGTGTGCCTGACAGGAAAAATGATTTTGGTGTCCAGTATTTTGTTTAATTCTTTCTTCACCAATGGTTCCAGGCTTGGATGCATCTTGCGAAGCTTTTGTTGGTATGGCCTAACATCCTTCTCCAACGGAATCACATGTTGCATAACGCTGGTATCGAAGGTTTTTAAGTCACCATATGTCCATGCAAAGACGTCCTTGTACTCTTTAAACAGCTTAACAAATGCAGCCTTTTCTCGTGGAGAGCATCCCAAGCCCAAATTAACAATTTACAGGTCTTCTTTGGTTCTAAGGTTGACCGATTCATACTTCATGGATGAGCTATGCGTTTTGTAGTTATTTGGCCTCTTAAATTTGTCATGCAGGTCATACCGGTGCTCCATCTTGACAACTGACTTGGGAATTATATTGAGCTCCTCCTTTTCCTCATCTTCACTCCCATTCGTAAGCTTGTCATGCTCTTTTTCATCAATGACTGTGTTTTTGAATGTTTTTTCACCATGCAGGAACTCAAGGACTTGTTCATCGCCTTCGAACACATGCCAATTCGAGATGTTATCAAGCACAGATGGTCTGAAAATCAATTCAATGTAACATTTATTCTTGTTTAGACTAAGATCAGGCAAAAGTTTCATAGCCATACTAGCCATCAAATTGACATCTTGGTTTTGCCCTCGAGGTATGTACGTGATATTAAAAGAATCAAATTGTCAATTAAGCTCCATAACTCATATTGGTATCTTACCAGGTGTGGCGAATTGCAGTGTATCCTTTTCCTTACCTGGTCCACAATTATCTCTGAGTCACCAAAAACTTTAAGATTTTTTACCTTCATATCAATGGCTTTTTTCAGGCCCTGCAGCAAGCCTTCATATTCTGCCATGTTGTTGGTGCACACGAACTCCAACTAGCTGGCCATCAGATGTTGGTTCCCTTATTGTTCAATGATAATGCTCCCAGCACCTGCACCTTCAAGGCAGTTAAAGCCATCAAAGTAGAGTGACCAGAAAATAGAATCTAATGTTACATTAAATGAACTGCTTCCTATGAAATTGGTCCTATTATCTACTACATTATAGGGTGGCTCATCATTTGGACTACGAGGGAGAGCTTCCATATGTGTATTTGTCAGAGTTTCTTCAACTGTCTCTGCATGGAATTCTCCGAAACAAGTTTCGATGGCACAAACGTTGAAACTATAATTTCCAAGGATAGACTTGGTAAACATTACAAGTTCATTAGGGCCATTTAGTTCCGTCACCACATACTTCATGTATCTTTCTCGATCAACCCTCAGCATACAACCTTTTCCCTTCTGAGGCAGCAAGAGATGGGACCAATTCGTTGAGAAATATCCATTCAAATTTGCTGACTAGTCCCTACTAAGTAGCATTCCATAAGCCTTGGGTATGTCGACTACCACTATGTCAATGACTTGTGTGTACTGTGGTTTGGTAGCCATTCGAATCAACACATATTTCAATTCCCCAATTTCTTTCACATTCGTTCTGTCCAATTGCATAATTCGAGTTCTAGTTTTCTCGAGTATTGCATGAAGTCTTTTAGCAACAACGTAAGGCATAATAGTGGACAACGCACCGAAATCTACCAAGCAATTATGTACGTTCATGTTGAAGATTTAAAATGTGATAAGGAAATGTGGAGTCATGGATTTTGATTTCCTTCCTATCATGGCCGCACTAACATCTTGAGGGGTTCGATTCATTTTTGACAGAGTGGCTTCCATAGCTGATGGTGTTTGGGCTGTACTGGGGGTACTAATAGGTCTGGACGCTGACTTCTTGGTTTGGCTACTTGGAATGGTGGGAGATTTGAAATTTCGTTCATTCATAGCTTTCAAGAGCAGATCTCTCTGCTACGTTAATTTTAGCAAATCGAAGTATGTGATATTAGCTCGAGATTTCTTAAGATCATCCACAATGTTGTAATCAATGTTATAAACAGGGTAGGGCAGAGTAAACATACCGGTTTTTTCGTTCTTAGGTGGGAGTTTACCATTTTGAGTCACCTTCATTGCAGTCGGATATGTATTATCTTTCTCTGGATGGTTTGCAACTGGAGTACTCTTGGAATCACCACTAGGTATACCCATCTCAACAGGGACTTTGGGAGCGGATGCCTTCACAGGGCGAACATCTTTCTTTGTCTGGTCTATAGTCTTCATCACGCCCGCAAGTGGCCCTTTACTTCATGTGTGGATTTCATTACTGTGGATTTGTGCCGTACTATCTCCTTCGTTGTCATTGTTCTCATTTGTATAGAAATCCCACAGTACATTGATTTGAGATTCTTCGTCCAAGGGCTCTTCTACTTGGTATTCTTCCTCATTTTCTTGTTCTGGCTCCAGCTCCACTATAGGTTCTTCTTTGTTAAGGAGTGATCCAATAAGAGCCAGCTCTTCCATATTTAAATTCCCTTCATTGGATGGAGCAGGCAACGCAAGTTGACCATGACCACCTTCTGTCTTCTTACGATAGAAAGGTTTGAATGATTTTCTGTTGTTATAATATCCTTCATTCCTATTTGTACTCTCTCCAGAATTCCTTTTCATATCGATGACTGTGTTTGTCGATTTCTTAATGATCCGATGCAAACCTTCCACATCTGTGGTTTCCCTTTCTTTGACCTTAGCCGCTTTTCTATCACTCCTATTATTCTTCTTGGATGACTGAAAGGCTTTCTTTCCTTCAGTCGTATGATGACATGTCTTGAGATTGATCATTCCGTTCTCGACTTTTATTGCTTCATCGATAGCACCTTGTAAGGTTTGTGCGTTACTTCTCTTGACCCACATTGCAGTAGGGACAGGGAGAGCAGTGATGTAGAATTCCATGAGCACCTCATCAGTAGGTCTAGTGTTAGCCGGGATTCTGTTGAACAAAGTGTTGAACCGGATGTTAAAATCCTTGACCTTCTCTTTGGTTTCCATTTTCAAACGGGATAGTTCTAAAACTAAGGCCGCAGGTGTTTTGTCATCGCCAAACTTGTCTAAAAAGGCCTATTGAAAGGCACCCCATGAAGTGATCGACCCTATTCTCAAGTTAAAGTACCATGTGGAGGCCGCACCAATCAGAGTAAAAGGGAATAAGCGACATACTACATCTTCATCAGCTACCCCCAACATGTGCATGGCTAGGAAGAAAGAGTGAATATGGTTATCAACAGTGTCTCCCTGCTCAGGGTCGAATTTAGGCAATACTCTTTCTGCATTCTTGGGTAAGGCATGTTGCTTCCCACGTATCGCTATGGCATCCTGAGCAAGCCAGGGAGGGAGTGTTCCCGGAGGAGGTGGGGATTGATTCCCACCTGGAGGAGGCGGTAGAAGCGGATTCCCACTTGGAGGGGGCGGTAGAGGTGGATTCCCACCTAGAGGGGGAACATTAGCCATATTATGGATAGGGAAGTTCTGGTAGAAGGTTTCTTCGAGGCGTTCTTTGTTAGGATTTTCCAAATCTAGCCAGGGATTACCTTTAGAGAGTGGATCCTCAGGAATTTCTTCCCAAGGAATGTCGATACTTTGTAAGGACTCTAGCACAATATCTTCAAGAGAAGGGGTTGCAGATGTCTCTTCGTTTACGGGATAGATCCTTGGCTTTCTTTTAGTTGTTGGAGGTAAAGAGTGAAAGATGGGGAGCTGAGAGAGAATGAGTGTAAGCTCGAGTAAGTACTCTGACTGGTTATTCCTAAGTGACAGGATACTCCCACAATCTCTCTTCTTTGGGTGACCCAAACACAGGACTTAGAGGGATCTCTACTTCTTCGAAATGAGGCTCTTCCAAATGAGCGGAATGATCTTTTCGACCTTTACAATCTATACATTAATCTTTTCGAATCCATGCATGAAATTTATAGATGAAATCATGAAAAGATGTGGATGGCAGTTCAGGCCCTCCTTCTAGCGCCAATTTGTTGACGCGGCGAATGTTCGCTATGCCAACAAGGGGAACTAACCCAATCGCAAACCCCAATTAGACCTTATTATGTTTGGAATGGATAGTTCCAACGGGTTTTAAAGGATCCCGTAAACTGTTATAGGTGTATAAAGATTGCGTCTTGGAGGAAGACTTCAATTAAATCAACAAAAGAAACAACCAACCTATATGTATCAAATCCTATCTAAACTAATTCTAACTACTTATGTTGATCCTAACTATTCTAATCTATCCTTTAGGAGCATAACAAAAGGAGATTAAACATCATATATAGATTCCAAGTCAAAATGAATCAATTACTGGTTCACAGATGAACAATGTTGTATTAAATCTTAATTTCAATCTAATCACTCATACAAGAATACACATTCCTTTCCATACAAATAAAACTTGCAACTGATGTTTAACAAGGTTTTGAATCAGCAACCGCTCATGAATTAACCATGGTAATAAATTATATTTGAATAACCAAAACTAGTCACGAACTGTCTGTTATCAATATGCACAAAAAGAAAACATACATATTCATATTTATGCCAACGACAACACCCTGATTCTAAACACGTGAAAGAAAAGGAAACTAAATCTGAAAAATGCTCTTTCTCGACCAAACAGTCTTCTTTATTAGCACAATAAATCAAAAGTTGTTCTGCCCAAAAAAATTCCCCCCTCCATCTCCGGAGGTAATACTTATGCAGGAAGAAACTGACTCTCTGTATCCCCCTGACCCTCCATCTTCCCGGCTTATTCAATATACAAATTAAATATACGGATGTAGAACGGTCCATCAAATTGTCGACACCTTGAGGCTACATTTGCTGGGGCATTTTTATTTTCTGGGGAAAATGAAAGGATGTCGATTAAGAGAGCGTGACTGCATGTCATCTCTCTGCACCTGTATGGAGCAGACATTATTCCCTATCATTTCCTGAAGGAAACTGAAGACACTGCGCTCATCATCCCACATCTGGCATGCTTTAAGGTGTATCTAGAGGTAATGACATCTTGATGGATCAACACTGTCATGAGTGCTTCCACTGAACATAGAGCATGCCTCCATTATGCACTATGGCGGTTCGTATCCCTTTCTTGTAGAGTATGTCTTTGCAATATTGACATCGGTGGCGCAGAGGTGTCGTCTTGATATAAATCGCATTTATCCGTTATCGGGTCCACTCGAACTTGCCTTTCTTCTCTTGATGCTCACCTACAGAAACAATTCATATTAGCTATGATTATGAGAGAATATGATAGACATTCCCACAAACAAACCTCGTCTTCAGTCAAAGTTTCTATTTAATCTCACAATGCAGAGCAATTGTAATTATTAAGCCGTTGAACCTGGACCATTCATTTTATCAGATTTTCCTTTAAAAACTCGGACTGCAACACTATATTGGGACACATGGGAATAAACGGGAAAACCCTCAGTCGAACCATAACGCCGGACTTCAAACACTATGCACCCGGGTCTACAGTTATCACTGGGTCTACTTATCGCCCTTTTGCATATCGCATATCGCTTTACTTTCGTTGACTGCTGATTACGATATGCAATAGGCCGAACCCAAAAATATATACGTTGTGCTTAATAGTCTGGCGGGTCTGCCATATCGCATCGTGCTTTATATATAAACGTTGAACTCTGCCGATTGCGATTTGCGATTGGGGAAGCGGACCCCAAAATATATGTGATGCAGTTAATGATCTTGGTAGGTCTACCATATTGCGAAACGCCTTATGTATGAGCCTCGGGTTTTGCCGATTGCGATATGCGATGTGATCAGTTGACCGTTGGATCATATTCTCTGATCAATGGTGGAGAAGCTTTAACAAATATCACATCACAATGTTTCAATGGCAAGTGAATGGATATTGGGTTTCAATGAAGCGTGATTGCAATATGCGATGGGGGCGGGAAAGTGATTGCGATAAGAGATGTAACGACGTACTCGATAGGATATAGATGCGATTAATTGCATTCGGGGTCCGAAAGGTCATCGCATATCGGATGCAAGAGGGGAATGTGTAGCGTGACTGTGGAAATTGTGATATTGCGATAGCAATAAAGGCAGGCATAGGGAGATGTATAAAGACCGAAAAAGCACGGAAAAGGTAAGTTAAGGATGCTCGCAGAGTATTTCTATTATCAAAGCATTGATATGGAGATAAGGACGCGATAGAAGGTTTTTGAGGGTTGAGTCCGCAACACCCATAGTAAAGAGTGGGGTGATTATATGTGTGGGCATAGAGTACCATGAATGTCTATGAGGATTAAGAAAAGTCCTGATGACAGAACATGAATGAAGGGCTAGACTGGGTTATAAATGAGTCATGCCACAGAGATTTATTCAGGGGCTCTTAACCATTAAGAATCAAAGATTTGACTCGGCACAGAGTTGAAATCCTTGGGATAAAAAAAGATAATTTGGAGAGTTATCATTCGGAGAAATGAAAGATCAAACTTCTAGGGGACCCATTCAAATTTGTTGCCATAGCAGGTTTTAATAGTGTGGTGGTTGTGGCCACAACATGACCATGAAATGCTAACATATCTAGAAACAATTTTTCACTTATCAAGGTGAATGGGTCACCTCCTTGTGGCCATGTTGCTTGTCAAGCAACTGCTCATTGACGCTTTGTCTTTAAGGCATTGCTTTGGATGGAGCCTCCAACAAGTGGCTCTTTGATGGCCACTTCTATCGCAATGACTGCAATACATCTTCTTCCTCTAGATCTATTTAACATGTTTCTTTACCTGTTGTTGAGAGGATCTTTCATGCCTCATCCTTTTGTGTGCTACCATTCTTTTCCAACACTTAGAAAATGTATGGTTATGTAATCCACAAAAGGTGCATGTTTTTCAATGCCATGTTCTTTGTTCATCATTAACAACATGATCATAATCGAAATGAACATTTGCATTTTGAAAGTGGTTATACCTTTCCTTGATGTCTCTGGTGTAAGTATGGTGATGAAAGCTTGCCTTAGCTCTTTCCTTGCCATGGAAACTTCCATGGGATGATGGGGATGGGTTCCCATCATTCTCTTTCCTCAACGATTTCGACGATGTCTCAGAAGCATACGACACCTTTGAGCATTCTCCTTTGGTGTATCTCGAGCCTGCAAATTGAGGTCTCTGCCCAACCTCCAATGGTTGAGTTATGCCTTGGTTATTAACACCAAGTTCTTCTTCCTTCTCGTGCTTCGTCCTTGTAAGGAGCCTCATGTTTGTCCTTGTAATTGGGATCTCCAAATATCCAATAGAAATCATACTATGTGAAGACGAAACTAAAAGGAAATCAACATCTTTTACCTCCTCTGTCGATTTGGAAAGAACTGATGAGGGTTTTTCATCATCTGTTGTTGGTGGTTTGCTTGTTGTCTCAGCGCATTCCCCAACTTCTTTCCTGACATACCCAAGTCCTATCTGACGAGGTAATTCCTCCACTTTGATGGGGTTGACAATGCCTTGGCCATTAATGCCCAAGCCTTTCCCTTCATACCCCATTCTTTTCAATAGTTTGGAGCCAATTTCTGTGGTGTGATTTTCAAAAACAATGAAATCATCATCAAGAAACATACATGAAGATGGACAACTACTTTTTGCCTCACATGGGTCTCGCTGCAGCTTTTCCAAGACCTCATCCTTTGCTTGCAGTTGTCATAAAAAACTTTGTTTTTACTCTTTCTCTTCATGTAGCCACTGTAAATGTCACTCTAGCACTCTGCACCAACTGAGACTAATCCATCTTGCTACTTCTGATTTGGGCTCCCATAGCAAGGTATTGATCTAAGAGGTGGGTTCCTCAAGGATCCTGCCCATATGTAGTCTTTTGAACTACAGTTCTATATCACCCCACCTCTCGGCGATCATGCAAAAAATCCTCCTCCTCGATCTGTGCAGATGTAGCCTTCGGATCATGCTTCTCATCCTTCTCCTCCTTCTTGAGAGGACACTACGTAGCGTAGTAACCAAGTTCACCACATCGAAAGAACTTGATCTTCAAAACATTTTTCTTTTTCTTTCACTGCTCCTTCTTCCCCTTAGATGCGAGGGCTGCATTCTCATCCTCCTCCTTGGGCTTCGACCCACTTTTGCTAGTGCTACTATCAAGCTATCACTTGACTAAGTCTCTCATCATCTCTTCCTGCTGAAGAGTTTCCCACATCTGATCCAGGTGGATGTTGGTGGCCACCCACCTATCCCATTTGGACCCCCACAACTGTCTCTTTCAGCTTTTTCAGTTTCCTAAATTGTAGCACAACTTACTATTTTTAGCAGTTTTTCGGGTCCTGAACTTCCGGAGCCGTTTTGAGGCCCTAAACGACGTTTTTTTGGGAATCTGGGGGCAACATGGGTCTATAGACCAATGTTGCCCTTCCCAAAGTGGTAGTGCTCGGATAGATCTTTCTAACGAGCTATTGTACGCGTCAAACAGAGATCGTATGCCAAAGTTACGACCCCGGGAAATTGATGTACCAATTTACCCAAACGGGGCCCACAATTTGGCGTTTCATCTTCTAGGGTTAGGTTTCGGGATGTGAAGGGTTTTCCATTGTTTCTCAACAATAAATAGGCCTTCGAGCCTCATTGTAATACAGTTCGGAGCAGTTCAGAGGCATGTAGCCGCACATCTCTTCTCAGAGATAGCTACCATCGCCCTAGCTGGCTTATTTCCATTTCTGGTTGTATTCAGTATTTTCCATTAATGAAATGAATCATTATTTCCGCTGCATCTATGTGTTTATGGTTATTGCATCTCTGTATTTATGGTTATCTCTGTAATCTATTGCGTTCCTGTTTAAATCCGGATCAGTGGTATCAGAGCGGTCTGCTTTTTCTCTGTTTTTCTTTGCATGTCCCCAACGAGGTCGGGATATAAGGAGTTAGGGCTTGAACTAGTCGAACCTTTGCAAGACCAGCCTCGAAAATCTCGACGACCTCCCATGGCGGATGAGAAGAAAGACGAGGGGGCAGGAGATCCTATCAAAATCTTGCTCGAAGAAGCACTCGAGCGGCAAAGGAACGCGATGATGGATAGCTTTGCGCAGATCCTTCAGCGGCTACCCAGAGGCGACGCATCGACTTCCAACAGCGACTCTGGAAACGCCACACCGTTTAAGGTACAAGTTAATTTTGAAATCCCCATCTTCGAGGGTCAAATAGACGCAGATGCCGTAGATAAATGGTTAAATCTGCTAGATGGGTATTTTTCTGTTCATGAATTTTCAAGTCGGGAAAAGATTGTTTTCGCTCTTCTCAAAGCAGCCCCCCACGTCAAAGACTGGTGGGAAACCTACTGCGAGCAGAAGGATGAAAGTACAGGCTCACTATTTTCAGCCGCACCCACTTGGAATGATTTTCGAGATGCCATCAAGGAGCAATACTACCCTGTCGGAAGCTATGAGGACAAATACATCAAATGGACCACACTGCGACAGGGACGAGACCAAGATGTGCCAGAGTTCACAAACATTTTTCATACCCTTCGCACACAGTTGGGTATCAAAGATTCTGAGCTGCATCTGGTACTCAAATACCGCGGCTGCCTGCACAGATACATCCAGGAAGAGATGGTGTTCTTGAACATCTCCTCACTCGGCACAGCATACCGATACGCTGTCAAAATCAAGCAAAAGTTCAAACAGAAGAAGCGAGACTTTGGATCTGCAAATCCGAAGCCCAAAGGACAAAGCCAAGGCGGGGTAACCCAAGACAACCCGTCGAAGCCGCAAGAAAAGAACAACACCACGAAGCCGAAGAAGGACACAGGAAAGTGGTGTGAGTTCCACAAGAGTCCCACTCATAACACAAGTGAGTGTCGGACCAAGCAGTCGCTGGTGGCCGAGTTGAAGGCTTCCGAATCAGATGCATGTTCTGATCCTGAGCCAGAACCCGACAAGGGGAATGGCAAAGGGAAGCAGATCATTGATGCGGATCCCAGCGCCATTGTTGCCACCGCCAAGATCCAGAAAGATGAGCCCGAAAATCCAGAGGAAGGCGAGCGTCTTTTCCACTCACAGATGTGGGTGAAGGGTTCACCACTGCGATTCATTGTCGACAGTGGTAGCCAAAAGAACCTGGTTTCAGCAGAGGTCGTGAAGCAGTTGGGCCTACCGACTACACCACACCCACAGCCGTACAGTATCGGGTGGCTTCATGAAGGACGAGATCTGAAAGTTCGCCAGCAGTGCCGCCTTCCCTACAGCATCAAACCCTTCACAGACGAGGTATTGTGTGATGTTACACCTCTGGATGTTTGTGATGTATTATTAGGCCAGCCATACTTGTGGAGGCGACATGCTGTGTATGAGTCCAGGCCTCGTGCTGTCATTATTTCTTTGAATAATTCATTATACAGGATACCGGAGGTAGCCCCACCTACCGCCACATCTTTGATCACTACTAAGAAAGGCAGCAAGCTCATATCACAGACCAGGAAATTCATCTGTCTGGTTCACTCCCAAAATAAGGGGAAGATCGTTGCTACATCCATGACCCCTGCAAAGGGTTCCTCCACGCAGCAGCAAAAGCAAAGGGATACGGTCATGACAAAACACAGGAACAACTTCTCCTCACCCACATGGGTACCACACAAGTTTCAGGTGGGCAACAATGTCTGGTTGCATCGACCGAAAGAACGCCTTACCAGAACCCATCAGAAGCTCAGACCACACCGACATGGTCCTTACAGCAGTACCAAGGCTATGGGGAACAATGCTTTGGAGCACAACATTCCTCCATTCTTTCGCCTGCACCAAATGTTCAATGTGAACCATCGTCGACCATGCTTCCCACCATCACTGGACACATCAGACATTGCAGGACAAGTTCAGCAGATGGAGGAACTCAACGCAATGGGGACCATTGCTTCCTAAGGGGGGAGGAATGATCCAGGTGGATGTTGGTGGCCACCCACCTATCCCATTTGGACCCCCACAACTGTCTCTTTCAGCTTTTTCAGTTTCCTAAATTGTAGCACAACTTACTATTTTTAGCAGTTTTTCGGGTCCTGAACTTCCGGAGCCGTTTTGAGGCCCTAAACGACGTTTTTTTGGGAATCTGGGGGCAACATGGGTCTATAGACCAATGTTGCCCTTCCCAAAGTGGTAGTGCTCGGATAGATCTTTCTAACGAGCTATTGTACGCGTCAAACAGAGATCGTATGCCAAAGTTACGACCCCGGGAAATTGATGTACCAATTTACCCAAACGGGGCCCACAATTTGGCGTTTCATCTTCTAGGGTTAGGTTTCGGGATGTGAAGGGTTTTCCATTGTTTCTCAACAATAAATAGGCCTTCGAGCCTCATTGTAATACAGTTCGGAGCAGTTCAGAGGCATGTAGCCGCACATCTCTTCTCAGAGATAGCTACCATCGCCCTAGCTGGCTTATTTCCATTTCTGGTTGTATTCAGTATTTTCCATTAATGAAATGAATCATTATTTCCGCTGCATCTATGTGTTTATGGTTATTGCATCTCTGTATTTATGGTTATCTCTGTAATCTATTGCGTTCCTGTTTAAATCCGGATCAACATCCCTTTAAAACCAGGAAATCTTTCTTTGCTTAGGATGGTCTAGAAAAACATTTGCCACTCTTCTGAGACTTAATTCAAGGCCAGTCTTACCATCTCGGTAGGTTGAGGTGTTGACCCCATAGCTGCGAACGAGTCTCGGATTTCCTCAAGATTCGAAGGGAACAAATCAATCTGTTCCCCCTTCTGCATCTGCATGGATCTCATCTTCTACTCTAGGTACATCTTCCACTACTCGAAAGATCCCTGATATAGCGTGGAAAAGGCATCCCACATTTACTTGGCAATACTTTTTCCTGAGATGTGACATACTACATGATCCTTCACTTCTTCCAGGATCATCTACTTTGCCTTCGCCATCTCTCCCTTGTACTTTTTGAATGGATCTAGGTCCGCGGGCTCAGCTACCACACTGTCGACGTAGATCTTTAGAAAATGTTCATCCAGAAGGCATGACATCCTCGCCTTCGAGATCACATAGTTGGATGCAACATCCAACTGATCCTGATCTCTCAACCCACTGGCTCCGATCTCTACTAATTGAAAAAGTCGAATGACCTCCTCTCTCCTCGGCGCTGCTACTGGGCTAGCCTATGCACTCCCTGTTGGAGTTAGTAGATATGCTACCCCTTGTTGTTTCTCGGCAAATGAGAATAAGAATTCCTTGACTAAGAATTCTATGAGTAATAAATTCCCATCTCCTTCTCTCCTACTGACGTTATTCTACCAACAACTGCTGCAAAATATTTGTGTCTCAGCTGAAGATATTCTTTGCAAGGAAAAATACGCTGCTCAATTCAGCCTCTGGAAAGCTTCAATCTAGAGATCAGATTTCTTTGTTGACTCACTCAATGAAATCAAATTCTCCTCAAAACTTTGATCTCCTTGGCCCATAAACTGCATTGCCTCTAGGGTTTCGAATTGTTGCCTCTGTAGTGAATTTGAACTCCTCTTCCTTTCTACTTTTGAGCTCTTCTAATCAAGATTTGTTCTCTAATACCATGTGAAAAATCGGTTACCTAATTCCTATTGCAGTAAAATAATTATATTTTATCGAATTGTTAAATTAATTGAATAAGTTACTTGTAGTTTTCTACGATAAATACTGAAATACATACACTGCAGTCTACACCAAAATAAACTATGAAAACTAAATACATCACAAGGGAGAAATAAACATCACAGACATCTACACAGTTATTTTTGGACAAATGTCCCTAGAAAAACTAAATGCGGGAAAACCAATGCGGCAGCTAAGGTTCTATTATTATGCAGTAGTAATATTGAGTACAATTTGTTGGATGCCCAACTAGCTATTTGATACAGAGAGAAACTGGAAAAAATGAAATAGTGAGATGATCTCATCCTATCACTGGAAGATTTGGCTCTGAACGGCTAAACGTGAGCTTTTGCCTCCCTTCCGTGTCATCTTTTGTGTATAATTGCATCAACCCCAGGCAATCTCTGTGTCACCTTTGTTTGGGAATGTGCTTCTCTTCCTTTTAACCCTTTGTTGGCTGGAAACTTCAGTTCTTAGCCTCTTGGTTCCACACCCCGGCTCCTGTCTTCTGAAACTCGACTTCCTCTACATGAATTTGATCTCCCTTTAGGATCTATAGTGCCATTGCATCAGCTTTGCGTGGCAGCGTCTCTAGACATCCTTTTTACCTCTCCGCATTGTACTCTCTAGCCCAAAAAAACTCCCCACTAGATACTAACTATGCCTCTCACTATAAAAGATCAATTCAAAATTATATCCTGGCAACTGCTGTACTTCAGAAATTTCACTTTTGATCTCCACTCAATGTGCTTTCCAAATTCCCCTCAAGCCTTCTCTTATAATCTTTCTTTTGAGAACCAACGACCTAGATAAGATCCTAATCAATGGATTAGACTTAGGCACCCATTAAAAATAATTAATTCTTTTAATAAAATAGTCTCTGGGTGGAATATTCCAAAATGATTTATGGGTATTGTGGAATACATGTTTTCAAGCCTCTTTGCAAATTTTGAGGCTTAAATCACATCCGATGCTACCATAAATCAACACTCCCTCTTAGCGAGGAATGTGCTCTAGTAATGCAACATGTTGAGGCATCACTCTGACTCTGAACATCTCCCTATGCGTTGTTGATGTATGACATCACTACCCACCAACTACTACGCAAATGTTGCATTTGTATTGTTGTTGACACTGGCACTACCAACATTGCATCTGTACTGCAACTCCCTCTCAAATTTTGCATCCATGCTGTTGTTGGCACTGCCACTACCAACACTGCGCTTGCACTGCAATCTTCTCCAACTACTACTACTGCTGCTACTACATCAACAACAAAAAAGCATCCAAAATTACTAAACTGGTGTTCAGCATGATGCATCTATTGCATGAGTTCTTACTGTTGTTAGTCTCTACATTGACCCTCTGAAGCCTCTACGTTGTTGTTAACTCTGCTTTGTGCCAACTGCACTGCTTCCAACTCTAGCTCTACCTTGCTCAGTCTCGGGCGCTCCTAGCCAATGTAAATGTCACTCTGACACTCTTCTGCACAATGGTCCATCCTACTACTTCTAATTTGGGCTCCCGTAGCAAGGTATTGATTAAAGAGGTGGGCTCCTCAAGGATCCTGCCCATCTATAGTTATTTTGAACTATAGTTCTATATCACCCTTCCTTTGGGTGATCATGGCAAAATCCTCCTTCTCGATCTATGCAAATGGAGCCTTCAAAACATACTTCTTGTCCTTTTCCTCCTTCTTGAGAGGACACTTCATAGTGTAGTGATCAAGTTCACCACACTGGAAACACTTGATCTTCGAAACATCTTTCTTTTTCTTATCCTCCTTCTTGATCTATGCAGATGGATCCTTCAAAACATACTTCTTGTCCTTGTCCTTCATCTTGAGAGGACACTTCATAGCGTGGTGATCAAGTTCACCACACTGCAAACACTTGATATTTGAAACATCTTTCTTTTTCTTTCGTGGCTCCTGTTGCCGCTTAGATGCAAGGGTTGCATTCTCATCCTCCTCCTTTGGCTTGGACCCACTACTGTTGCTTCTACTATCAAACTTGCAATTGACTAAATTTCTCCTCATCTCTTCCTGCTGAAGAGCGGCCCACATCCCTTCCCAGTCTGGCAATCTTTCTCTGCCTAAGATGCTTTGAACAAACACTTGCCACTCTTCTAAGACTGAATTTAGGGCCAACCTCACCATCTCAGTAGGCTAAGGTGTTGACCCCACAGCTCCCGACGAGTCTCGGATCTCTTGAAGCTTCGTAAGGAATGGATCAATGTTTTCCCCCTTCTGCATCTACATGGATCTCATCTTCTACCCCATGTGCATCTTTCGTTGCTCGAAAGATCCCTGATATAGCGAGGACAAGGAATCCCACATCTCCTTGGAAGTCCCTTTGCTTGAGATGTGACATACTACATGATCCTTCACTCTATCGAAGATCATACGCTAGGCCATCGCCATCTCTCCCTTCTACGTTTTGAGCGGATCTGGATCCTCGGGCTCAACTACCACACTGTTGACATAGATCTTTTGAGAAAATGTTCATCCAGAAGGTATGATGTCCTCGCCTTCCATATCACATAGTTGGATGTACCATCCAACTGATCATGATCTCTCAACACACTGGTTGCCATATGTGTTAATCGAAAAAGTCAAATGACCTCCTCTCTCCTCTACATTGTTGATGGGCTACCCTACGCACTCCTTGTTGGAGTTAGTAGATCTGCTAACCCTTGTTGCTTCTCAGCAAAAGAGAATTCAAATTCCCTAGCTAGGAGTTATCTGAGGAAGAAATTCCTCAAGTGTCTCCTTCTCTCCTACTAACGTTATTCTGTCAGCAACTGCTGCAAAATATCTACGTCCTAGTTGAAGATCTCCTTTGCAAGGAAAAGTATGATGCTCACTTCAACCTCTAGAAAGCTTCGATCTAGAGATCAAATTTATCTATCGAATCACTCGGATAAATCGAATTCTCCTTAAAACATCAACCTCCTTGGTCCACAAACTGTGTTGCCTCTAGGGTTTCGAATTGTTTCCCTATAATGAATTCAAACTCCTCTTCGTTTCTGCTTCTATGCTCTTCTACTTAGGATTTGTGCTTTGATACCATGTGAAATGTTGGTTACCCGATTTCTACTACAACAAAATGATTATATTTCACCGACTTGTTAAATTAATTGAGTTACTTGCAGTTTTCTACGGCAACTACTGAAATACATACACTGCAGCCTACACCAAAATAAATCACGGAAACTAAATACAACACAAGAGAGAAATAAACATCACACACATCTACACAGTTATTTTTAGACAAATGTCCTCTAAAAAAACCCAATGCGGGAAAACTGGTGCAGCAGCTGAGGGTTTTGTTATTATGCAGTAGTAATTATGAGTACAATTTGTTGGATGCCCAACTAGCTATCTGATACAGAGAGAAACTAGACAAAATGAAATAGTGAGATGATCTGGACAGAATGAAATAGTGAGATGATCTCACCCTGTCACTCGAAGATCCGACTCTTATCTGCTGGAAGTGAGCTTGTGTGTCCCTCGTATGTCAACCTCTGCGTAGAACTGCGTCAACCACACGTAGTCTCTGTGTCACCTCTCCTAGGGACTATGCCGCTCTTCCTTCTGACCCTCTACTGGCTGAAAATTTTAGCTCTCACCGTCCTAGTCTCACACCCTGTCTCCCGGCTTCTGAAACTCGATTTCCTAAGCGGGAGTTCAATCTCCCTTTAGGCTCTGAACTTCCACTATGTCAACTCTACGTGGCTTAGCGTCAACCTCTCTGGACATCGTTCTGCCCTCCCTTCCTTATACTCTCCGGCCTAGGAAAAAGCCCCATCGAATACCAGCTTTACCCCACACTACAAAATATCACTTCTAGTTTCTCTCACAACAATTGTTGTGGTTCAAAAATTCGATCTTTTGATCTCCACTCGATGTACTTTCCAAATGCCCCTCAAGCCTTCTCTTATAATATTTCTGTCGAGAACCAACGACCCATATTAGATCCTGATCAATGGCTTAGATCATTTTGGCTTGATCCTTGTCTTCTTCTAGAAGTTTCACCCTCAGTTTGATTAATACCCTTTAATTATTTTAATTTCCTAAGTTTAGACTTAGGCACCCATTAATAAAACTGCCTCCAAGTGGAATTTCCTAAAACAAATTATGGGTATTGTGGAATACATGTGTCCAATCCACTCTGCAAATTTTGAGGCTTAGAACACATCCGATGCTACTAGAAATATACACTCCCTCTTAGCGAGGAATATGCTCTAGTAATGCAACCTGTTGAGGCATCATTTTGACTCTGAAACATCGCCCTCTACGTCGTTGATTTCTGACATCGCTTCCCACCAACTACTATGCAAATGTTGCATCTGTACTGTTGTTGACACTTCCACTACAAATATTGCATATGTACTTGTTATAGACATTTTTGGGCACTGCAACCCCAATCATAAATGTTCATAAACCAAGGGCTCTTAAGTCCCTAAAAGTGTTGTTCTAACCTCTAAAAGAACAAGGTCAACTGATTACATCTTCTCCCAGAAGTTCTCCATGAAAAATTGCTCAGAACTGATCAAAACTGGACCATCTCACCTACTCCATGGTCAAAGTGCACTGCATCCCACCTAATTACACACAGTAGGTGCGATGCATCTTGAAAATCCCTTCTATGGGGTGCGATGGGCGAGAGTGGACAAATGGCAGGGTCAATCTGCAAGGTAGAGGATCATGGAATCTTCTAGAAACTTCTCCTGTGACACTTGCCTCTCTGCATTCGCCCAGGTATGAGTAAGAGATCATCAATCTCCAAGTGGAATCAAGAAATATCAGAGAGAGGACACTAATCAAATCTCAAAAACTGACTCACCCCCCTTGCGAACATCTATATATGGATCCCTCATCCCAGAGATCCAGAGGCTGGAATTTTGTATCTTGTAAGGAAGTGTTGCTGGTTTCTTGGTGCAATATCATAGTGTTGGGTGATCTAAGCTTTTCATGAGGTGAAGAAGGGCTTTCTTGCTGAGAGGATGATGCTGGGTCAGAACAATTGGTTGTAATCCTCTTTGCTCTTTCTTGATTATCAATAAAGCTATTCAAGTTTTCCTCCACATTCTTGTATGATTGATGTTATGTGCATTTGTGTGGTTAATATATATATGGTACTATATTGTTTATGATAATAGATCTATGTTCTTGGATAGTGTTATGCTGCTTTGATTCTACAGGTGCTCTGTGAAGCTGAGTAGACAAAGAAGCGAGTAGCAAAGATCTATCAGAAGGGAGAGGAATCGAGCAAGGAACCAAGCGCAAGACAGAGGTTGGTCTCCTTATTCCCCTCTTATCTATTTCTCATAAAGGAAAACCAAAGTAGTTTTAGTTTGTTTGTTTCTAAGGTAGCTACCAGCATTAGTGGGACTAGCAGCTCTACATAGACACTAGTTTTCCCGATAACAGTACTGCAACTCCCTCTCAAATTTTGCATTTGTGTTGCTGCTGGCACTGCCACTGTTAACACTGCAATCTTCTCCAAATTTTGTTACTATTTAATCAACAATGGAAAAGCATCCAAAATTACTGAACTGATGTTCAACATAATGCATCTGTTCATGGAGTTTTGACTATTGCTAGTCTCTATTCTACCCTCTGAAGCCTCTGCCATGTTGCTGACTTTGCTCTGTGCCAACTGCACTGTTGCCAACTCTAGCTCTACACTGCTTAGTCTCTGTTGCTCCTAACCACTGCAACTGTCACTTCGACACTCCTCTGCACCAACTGGCAATGGTCCATCCTACTACTTCTAATCTGGGTACTACTTCTAATTTGGGCTCTCGTAGCAAGGTATTTCTCCAAGAGGTGGGCTCCTCAAGGATCCTACCTATCTATAGTTATTTCGAACTATAGTTCTATATCATCCCACATCTGGGAGATACTGGCAAACTCCTCCTCCTTGGTTTGTGCGGATGCAGCCTTCGGATCATGCTTCTCATCCTTGTCCTTGTTCTTGAGAGGATATTGCCCCTTAGATGCGAGGGTTGAATTCTCATCGTCCTCCTCGAGCTTCGACTCTCTGCTGATGCTGCTACTATCAAGCTTGCACTTGAATAAGTCCCTCGTTATCTCTTCCTATTAAAGTGCAACCCACATCCCTTCCCAATATGGAAATCTTTCTTTGCCCAAGATGCTCTAGACAAACACTTGCCACTCAGTTAAGGCTAAATTTAGGGTCAGCCTCACCATCTCGAAAGTCTGAGGTGTTTACCCCACATCTTTGAACGAGTCTTAGATCTCCTGAAGCTTCGTAAGGAACGAATCAATGTGTTCCGCCTTCTGCATCTGCTTGGATATCATATTCTGCTCCAAGTACATCTTCAGCTGCTCGGAAGATCCTTGATATAGCATGGACAAGGCATCCCACATCTCCTTGGCAGTCCCTTTTCCTGAGATGTGACATACTACATGATCCTTCACTTCGTCGAGGATCATCTGCTTGGCCTTTGCCATCTCTCCCTTGTACTTTTTGAGCGGATCTAGATCCGCGGGCACAACTACCACACTGTCGATGTAAATCTTGAGAAAATGTTCATCTAGAAGGCATGACATCCTCACCTTTCAGATCACATAGTTGGATGCACCATCCAACCGATCCTGATCTCTCAACCCACTAGCTTCCATCTCTGCGAATCGAAAAGGTCGAATGACCTCCTCTCTCCTCTGCGTTGCTGCTGGGCTAGCCTAGGCACTCCCTGCTGGAGTTAGTAGATCTATTGCCCCTTGTTATTTCTCAACAAATGAGAATTTGGATTCCCTGGCTAGGAATTCTCTGAGGAATAAATTCCCTCAATTGTCTCCTTCTCTCCTACTGATGTTATTCTTCCATCAATTGCTGCAAAATATCTACGTCCCGGCTGAAGATCTGTTTTGCAAGGAAAAGTATGCTGACCACTTCAGCCACTAGAAAGCTTCGATCTGGAGATCAAATTTCTCTATCGACTCACTCAAAGAAATCAAATTCACCTCAAAACTTCAACCTCCTTAGCCCACAAATTGTGTTGCCTTTGGGGTTTCAAATTTCTAGCTCTGCAGTGAATTCCAACTCCTCTTCCTTTCTTCTTCTGAGCTCTTGCTCACGATATGTGCTCTAATACCATGTGAAAATAGGTTACCCAATTCCTATTGCAACAAATTGATTATATTTCACGTACTTGTTAAATTAATTGAAAAAGTTACTTGCAGGTTTCTATGACAAATATTGAAATACATACACTGAAACCTACACCAAAATAAACTGTGGAAACTAAATGCAGCATAGGAGAGAAATAAACATCACACACATCTACATAGTTATTTTGGGACAAATGTACCTAGAAAAACCCTATGCGGGAAAACTAGTGTAGCAGCTAAGGGTTTTATTATTATTTCTCTTTAGATCCTTCACTTTCCTGCCAGTGTCTTACTCAACAAGTTCTTTAAATTCACAAAATTTAGAGAATGCCTAATATTTCTTCTACATGAAGAAGATTGTGCACTTCTGTGAGAAATCATCTACAAATATTACATAATACCTGTGCTTAGTCGTGGAGATTGTGAAGAATGGTCCACACACATCTGAGTAAACTCTTTCAAGGATCATGTTATCACTGACAAAATTTTAATGCTAAATGTCTGCAAATAAGCACATGAATCCTTTTAGCAGTTTCGCAGCGCAAAATGTTTAGGTGATTTCGTAGCGCATAATTCATATTTGCACTGGCTGCGCTACGAAATTGGGGATTTGTCCGAAACCATAGCTCACCCATATCACCTTTGTCTCCTATGGGTTCTGTGGGAAATTGATATATGCATAGAAAAGCCTGTTTCTGCAAATTGATGGTGAAGTTTGTAATTCATCTGAGTTACGGCTACAGGTTTGCTTGCCTTCTAGTGAGAGTTTAAAGCTTATTAGCCAGGATAAAAGTCCTCAATCAGCTCCACTGTCAATGACAGCTGATGTTAATAGAAAGGTGGCTTTTGAATAAGGTGCCAATCATAAGAAGGAAAGCACACAGGTGTATAATAGAAGAAAGGTTTCCAGTTTGAGAGTGAACGGTCTCATGCCAAGGATGACTGTCAGTTAAAAGCCTATAGTCATTGCATTCAGATGGATAGGAAAATGCCCCTTGCAGAATATATTGGCTTTGGTTTGAATTTGTCTAACTCTTCAAGAAACTAGACTGACATGAATGGTTATGAAAGAGTTTACAGCTTCAGAGTTCTTTTCATGCAGTTCATAAAATGGTCTTTAATGGTCCTGAAAGGTCGTATTCTTCTATCATTATGGATCATCATGATACCTGTTTCATCAGACTCTTGTTTCATCTTCTGGTGGTAGTCCCTTTACAGGTTCCTGTGGATGAAAGTCCCTTGTTTCTTCTCTATCAAGATTGTGCTTTTGGGCTATTATTTCTTAAGATATAGAAAAAATTGATATTGCCGAGTCAAATGGATTCAAATTTGCGCCAGGGGTGTGAAATTGTAATAGCAACACCTGGCCGTCTGCTTGACTGTCTTGAAAGAAGATATGCTGTCCTGAATCAATGTAACTATGTTGTTCTGGATGAAGCAGATTGCATGATTGACATCGGTTTTGAGCCACAAGTTGTTGGAGTTTTAGATGCTATGCCTTCAAGCAACTTGAAGCTTGAGAATGAGAATGAGGAGCTGGACGAAAAGTGGATATATAGAACAACATATATGTTCAGTGCAACAATGCCACCTGCTGTGGAACGGTTAGCTCACAAGTATCTTAGAAATCCTGTTGTGGTTACCATAGGTACTGCTGGCAAAGTAACTGAACTTATAACTCAACATGTGATGATGTTGAAGGACGGTGAAAAGATGACAAGACTAGTGAGATTGTTATATGATTTGGGAGATAAAACAACAATTGTTTTTATCAACACAAAGAAGACCCAGGAACAACATGAGATAAGCTTGAAAGGATTTTGGAATAAACACTACAATATTCTCGTAGCAACAGATGTTGCTGGTCATGGTATAGTGCCTTAGGGGATGTATCATTGGGAAGAGAGGATTTTCAGACTTCTGCAAGTGATTACTTGAGAGCTCTTTCTATATTAGAACGCTTGGAAGAACCGAACAGTCGTCATATTTCACAACTATGTTTTAAGATATGTTTGGCTCTACAGATGTAGAACAAGATCCCAGATGCACTAAGCTACTGCCAACGGGCATATTTATTATGTGCGTCACGTATGCAGAAACTTACAAATGAAGCTGAGACATCCAAAGGTGAAAGTTCTGGCAAATACGCACAGACAAATAATGTTCCCGAGGGAGATCTCCATACTGGTACACTGGCTACAACTGCCGTGGATGATGAGATTGATGTGTTTAAAGGTCTAATGTCAGATCTTTCAGATAAGATTGAAGATCTCAAGGCGATGATGTCAGCTCCACCGTTGTCTGAGGTTCTTCAGGCTCTTTATGATGATAAGAGTGTTTCTCAGGATAAAAATGCTTGTATGAGTGTGAATTCCTCTCATGAAGTAGAAGCTACGACAAACAATGGTTTTGATCAGCCTAGTCTACCAGCAGTCCCTTCCAGTGGTAATGTAACGCATCTTGGTGTAGTTGGGAGAGGTGTGAAGCGTGACTGTTGTATTGACTGTTGTGTTCTGAATTCAAAGGTGGAAAAATGTTTATTTGGATTTGAGCTTCTCAAAAGTCGAATTGCTGCTTTGTTTGTGGCTGGGACATACAGAGTTTTCTTAATATGCTTTGTAGTACATTATTGGCTATCCTGGTCATTGCATTAGCTATACAATGGTGGCTTCAGTGTTGTTAGGAGCAGCTGTTACTAGTCATCTATCTGTTGTGAGTCCATCAACTGCAAGAAGAGATGCTTTGGAGAGCACCGTGATTCGTTTGAAGGAGGGATTTAGGAGGAAAAGCCCTGAAAGTTCTTCAAGTTTCTCTGAAGGCTGCGAATCAAGTGCAAAGCGTAGCAGTAGTGTTGAAGCTGCTAAAATTGGAACTGCTATTGAGGCTATCTGTACCAGTAACGTTCGAGGTCAAGGTGATAGTGATGAGGTGAACATGAAAGATGCCACACAGTAAGAGCAGATGTGATTATTGGAATCTTCTGATGTCTCAGTGCACGAAGAATCTGAGTTAGCATTCTCAACATCTATGAGTACCTTGGCAAATCAGATAGGCTTATGTTTTCAAGAGCAGATGCGTTCTTGCAACTCTGTTTATACAGGGGAAAACAACTTGTCTTCACACAAACGGATTCTTGATGAAATTGCTCAACATTTACTTCTGAGGATTGAAGATAAACTTCAAGGTCATGTGTCTACAACATGCAAGTATATTGCTTGTTCTGTGCTGGAAAATGATAGTCAAGATCCAGTTGAGGAGATCATTAATAAATGTAGCACAGTGTTAGCAGAAAACCAGAGAGGAAGACTGTGTTTTTAAATTACACAGCAGTTTCGTAGCGCGCTACGAAACTGCTGTAGGTGCTGTTTTATGGTGAAAACAAACAGTTCAATGATCAGATCAGCAAATTTTTGAAGGAAACACCTAAGGAACATAAGGGAGACCACATGAGGCTATCCTAGCCATTCAGATAATGACAAGTGTGCCTTTTTGTAAAGGTGAAATATTTTGTCTCAAGTTAAAACTTTGATAAATGTACTTTATGACCAGTTAGGGTTTGGCAGAAATGGCATACGAGGAGTATTGTTTTGGTTTATACACATGTCCATCAACGAAGCCTCCAACACATCTGAAATATGGTGATGCTCATCAATTTTGGGGTATTAAAGAGCTGGGAACATGTTGCTTAACTTTCGAAGGATGGTGGGAGACAAGGACCGGAAAAACAGGGGTTTTATCCTTATGATTAATGAACCATCAGCGCATTCAGTATCCAATGCTAACCTTGTTCTTTGCATCCACTTCTCAGTTGTCTCGGCCAAACTGAAAGGAGACAGGTGTCCAAGAGCAAAGAAGGATCATGATACGAGGAAGAAAGAATTAGATATGTAGTTTAATTAGCACTCTTTGTAATTACAGTCAGCACTTAATGTATTTAATGAATTAGTTAATTGGTAGATAGGGGTAATTAGTAATAGTCTTCGAGCTCCCCTCATGCTGGAGGAGGAAGCTCATAGTGGTTAAAGATGTATTTCTATATATAGAGCAAACTGGGACGTAATAGGGGTTGGATGTTTTGATAAAAGGGAAGACTATTTTGGTTTATGTATAGCAGAGTTCAGTAATACAAATGACTGTTATTTCTTCTCAGGATTCACAATAGATCTTATTGTTCAAATGTGTGATGGTTATTCTCTTTAGTGTTCTTTTACAGTTTTGTTACTACATAATCACTCAGAACTCATGTTTCATGCTCTGACTTCCTGTATGCTTGGCAAACTGTGTCTCATGTAAGTTATGTTTGAACATTAGATGTAAAGTGCCCTGATTTCTATGAAAGGATAGTGCCATTGTTTACTGAGATTTTAGTGACTCCATAAGCCCAATGGGAATCAATTTGATATTTGTCCAGCCAGCATATTTTCTTCATGTGTCTTATAAGAGTTAGCCATCTTGTTCAATATTAATAACCTGTGAGAGAGCCCTCTCAGACTAAGGAGGCTAAGCCTTAGTTAAAAGCCTGGTTTGAAACAGTTACACAGAGTCTTGCTAATTGGCAGCCTTCAGTACCTGATTTTGTGATAACATTTTGGTGCGTCTGCCGGGAGACTGAAGTCTATTCATTCCCGAAATTAAGAGCTTGAACTTCTGAAGGTAGCAGGAGCTCAGACATCTTTTTGAGGCTGCAAAACTACCTTGGCGATTCCACACATCGAATAAGAAATTGGAAGGTGACTCCACTGCTAGAAGATCAGTAGCTTGATGAAGTTTCAAGATTAATTCCACTGCAAGAATGAATGCCAGGTATGCTCCTATGAATCGGTCTCATATCCCTGGTTTTCCAAATCCAATGCCAAAGGTTGATTGGTTAGAGGATCTTCCCATATTCAAAGATGAAAAGAAAGACAATGCTGCTCTTCATTTGGTTAGGTTTCATATGCATGTACGCAGTCTTAAGGTTCATTTCCCTGAGGATTGTCTCATGAGGATGTTTATGGCCACTTTAGAAGGAAAAGCATGGTCTTGGTATAAAAGTTTGGAGAATGGTTCATTATCTTCTCTTGCTGATTTCCATGATGTGTTCTATGACATGTATAAAGAATGTCATCCTTCCTTATTGTTGCTCAAAGATTGCTGTAGACATTCTTTAAGTCTTATTCAGTACTTGAAGGATTGTTATGATGATGATGAGTTTACGGATGAAGAAATTTTAGAGGCTCTTCATAATAATGCATTCCAGCACCAAGGAGAAGGTATAACATTCCATGAAACGCAGCATGAAGATCAGCAGGGGTTTACGTGTGAAAACCATGTTCAATCCTCTGATATTGATGTAGAGATGCAGCAGATTTGTCAGGCTTCAGATCATTATGAGTATGAAATTGATTGCAAACAACAACAAGAAGTGGGAGATAGCTTTTACGACCCTCAGGCAGAGGAAAAGGTTGGTTTTTTATGTCAAACTTCTCAGCAGCTTACAGCAAAGAATGATCTTTATAATGAAGAAAATTACATTGTTTGTGAGCATCATTCAGAAAGGCAGTTGGATAGCATATCAAATAAATTTGGTGTGGCTGAGGATAAGTTGTTTGAAGATATAGAATGTTATGAGAATCAGCAAACTAACCGTGTGTTTTTTGACCCTATAGTTGACTACATGGAGAAGATTTATTGTTCAGCTTTCCAATTATATGTTTATCTTGAAGAACAGTTACACCTCATGCTTCCTTGGCTATTTCAGTATCTGGTTTATATATGTTTCAATCACAGCCAAAGGACTCAAATGTCAGATAAGATAAATGATTGGCTACATTGGAAATTTCACATTGATTGAGCTGAAAGAAGTTTGAAATTGATAGGGTAGGTAGGTAGGAAATTGCAAATAAGCTCAAGGTTGACTGAGCATTTTTTTCAGTAGATGTAGTTTTCTTTCTCCTACAGTGATCATCCAGCTAAAGCCCGAGGTGAAGGCCCCAGAAGCTTGAAAGGGATGCTTGTCAAGCAAATTTCTGTTGTCATAAATAGATAAGGCACTGGACCTGTGAGTTCTTAGTGTACCACAAGGGCACACTATCCCAAGTGGAGCCACTGTTATCACTGACAAAATTTTAATGCTAAATGTCTGCAAATAAGCACATGAATCCTTTTAGCAGTTTCGCAGCGCAAAATGTTTAGGTGATTTCGTAGCGCATAATTCATATTTGCACTGGCTGCGCTATGAAATTGGGGATTTGTCCGAAACCATAGCTCACCCATATCACCTTTGTCTCCTATGGGTTCTGTGGGAAATTGATATATGCATAGAAAAGCCTGTTTCTGCAAATTGATGGTGAAGTTTGTAATTCATCTGAGTTATGGCTATAGGTTTGCTTGCCTTCTAGTGAGAGTTTAAAGCTTATTAGCCAGGATAAAAGTCCTCAATCAGCTCCACTGTCAATGACAGCTGATGTTAATAGAAAGGTGGCTTTTGAATAAGGTGCCAATCATAAGAAGGAAAGCACACAGGTGTATAACAGAAGAAAGGTTTCCAGTTTGTGAGTGAACGGTCTCATGCCAAGGATGACTGTCAGTTAAAAGCCTATAGTCATTGCATTCAGATGGATAGGAAAATGCCCCTTGCAGAATATATTGGCTTTGGTTTGAATTTATCTAACTCTTCAAGAAACTAGACTGACATGAATGGTTATGAAAGAGTTTACAGCTTCAGAGTTCTTTTCATTCAGTTCATAAAATGGTCTTTAATGGTCCTGAAAGGTCGTGTTCTTCTATCATTATGGATCATCATGGTACATGTTTCATCAGACTCTTGTTTCATCTTCTGGTGGTAGTCCCTTTGCAGGTTCCTGTGGATGAAAGTCCCTTGTTTCTTCTCTATCAAGATTGTGCTTTTGGGCTATTATTTCTTAAGATATAGAAAAAATTGGTATGGCCAGGTCAAGTGGATTCAAATTTGCGCCTGGGGTGTGAAATTGTAATAGCAACACCTGGCCGTCTGCTTGACTGTCTTGAAAGAAGATATGCTGTCCTGAATCAATGTAACTATGTTGTTTTGGATGAAGCAGATTGCATGATTGACATCGGTTTTGAGCCACAAGTTGTTGGAGTTTTAGATGCTATGCCTTCAAGCAACTTGAAGCTTGAGAATGAGAATGAGGAGCTGGACGAAAAGTGGATATATAGAACAACATATATGTTCAGTGCAACAATGCCACCTGCTGTGGAACGGTTAGCTCACAAGTATCTTAGAAATCCTGTTCTGGTTACCATAGGTACTGCTGGCAAAGTAACTGAACTTATAACTCAACATGTGATGATGTTGAAGGACGGTGAAAAGATGACAAGACTAGTGAGATTGTTATATGATTTGGGAGATAAAACAACAATTGTTTTTATCAACACAAAGAAGACCCAGGAACAACATGAGATAAGCTTGGAAGGATTTCGGAATAAACACTACAATATTCTCGTAGCAACAGATGTTGCTGGTCGTGGTATAGTGCCTTAGGGGATGTATCATTGGGAAGAGAGGATTTTCAGACTTCTGCAAGTGATTACTTGAGAGCTCTTTCTATATTAGAACGCTTGGAAGAACCGAACAGTCGTCATATTTCACAACTATGTTTTAAGATATGTTTGGCTCTACAGATGCAGAACAAGATCCCAGATGCACTAAGTTACTGCCAACGGGCATATTTATTATGTGCATCACGTATGCAGAAACTTACAAATGAAGCTGAGACATCCAAAGGTGAAAGTTCTGGCAAAGATGCACAGACAAATAATGTTCCCGAGGGAGATCTCCATAATGGTACACTGGCTACAAGTGCCGTGGATGATGAGGTTGATGTGCTTAAAGGTCTAATGTCAGATCTTTCAGATAAGATTGAAGATCTCAAGGCGATGATGTCAGCTCCACCGTTGTCTGAGGTTCTTCAGGCTCTTTATGATGATAAGAGCGTTTCTCAGGATAAAAATGCTTGTATGAGTGTGAATTCCTCTCATGAAGTAGAAGCAACGACAAACAATGGTTTTGATCAGCCTAGTCTACCAGCAGTCCCTTCCAGTGGTAATGTAACGCATCTTGGTGTAGTTGGGAGAGGTGTGAAGCGTGACTGTTGTATTGACTGTTGTGTTCTGAATTCAAAGGTGGAAACATGTTTATTTGGCTTTGAGCTTCTCAAAAGTCGAATTGCTGCTTTGTTTGTGGCTGGAATATACAGAGTTTTCTTAATATGCTTTGTAGTACATTATTGGTATCCTGGTCATTGCATTAGCTATACAGTGGTGGCTTCAGTGTTGTTAGGAGCAGCTGTTACTCGTCATTTATCTGTTGTGAGTCCATCAACTGCAAGGAGAGATGCTTTGGAGAGCACCGTGATTCGTCTGAAGGAGGGATTTAGGAGGAAAAGCCCTGAAAGTTCTTCAAGTTTCTCTGAAGGCTGCGAATCAAGTGCAAAGCGTAGCAGTAGTGTTGAAGCTGCTAAAATTGGAACTGCTATTGAGGCTATCTGTACCAGTAACGTTCGAGGTCAAAGTGATAGTGATGAGGTGAACATGAAAGATGCCACACAGTAAGAGCAGATGTGATTATTGGAATCTTCTGATGTCTCAGTGCACGAAGAATCTGAGTTAGCATTCTCAACATCTATGAGTACCTTGGAAAATCAGATAGGCTTATGTTTTCAAGAGCAGATGCGTTCTTACAACTCTGTTTATACAGGGGAAAACAACTTGTCTTCACACAAACGGATTCTTGATGAAATTGCTCAACATTTACTTCTGAGGATTGAAGATAAACTTCAAGGTCATGTGTCTACAACATGCAAGTATATTGCTTGTTCTGTGCTGGAAAATGATAGTCAAGATCCAGTTGAGGAGATCATTAATAAATGTAGCACAGTGTTAGCAGAAAACCAGAGAGGAAGACTGTGTTTTTAAATTACACAGCAGTTTCGTAGCGCGCTACGAAACTGCTGTAGGTGCTGTTTTATGGTGAAAACAAACAGTTCAATGATCAGATCAGCAAATTTTTGAAGGAAATGCCTAAGGAACATAAGGGAGACCACATGAGGCTATCCTAGCCATTCAGATAATGACAAGTGTGCCTTTTTGTAAAGGTGAAATATTTTGTCTCAAGTTAAAACTTTTATAAAGGTACTTTATGACCAGTTAGGGTTTGGCAGAAATGGCATACGAGGAGTATTGTTTTGGTTTATACACATGTCCATCAACGAAGCCTCCAACACATCTGAAATATGGTGATGCTCATCAATTTTGGGGTATTAAAGAGCTAGGAACATGTTGCTTAACTTTCGAAGGATGGTGGGAGACAAGGACCGGAAAAACAGGGGTTTTATCCTTATGATTAATGAACCATCAGCGCATTCAGTATCCAATGCTAACCTTGTTCTTTGCATCCACTTCTCAGTTGTCTCAGCCAAACTGAAAGGAGACAGGTGTCCAAGAGCAAAGAAGGATCATGATACGAGGAAGAAAGAATTAGATATGTAGTTTAATTAGCACTCTTTGTAATTACAGTCAGCACTTAATGTATTTAATGAATTAGTTAATTGGTAGATAGGGGTAATTAGTAATAGTCTTCGAGCTCCCCTCATGCTGGAGGAGGAATCTCATAGTGGTTAAAGATGTATTTCTATATATAGAGCAAACTGGGACGTAATAGGGGTTGGATGTTTTGATAAAAGGGAAGACTATTTTGGTTTATGTATAGCAGAGTTCAGTAATACAAATGACTGTTATTTCTTCTCAGGATTCACAATAGATCTTATTGTTCAAATGTGTGATGGTTATTCTCTTTAGTGTTCTTTTACAGTTTTGTTACTGCATAATCACTCAGAACTCATGTTTCATGCTCTGACTTCCTGTATGCTTGGCAAACTGTGTCTCATGTAAGTTATGTTTGAACATTAGATGTAAAGTGCCCTGATTTCTATGAAAGGATAGTGCCATTGTTTACTGAGATTTTAGTGACTCCATAAGCCCAATGGGAATCAATTTGATATTTGTCTAGCCAGCATATTTTCTTCATGTGTCTTATAAGAGTTAGCCATCTTGTTCAATATTAATAACCTGTGAGAGAGCCCTCTCAGACTAAGGAGGCTAAGCCTTAGTTAAAATCCTGGTTTGAAACAGTTACACAGAGTCTTGCTGATTGGCAGCCTTCAGTACCTGATTTTGTGATAACAGATCACTTGCACTCGACTGTCCTTATCATGAAAGGTGGTTTTGATGTACTTCCCGAATGTACACCCTTTGCATGTATCTCCCTGCTCTAGTGTGCCCTTGGAAAGTCTTATAGAAATATGTCGCATGATCTTCAAAGCTCTTTGGTGCATGTGACCCAATCTTCTATACCACAACTCACTGATGTCTCAGCTCTGCACCTTCTTTTCTTTTGTGCTCAAAGCAACACAGTCTTCTACATCAAATTTGTAGAGGTTCTTCACCCGAACCTCGATCTGCTTCACTTTTCCTGAGGCTATGTGATGAAGGAAAGCCTTTCCTTTGCTAAATATCACATCGTAGCCACGGTCCTCCAACATAGCAATTGAAACCAAATTCTTCTTCAGACCTAGAACATACATGACATCTTTTAATGTGAGAGGAGAACCATAATCCCTCTGAAAAGTAACAGTACTGATGTCGGTCACGCTATACCTTCCATGATCTCCCATTTCAATGTGCATCTGGAGGTCCTTCTCCTCCAAGTCACTGAAGTATTTTTTGTTTTTGGTCATATAGAATGAGGCACCAGATGCACATAGAAATGGGAGATGATTTCAATAGAGTTAAACAAGTGTTGTCTATGTTTCTGCCTAAGTGCAGAAAGAAGCTCTCTCTTAGGGAGTTCCCACTTAATAGTATAGGGCCATGTAACATTTGCGAATGAAACATTCTACAGAGTAGTTCCCATAATTGCTAGGACTAAAAGAAGTATATAAGGAACCAAGGGAGGAAGTTGAAACAACATATGACATCGGTTCCAAGAAACATATTCCATGAAATATCCTTTTTTATAACCATCACCACTTGTGAAGATAAATTTCTCTGGCTAGGTTGAATGATTCCTGGATTTAACATTTCTTGAACCGTACACTCAATATCACTCTTTTGTGCATATGGATATCTATAAGGCCTAATGTTAGGTGGTACACTTCTAGGTCACAATTAAAAAGAATATTCATGATCTCGGATAGGTGGAAGGCCCTTGGGAATTTCTATAAATACCTTAGCATGAATGTTGATAACTTTTTGAAGATCCATTGGAGTAGAGGATATAGATGTTTGAACATCTAATGAACATGATTATTCATCTACACCTTGGTGTCCCTTTTTTAGAATTTTTTTCATGTTATTAGAGTTTATCACTTTACTAGGTTCCCCTTGGACACCTTTAAGCTCAATTTCCTTTCCTTATGCAAACTTCCCTATGAAAATATCTTGGAAATTAAGGTCCATTGTTCCCAATGATCCTAACCATTGGACCCCTAATATAACTTCAACACCACCCATTTGGATTGTAATCATGGGAATAACCAATAAATACTCCCCCATATTCAACTTAATATTATGGCACTTCCTTGGAACAATATATGGTAACTCCATCTGCAATCATCACTTGAAATTTTGGTGCTAGATATACAAAGAAATTAAGAAGTTTCCCCAATTTGTAATTGATGAAATTATGGGTACTACATGAATTAATCAATATAATTAAATTTTGATTTTTGATATATCCTTCCATATTTAGGGTTTTTGGAGTATTGATGTTGTCCAATGCATTGAAATATATTTTTTAGGTGCTCTCTTCCATATCTAGATCTTGTGAAGTTTCCACTTAGATTTTGATTTTTGATATATCCTTCCATATTTAGGGTTTTTGGAGTATTGATGTCATCCAATGCATTGCAATATATTTTTTAGGTACTCTCTTCCATATCTAGATCTTGTGAAGTTTCCACTTAATCTTCTTCATCTTCACAATCTATGTAGAGTAATTTATTTTCACTACATTTACACTCTTTACTATACTTACTATCATAGTTGAAACATATTCCATTTTCTTTTATTTCATCCATTTGCTCAGGAGTCAACCTTGTTGGTTTAGGAAAGGGAACATTATTTTCTCTTTAGTTATTAGTGACCATATTTTTACCTTTTACTTTCCTTGCTAGATTGAAAACATGATCTATAGATTTAGGTTCTAGGAGATGCATTTTATGTTGGATGATTTCCTTTAAATATCCCATAAATAGGTAATAACAAGTTATCCTCGGAAATTTTCTATTTCTATATTCTATGAATTAAGTTTTGGAATTGTTGAACATGCTTTGCAACTGAACCTTTTTGTTGAAGATTTACTGACTGTGTTTCTATTAAGATCTCCATAATTTTCTATCATTTCCTTTGTAAAAATGGATGACGATATGACAAAATAATTTTTCCTCTCACAAAGTGATCTAGGAGGATCCCTAATGGCCCAAAAATCACAAGGAATCCAACGACATAGACGATGCCTCAATTTGAGTTTGTACCAAGAAGATACATTCAGTCAAAGTTTTCGCCAAATTGAGCATAAGGACCTAAAATTAGCAATGGTTTTAGCTGTAGTTAAATTTGGTAACACTACCAAATCTAGTGGCACCCCACCAAAGTTGGGGAAATTTTGGTGGCCCAATTGTGTGGCCCCATTTGACCAAAGTTAAACAATATGGTTATGGATCGATGGCTTATAGCTCGGCATTAGTTTATACAATTAACAGTTTAAAATTTGCAGGTTTTTAAATGTAAAAAATTGCAATGTTTAAGGATATTATAACCAACCACATATTTGACGGTGGTTTGTATTGGTGGATAAATATATATAATATGTTAAATGTTGGCGGGGTCATGGTTATAAATATGGTAATGGTTATTTTGGTTGTTTGGGGGATTTAAACAATGTTTAATAGTCAAAACATGGGTACATGGCAGATTGGTTTAAATCATTAAATGGTGCAGATGGTTCCAACTGTTTATATATATATATATATATATATATATATAACACCACACAACACAAGGAGGCTTATGGGTTTGACCCTGGAGCCTTCGCCCCACTAACGGACTCACACGCCTATTCCAACCAAGAACCTGAGGAGCCTGACTTTATAATTCTTTCCATGCAAAAATCATTTAAAACATACTTCATTAAACCATGGCAATGGAGGAGGCCAAGCAAAAAAATGTTGTGGGAAGAACGATGGAGGTCTATGGGCCATGGAACCTTGTGTGTGGTAGAATTGTAACATTGTTAGAACTACGAGGGAACAATTCTAGTGGAGTATATTCTAGAGGAATATTCCCAAAATATTCTTTGGAATATTCCTAAAATATTTTAAAGTAGAATATGTGAGGAATCTAAAAAATTCACTAAGGGGCTAGAGTTGTAGGTGGCAGAATATAGTCAAGTTTATACTCATTTGGTTTAGAATTTCATGAGGAATGCAATGGTGCAGTTTGTTTTTTGTGTTTGATCCACGTATCTCCGAGGTCATGGAAGAAACCAACATATTCCATTAATTACTTGGCACCAATTTTGAGACAACAATGCACCTTTCAGAAGTGGGTCATGTTTATAGTCAGAATTCTAAGGAGGACAAGACAGATTTGCTAGTGCTATGATGGGTGTGTTTTGAGTAGTTGAATTTCAAGTCACTCCCAGGATGGAGTTATAATGATGTATTTTTCCATGTACTTTCCTTTCTTTTTGATGAGAGGAATGAAGCAGCATCCCCTCTATTGAAGCAAGACCCAAAGACGTAGTCCACACTGGACAAACTCCATTATCAAACTTTTGTGTGCATTTTCTTTATGGTCTCCCTTAATTTCTTCTTGTTTAAGTGTTTGCATATATGGTTTTTACATGCTATTTCATGCAATTATTCTAACATAAACTGAAGAAAATATCTTGGATAATGTTGGTATTAGAGGCATACTGGATCAAGTTTGGTGTCAGAGTGGTCTTCTTACTAATGTGAATTATGAGTTTGGATGATAACTAGGTCCAAAATCAAAGTGGGTGAAGGAAAACTTAAGTCTTTTGACCTAGATATTGGATGTGAAACTCAAAGAAGGAAAATGGAAAATGATGATGCACATACCAAGAATGATCAAGCTTCCCTCAAAGCTTTCCACAACATGGAAAATAAGTCATACATTTTTATTTTTTTTGTAGATTATGAGAAGAAACAGGTAAAGAATGAAAAGGAGGATGAAAAATATGAGGACAATACTTCGGTAAATCAAGGAAATGGAGGAGAATCTCCTCAACCTCCATATCCATTTTCTAGTGAATGTTATTCTTCTTCATCATCTCATTATGATCATTCTAATCATTGGCATAGAAATGCTTCTAAAAATCCTTTTTTAAGTTGGATGTAAAGTTTGATTTGCCTATGTTTAACAGATAATCTAATGCAGAAAATCTAAACAATTGAATCAGATAGATTGAAGTATATTGTAGAATAATAGGATGAGGCAAAGATCTAGTTAGCATCTAGCATCTCTTTGACTAGGAGACCTAGGAGACAGAACTCTTATATGGTGGTAGAGCTAACTTTAGAAATGTAGAAAGCATATGGGTAAACTCCTTTATTCTTGGTGTAAATTTGTTTCTACTTTAAGAGGAAAATTTTATCCATTGGGATATTGGCAGAAAGCCATTGTAGAATGGAAACATATGATACAAAGAAAAGGTGAAGATGTTCAAAGTTTCACAGAGGAATTTATGAAGCAATATTTGGCATTAGGTATTCCTTTAGATTCACCTAATACTTTGATGAAATAAATTGGTTCTTTAAATAATTATCTTCGACATTCATTGTTGTTGTTTGAACCCACTAATCTAGATGTGGCTACTATGAAATAAATTCACCTTGAAAGAAGGGGAAAGTATGAATAAGACAACCATGCAAACAAGTTAGTGAAAATAAGTAAAAGGGAACAAAATCGCTCTTGCACTCATTATGAGAAAGAAGGGAATGATGAGGAGCATTGTTGGAAACTACATCCAGAATTGAAGCCAAAGAAGTACGGTGGAAAAGGGAAGAAAAAGATGGCTTCCACAGTGCAACAAGACCTTGGATTTGATTCAGATGTTGAGATGAAGATCACAACTATTGGGATTGGAGGTGTTGGACCAACTGACTTGGGTACTGATTCAGGCGATGAGATGAAGGTCACAATTGTTGGGATTGCAGGTGATGGATCAATTGACCTAGGTTATAATTTAGGGGATGAGATGAATATTGCAGTAGGTGTTGTATAAAATATGAGAAGATCATTAAACACTGTATGGCTCCAAGAAATTAAGGAGATCAACCAGAGCATTCAAGAAGAGAATGTTGAATTGAGAATATTTCTACAACAAGAAGAAAGGGAGAAGCAGGGATTGTAGCTTCAATTACAAGCCACATAAGAGGCCTTGGAAAAGTTGAAGCACAATGAAGGCTTATCAAAGCCATCATCACCAGCTTCAGAATCAACAATTAAGGTAAATAGTGTCAGTGATTCTTTAGTTTCATGTTCTCATTATGATGATGATTTTGGTGCATTTAAAAATCACACTATAGGGATTGGTTCAAAGCTAATGAAGAATATGGGATATGAAGGAAAGGGATTAGGAGTTAATGGCCAAGGCATTGTTAATCCCATCCAAGTTGTGGAACTACCTCAATATGTAGGACTAGGCTATGTCAGGAAGGAGGAGACAGGAGAGTCTTCAAGTGACAAGTCTAAGACAGTGCAGGATGCTGAGAGCACATCACAACATTCTAGTGATAGTGAGAATTTAAAAGGAAGATCTAAGGCAAGTTATCCTCGCCATACTTGCACCAAAGGCAATCGTTCAAAGGTAAAGAAAGTCTGGAGGAAGAAGAACCATTGCAACAAGAGTGGACATCAAAAAGCGACATGCTCGAGGCTCCATACAAAGCTACACCTAAATGACCAAGAGAACATGAAGGCATTTGTTAAGGAATTGACCAATGAATTAGTTCAACAAGGAAGCCAACTACAGGAAGAGATATCATTAACTTAGTTAGGTAAGAGACGGGTAGCCTTTTTAGGTAGTTAAGTGTGGCCACCATTGTAAATCACATGTTGTGAAAATGTTCGTAAAATTGATTAAGAGTATAACATCACTTATGAATGCAGCATGGTGATATTTTGGCTTTTAGTTGGATATAAAATGGTATGGTTTCTAATGTTAAACTTGACCATGAGTGTGCTATAAACTCTTGGCAAGTATGATCTTATTTTGAATCTTGCAAGTCATACATGCATTGTTAACTATAAATTTGCATATGGATACAGGTCTGGTTTCATCACTTATGGCTCTAAAGTACAAAGGTGAAGGAGAATAAAGTGTGGCATATTATAGACATTTGACATGCAGATCAAGATTGTAGTACTATTTATATTTTTGGAGGACAAAAAGTCCTTCAGTGGGGACGAATGATCTCGAAGGATCCCTAATGGCCCAAAAATAAAAGTACTTGGATCATAGAAAATTCAGGACTTGGTCAAAGAGCTCATCACAAGGAATCCAATAATGTAGACGAAACCTCAATCCAAGTTCGTATGCAGAAGATACACTCAGTAATATTTTTGTTCAAAGCGGGCACAAGGACCTAAAATTAGCAACAGTTTTAGCTGTAGTTAAATTTGGTGACACATCCAAATTTGGCGGCACTTTGCCAAATTTGGGGAAATTTTGGTGGCCCAATTATGTAGGGTCATGTGGCCTAATCGGATGGTGTCACATGGCACCCAACAAAATCCAAATTGGCCCCATCTTTCAAAATTGGAACATGGTAGTTATGGCTCAACGACTTACAACCCGACATCGGTTTATACAACTAACATTTTAAAATTGGTAGGATTTTAAATGGAAAAATGGTTGGAAGGTGGCCAACCAACCACTAACCCCAACCTGCCAAATGACAACCAAAAACATTGCAACGGTTAGCAATATTATAACCAGTCACATATTCAGTGGTGGTTTGTATTGACGATAAATATATGTAATATGTTAAACATTGGTGGGGTCACGGTTCAAAAATGGTAACGATTATTGTAACCTTTCAACAGATTTAAACAATGGTTAATGGTCAACACACGTGTATATGGCACACTGATTTAAATTGTTAAACGGTGTAGATGTTCCAACCATATATATATATATATATAACACTACACAATATGTGGGAGGCCTGCGGAACCCTGAGACCTCCGTCCCACAAATGGACTCACGCACCTATGCTAGTTAGGAGCCCAAGGGGCCCGATTTCGTAATTTGCACCATGAAAAAATTATTTAAACCATACTTCATTCGACCATGACAGTGAAGGAGGCCAAGCGGAATAGTGTCGTGGGTGGAACAACAAAGGTCGATGGGATGTGGAACCATGTGCGTAGAGAAAATGTGACAACATTGGAACCGGGAGGGCACTACTTCAGTGGAGTATATTCAAAAATAATATTCTCTATAATATTCCCAGAATATTTTGATACAAAATCTATGAGAAATCTAAAAGATTCCTGTAAGGTCCAGAGTTGCAAGTGGCAGAATATAGTCAATTTTATACTCATTTTGCTTAGATTTTCACAAGGATGGAAATGGAGTAGTATGTTTTTGTGTTTGAGTAGCGGATATCAGGGTTCATGGAAGAAACCCACATATTTCATTAATATCTTGGCACGAAGTTTGAGATAAAAATGCACCTTTCAAAAGTTGGTCATGTTTAGAGTCAAAAATCTCAGGAGGATGAGACAGATATGTTGGTGCTATGATTGTTGTGTTTTGAGTAATCAAATTTAAATCCACTCCTAGGATGGGGGTATAATGGTGTATTTTTCCATATACTTGCCTTTAATTTCGATGATATGAATGAAGCAGCCTCCTCACTATTGAAGTAGGGCTCAAAGACGTAGTTGACACTTGACGAACTCCATTATCAAACTTTTTTTGCATTGTATTTGTGGTCCCCTTTATATTTCTTCTTATTTAATTTTTTGCATATATGGTTTTTATATTCTCTTTCATGTAATTTTATTAACATCAATTGAAGAAAAGATATTAGATAATGCTAGTATCAAAGGCATACTGGATCACAAATCCATTGATACCATACATGATGGTCTTGTTCTAAAATCAAGGATTCAATATTCCCCTTTTATAAGGATTCCACTTGGTTTAGATGAAAGTATTACTTCATGTGTAATATTCATGTTACATAATCATTACCATCAAACTTCCTCATATATATCTTTGGAATGTAGTAGTTCCCCGATGATGACTTGAAGCCGTAATGATGTGGATCTTGGATTGAAATTTATTTATTATGGTTTTGTGATTCAATATTTTTTCTCTCCACTTGTGATATAATACTCCCAATATCATATTGATTCTCAACACCATGTTTCTCATTATGTTTCTAGTTTTCTTGTATTTACACATCCATTTTAGGGAGATCTTTTGATAGATCGTTTTGTAATTCTTTGATTTCTCCCCTGATGGATTTTTGTATATCTTCCTTGACATTTTTAATTTCATCCTTATTTTCATTCATCTTATTTTCCTTTTCTCTTTTACACTTTTCTAGAGAACCAGATAAAGCCACATTTTTAACATAATACCATCTATTTCATTAACTTTATTCTCTAATTGAGATAACCTAAATTCTAAGTCTTCACCTTCTTCAAGAGTAAGGATAAGCATTCAAAAAATTTAGTTGGTGTAATAGCTTTCTTTGGAGGCACGTTGGAAAATAATAATAGCACCCCTCTTTATTACAACTACAAAAAAAGGATATTCTAATAAACAATTAGGTCACTAGTAAGTTATGTACCTTAATTTAGAGATATGAAAATGGTTGAAGCTTTATTGATATATTTTTAAGATTTGAGGTCTTCTAAATCTTTTTTTTTTTAATAATACTTTGATATGTATTTTTTTCAATTCCGTAGGTGTGAACTTAATTTGATATGCCCATTAAAAGTTATGGTAACTTTCCCAAATCTTATTGATTTTATGGCCTTTTCTCGGAAAACTTGTGTAGCTCAAATTCTTAAGACATAATTATGAAACTTGTACCTATGGTACTTGTGTATGTCTCGTGAAATATTTGAATATTTTACAGTCTAAAAATTCCTAGATAGAAAGATATTTAAAATTTATTTCATGACTATTTACAAACCTTAACTTACATAAGGTATAAATAAAAAATTATAGTGAACAAAATTATAAAAAATTGAAGCACACTTCCTTAATATTTCTCCTTAATATGGTTTGAGCTTCACTTTCTAAATCCTTATAGAATGATTTTCTTTTTGGCAAAATTTCCAAATGAACATGTTTGAGATTGATTTTCGAAGCATAGGAAACCCTAACTTCCTTGGAGCATATCTCTGAAAATATAGCAAACCAAGATTTATAATTTGAACCATATGTTTTTAACAAGTTTACCTCAACATGGTCCAAAGTTTCATGGTAAAAAATAAGTTACAACAAAAATGTTGAGCGGACTAGTTTAAGACAAATTTTATGATCATTCAAAAATCCTTTTGTTGGAGCATATCTTTGAAAGTATAGAAAACCAAGATGTAAATTTTGAACCAAAGATTTAAAATATTCTTAATATTATTCAAGTTTAATTTCTTGAACCCTCCTAGGAAAAAAGTTATAGTGAAAATACCATGATGACCTTTTTGAAGTTAGCAAAACCACGAGTTTTGATAACAAGTGTTATGATCCTTTGCGCCAAAAAAGTTATAATAAACCAATAATTAATATACTCTTCAAGGGAGAAACCTCCTCTAAGAAAGAATACAATGTATAAGACTATTTATTGATCCTAAGACTAGGTCTCCTTAGTGTGTGTGTGTGTATATGTATATATATATATAAGAGACAAAGGGTACAATTATAATAAAATGGGACCATGAGGGGTTCTAGCCTACATAAAAATATGAAAATAGAAATGTAATCACTCAATACCTAGGGATTAATAAGGGATTTTTGGGTTAACATGGGGCTTACGCAGGGCTTAACAAATAAACCCCAACCCCAAACCCTCCCACTAACCCAAAACTAGTGTAGTTATTAGATTAACCCTTGGTGCAGTCCAAATGAAAAGACTATATTACATCTTCAACATTATTGTAGACATAGTAGAAGGGGGTAGTGTTAAATATACAATGACATCATCATCTTCAATATCCATATAGTATGGAGTACATATCATCCTAGGGAAAACCCAATGAAGGTTTCTCTTGTGGTCAATAAATTTACAAAAAAACATTAGAGGAATCATGAGTGAGGGATAATTTTAGTTCTAGTAGAATAATTAGGGTTAAGGGGCCTCTTACTTATGATTGGAAGGTGCTTAAAGCATTAGGTGCTCCACTCTAATTAACAATGGGATTATATAAAGGGAAATATTGTTACAACCTTAGTATATTTTAGGTTAGTTCAATTAAGTAGTTGAGCCTTAGATTTCTCCACCAAAGTTACCTTTACCTTAATTGTTACTCTTTTTCCTATTCATTTTATTCTTTTCTTAGTTATGCGCTTGGTTACTAGTTTATCGAGAAAAAATATAAATAGGGAGGAAAAAAATTGAACCAAGAAAATGTTGTTTGAAGTTAGGGATTTAAAGGTTAACCTTGGTAAGGAATGGAAATGGTTGGAACACTTAAGGAATGATGAAAAGTGGGATCATATTCTTAAGGAACTACATAGGAAACACTTGGCCCTCCATAAGGATTAGGAGCTCCATGAAAAGGATATAGTTAGATGCATGAATGGTAGACCCAAAAAGAATACTAGAATCATGAGATTGTTTTGGATTTAGGTAGTTGAGCCTTAGATTTCTCCACCAAAGTTACCTTTCCCTTAATTGTTACTCCTTTTCCTATTCATTTTATTCTTTTCTTAGTTATGTGCTTGGTTACTAGTTTATCGAGAAAAAATATAAATAGGGAAGAAACAAATTTAACCAAGAAAATGTTGTTTGAAGTTAGGGATTTAAAGGTTAACCTTTGTAAGGAATGTACATGGTTGGAACACTTAAGGAATGATGAAAATTGGGATCATATTCTTAAGGAACTACATAGGAAACACTTGGCCCTCCGTAAGGATTAGGAGCTCCGTGAAAAGGAATATGGCTAATCTAGTTAAATGCATGAGTGGTAGACCCAAAAAGAATACTAGAATCATGAGATTGTTTTGGATTTAGTGGAGAATCACCTGTTATATAGTTGGAATGGAAATTAATAGGTAACCAAATCTAGAGTACACTAGATATATTTCTTTGGATTTAAGAATGGCTTCTTTGTAGGTAGTAGGTCATTAGACGTCAAATATTAAGATATCTATGAAAAAAGTAATTAATGAAGCAATCTAAAAAAAATATTAGTAAGGGATTATTACATACACTCTTACTATGTTTCCAGTGATGAATTTCATCCATGATGTGCGCAGAAGTCGATGGCTAGAAATTAACAAGTAGCACAATCCTATCCTCTTGTCTCATTGGTAAAGTGACTAGTTTTAATGTTAGTACACTACACCCACAAGGGTATGCTATAAAAACCTAATGATAAACACTAGCATGTGTGATATTATCTAAGAGAACCACATGTGAATGGTCCTACAATGATTCAAAATGTCTTCCCTAGGTTTTCCCTCAATCTCAAGAATTTCTAAGGGTATATTAATAGGAATAGGAGTGAAATTGCATTATATGATCAGTTTCTATTGCAATAAGTTTAGTTAACTCTATTCGTAAGATAAATATATTTGGTTTCTTTTCCTCAAGGTGGATAGGGAGGGGGAGGAGGCGGAGGTTCTCTAATTGATACTCATTACAAGAGTTACCTATTAAAAAATCACCACTAGATCTAAGCAAGTTATAACATGGTAAAGTTATTCTAGGAACTTATCAATGATGGAAAAGCAACCCACCTAATGGAGGATTTTATCTATGATGCCTCAAAAGGAATGTATAATATTATCCCAATTAATTATATTAAAAGTCCTTAATGAAATTCTAAGTTTTCAATGGTGTTAATTGTACATTATCCAATGAAATAGAAAACACTCCTACACATTATGAAGTCTTTAAAAATATATTGATAAGGGCCTTTGAAATGTGCATCCACCCGCAATTATGAAATCCAATTAGAAAAGTTAACCTTAATGATTAAATCCCTTAATAATAGTTTACTTATGTGAAGGTAAGGTTAGTGATTTCAAAGGCTCCAAGTATGCCACCAGTTGGAAAGTGTAACTAGGTTCAATCTTCATAATTATCATTGTACTTGTATCATTATGTATTTTATGTTAAAAAGAAAAAGAAAAAAGAAAAAAAATTAAGAGGAAAAAGAAATTTTTATTATTTCATTGGTTACGCATGTTCTTCATGCTTCTAGGATTTGTTGAGTCAAAGTCCTATTTGGACCATTTGTAAACAAAAAGAGAATAATTTTTAAAATGTATTTTGGGTCGATTCACCTTAAGAAGCCAAAAAGGCCCTCCAATATGACAAGTTGGCTCACTCAATAGGTGTGTCTTTTCGCATGCTAGAACAACTATATATTGGCATTCATCCTCCACCAAAAGAGTAAGAAATTTCAGTGCTTTCTATAATGAATTTTGATTAAAAGACGTCTGAATTTCAAAAGATACTCCCTTGTGAAGGAATGCGAGTTTCTTGAAGTCATATGTCTGCAATGGAATGAGAGTTTCCTAGATTATATACCAGAGCTAATGCGAGTTTCTTGTCAAAGATAATCTAAGATAATGCAAGTTCTCTATGGATGATGAATTGAGAATTTGGAGGGCTTGACTTGGCTTCTTGGAGGTTGGATTCTTGGGTTTTGGATTTCTCACTTTGATCTGATTCTATAAGAGGAAATTTTCTAGGTTTTCTCCCTTGTGGGGTTTTTGCCTTGGCTTGGAGCTTATATCTTGTCTCTTTTTCTCTTTGATCTCCATATTTTATCATTTTTGTAATTTCTTGATGAAAATAATATAAATGTAACAATAATAAGCCAACAATGATTTTAGAAGGAATTATCAAGTAAGAGAAATCATCACTTTTACCTACCTATTGATTTCTCAACATGGTTTTAGAGGTAAGGTTAGTGGATGGAACTTTTAAAGATCACTACTATTAGCATATCTCTGAAACAGTTCATTGTTCCTTTTGTGATAGTTAATGAGGAAGTAATGTGAGCTCCCTATGGCATATATTTTGAATTAATGCAAGTTTCCAAGGAGTCTATGATCTGAGTTAATGTGAATGGTCAATACAATTTTTTGTGGTTCCCTTTTGATGAAGTTTGAACTCTCCTTTTGAGGTTTTGAAATAGTCCAAATTACCTCTCAATGTTTCTGCTAAGATTAGAGGTTTGCAACTTTCAATTAAACGACTTACAATATGGTGTGCAATATGACTCACATCATTGGCACACTATGTCTCTATGGTATGATTGTGATATGGCTTTACTATTAATCTATAGTGACTCACAGAACATTATGCAACTCGTATGCTCTGAAAAATGGATCACATTCTCTGCGATAGCACTCCTCGTTGTAGCTTGCTTATTCTCTGTGGTTCCATATGACAAGAAACTCACTCTGAGAAGCTCACACTCTTCTTTGATACATTCGCGTATTACTCTCATAGTAGCATAAGAATATATTGATTACTATGTGGCATGTAATGTTTATATTGGCTCGATGATACTCTATGGCACACAATGTTTATAGTGGCTCGATGATTCTCTATGGAACCCCAGTGTCTCTAAGAATCGTAATTATGTCTCCAATGGCTTGTGTTAGCTTTCTATAACTTGCATCATGTTCTATGGCCTCAAAACATTATAGTAGTCTCGCTCTATATTATAATGGTTTGCGGCATCAATGTTATATGGTTTGTATGGCATCGCATATTTGCATCACTCTGTGGCTCATATCATTGTTATGGCTTTCATTTAACAATGTTCTATGTCTTGCACTTTGTTTCTATGACTCATATAAAGTTTTATGGCTCACAATACTCTGAGGCTCACTATTTCTCTTAGGCTCGCTCTGTAATTCTCTGGCATACACTTTGTCTATATGGGATGACAATGTACTTGATGTATACAATAGCGAAACTATGATCTATATGACAATGATGAGGCATGACTATGATCTATTATAGTAATATATAGAACAATGAGCTTTGATAAGACATGATCAAAACCTTCATATAGTAGTAACCTTGTATAGTATTTTATTTGGAAGAAACCCTATATATGACAATGCTCTTGATTTGTGATAGTATCTTCACGTCAATGCTTTGGACATGTGACAATGATTAATGACTTGAAAATAACTTAGTTCTATAAGAATATTTGATTGATGTGATAATCTACAAAGAACATTGGTTTTATATATATATATATATATATATATATATATATATATATATATATATATATTATTTACTGCTCACCATGACATCTTGAAGGCTAGGACTGAAAGAAATATGAGAAAATGCACTAATATGAGAAGCAGATATGTTACCTCCTTTCAAATGCATAATAGAAAGTCTAACTACATCAATGTAGTTGACCTAAAGTCTGAAAAGAATAACGTGAAAACTTACAAATATAGGTGAAGACTTGAAAAATCCTTTACATTGTGGACATAAATTTTGGATATGCATATATCTTGTGGAAAAGATAGAAAATCATGTAATGTGAGACTTTTTGACCTGCTAAAGAACTATTTGTAGGTTGATATGTAGTAATGTTATATCTCCTCATAAAGAGGAATGTGAAGGACACTACAAGAAACTTAAATAAATATAGTTCATATGGATTACCAAAGATCTGAAGCACCTCTCTTGAAAGAAGATGATAATATTAGTTACGAAAGGATCAGATATTTTAAGAGATAAGGTAAGGTTGTAAAGGTATGTACTATTCCGTATGTGCATTTCATTTAATAATTCATGATGATGATCATTTGATAGATAGCAGAAGGATCTGCATAAATATAGATTAGAGATAGTGGCATGTAAGAGATTGATGTTATGTTAGTGCATCAATTATTTAATTACATATGAAGACTAGGTCTTGTACTAAAATGAAATGAATAAAAGGCATGTCAAACAATATCGTTAGGATTTTGTAGCATGCTAGTATAATTTTGCGATGCATGGATGACAAGTCTTAATGACTATGAAGGACATAGGGTTTGTATAGAAATTTTCAATTTTTGAGTAGGAAGTCTTAAAGAATTTGGAATCTAGGGTTGATGAATTCTATCATAATTTGGACTAAAATAAACCCTAGAAACAAAAACCTATCTAATCATGTTCACTATTAAATATATATCTAACCCTTGATGTTTAATGTGAGAACAAGGTTGGTGAATAGGACCTAGATTAAGAAAGAGCTAATCCTTCTCAAAAGATAAGTAATTTATATATCCTTTTTTATTATCTTCATGCCTTATCCTCCTTGTTATTCCATTGTCTTATAACAAAGGTTACAAGTCAAGACAATATTTATCTAAAAGCTTGACTAGTAGAAGGAATACGTGGAAGAACGTGGAAAAAGCATGAAGATGAAGGGAGCAATTTGAAGCTTGAATCAAAGAAGTCAATTAGAGGGAAATAAGTTCACTTACCTCAAATGGAAAGAGGGGGCTATAAATACCCTAATGGATATGTGATATTAATTGAAGCTTGGAACACATTGATTGATGATTAAAAGATGAAGAGCATGAAGCAGAACTTTGTTGGAATGTGAAGATAGACCATGCAAAGGAATGTTGACCTCAGAGGGAGAAAGAAACAATTCTTTGGAGAATCCCTCACCTTGAATATAAGCTATTGTGATTTTGAAACTCTAATAATGATGGGATATGGTTTGGATTTTTGAAATGATTTATTGGAGAAGTATGTGAAGAAGCTAGCAATTAAGATAACTTGTTTGATGATATTTTTCCAACAGTTGTTTGATCCCATTTGGGAGCAAATGGAGTGGATGACACTGATGATGGCTTGGAAGAGCATGATGACAAAATATTTTTATGAAAGGATAGAAGGCATGTTCTAGAAGTTGTGAGGAAGTTTGGATCCTTGAAGATGATAGATGAACTATTTAATGACAAAGTTGAATGAAGATTGTCAAGTTCTAAGAAGGTTGATGTTCGATATGATGTGATGTTTTTAGGAGTCGAGAAGTCCTGCAAGCTACTACTAAGATATCCATGGAAGAATGAGTAGTTGATGAATGAGACAAGTTGAAGCCTATGATTATGTCTCCCTAGTTAGGAGGGAGTAAGGATCTCCTACTTTGTTGAGAGGGAGTGATGATGGACACTGTATTCTCCATGTGTCATTTATTGGGCTAGGACTAAGCCACAAGTATAGTGAAGGAACTGATAGGGATAATGGAGGAGTGGATAATAATTTGGGACTGCTACTCCTTGAGGATTGGGAATCCAAGATAGGAGTAGTCCTCAGGACAAATACTTTTTTAGGATAGGGCAGAGTATCCAAGATAAGAGTATTCAAAGAAGATCAATATTATTTGAGGATTGGGAATCCAAGATAAGAATATTCCTATAAGGACATGCCTGGTGAACATCGAGATGGGGTATATGCCTTGAGAGGCATTGTTGGTGGTGTCTAAATGTATTCCTCCCAAAATTGTGCTCTAATCTAGTGGAGAATTAGATCTTGTCACAAGGCCTTGATATTGTTGTAATTGACAATTTTGGTTATGATGTTGATGCTTGATATCGTTGCAATTGACAATGTTGGTTATGATGTGGATTCTTGATGATGCTTATAAATATGAACTCTTCTAATGAGAATATTTCAATTTGAGAGTATCCTTGTATCCTATTATGTAATTAGGAATACCTCCCTAGTTAAGAGGGAGTTTTGAAAAGTGTAACTAGGTTCGGTCTTCATAATTATCATTGTACTTGTATCATTATATATTTTACATAAATAAAAAGGAAAGAAAACATGAAAATTAGTTTTTTATTATTTCATTAATTAAGCATGCTCTTCATGCAATTTTTGAGTCAAAGTCCTAATTGGACTTTTTATAAATAAAAATAGAAAAAAAAATCAAAATGTATTTTAGGTCAATTCACATCAAGAAGCCAAAAAGGTCCTCCAATATGAGAAGTCGACTCACTCAAAAAGGTGTGTCTTTTCGCATGTTAGAACAACTATATATTGGAATCCATCCTCCACCAAAAGAGCAAGCAATTTAGGTTCTTTCTGTAATCAATTCTGAGGAAAATATGTGTGAATTTCAGAAGCTACTCTTTTGTGAAGGAATGCGATTTTCCTAAAGTCATATGTCTGCAATGGAATGTGAGATTCTTGGATTATATACTTGGGTTAGTGTGAGTTTCTTATGGAAGATAATCTAAGATAATTCAAGTTATCTATGGAAGATGATCTGAGAATTTGGAGGGCTTTACTTGGCTTCTTAGAGGTTGGATTTTTCACTTTAATCTAACTCAATAAGAAGAGATTTTTTGGGTTTTCGTCCTTGTGGGGTTTTTTCCCTAGCTCGAGCTTGTATCTTGTGTCTCTTGTTCTATGTGACCTTCATATTTTATTATTTTGGTAATTGCTTGATGAAATAAGAATACAAATGTAATAATAATAAGCCAACAATAATTTCACAAGTAATTATCAAGTAATAGAAATCGTCACTTTTACTTTCCTATTGATTTCTCAACACCACGAAAGGTGATGACATCCAATAAAGATTGATAAAGGAGCACTCTTCCCTACCAAAGTATATATTCTCTCACAACAAACCGATAAATCGATTAATTTGGGGTGGAAACCTAAAGTTAAGAAACTTCTTTAGCTCTTCACACTATATGGTTGGAGGGACACCATTACTTGTACCCACAAGATGCTTAATATTGACCTTTTGCAAAACTAGATATTGAGTAACTCATTCACATTAAATGAGTGATTTTTAAGTCTACTATATGAATATTGTGTGCAATATGGAAATCTTGTATTTATATGGTTTCCCCTCCAATTTTACACCCCATTTTAAAGAAAGATATGAGTTTCTTTCCAATTACAAAATGTTTTTAATTAATCAACACTGTGTTTTCAAGTTTGATAGGACTTGGAAAGTTCAAAACCACCATCCCAATTAAGGGCCCTAGTTATATACAAATAGTAAATAAATGTATGTTGATTTTGTTATATATGTTATTTTAATTCTTATCGCTTAATATGGTGTGCGATGTTTGTTTTTGATGTGTAATATTGCAAAAAATAAATGCACTTGAAAGTTAATGTAAAAAGGATAAGTTCTTCAAAATAAATTAACAATTTTTTTACTTTTGTCATAATGTTTAGTATGAAAATAAATAAATAGGTCAACAACAAGAAAAAAAATCGCTTTAGAATACATAATAAATTCCCTATTTTTTCCATGTAAGTCTAACAAAACTACACACAAAAATAGAGTATATGTCTAGCACATAAGATAACATGTAAGATACAAAACTAAATGTTACATGTTTTTTTGTTTTTTTTGTGAAGTGATGCTGGAGATTTCTATTAAAATAAAAGCTTTTACATTGATGACTTATTGACAAGCCTTTGAAAGATATCACTGTCAGGGTTAGAGGGCCACATAAATTATCCTCAAGCTACTATATAACCAACATAGGACATACATATAAACAAGAACAATGAGAACCAACATAACCAATATCATAGGCAGGTGGTTTCAAAAACCAAACAACAATAGTGTAGGCTAGCGCCCCATTGATCATTCCATGGCACATGAAAAAATGGTGGTGAGTCATCCAAAAAATTTTCCTTAACCATTAAGCACCTCGTTGAAATCATGAGAACAACATGAACGAGTCGAACGAGTCTTTACAAGGAAAGGATCAACCAGTGAGAGTTGCACCAAAATATTAGAACTAAGCATGAGTCAGCCCTTATAAAGCTACGACCAACCATCATAACAAACAAAACTGACCAGGAAGATGCTATGAGTTGGCCCATATGGTCCAAGAGGATTTGATAGCCACCAGTGGAAAGATACAAAAGGAGACAACCAGCTAAAACATTAAGAAATTCTGATGCTCAAGGAAAAAAGTATTAATAAACACCAAGTGTTGTTTGATAGCCAACATAGGACATACATATAAACAAGAACAATGAGAACCAACATAACCAATATCATAGGCAGGTGGTTTCAAAAACCAAACAACAATAGTGTAGGCTAGCGCCCCATTGATCATTCCATGGCACATGAAAAAATGGAGGTGATTCATCCAAAGCATTTTCCCTAACCATTAAGCACCTCATCGAAATCATGAGAACAACACGAACAAGTCGAATGAGTCCTTACAAGGAAAGGATAAACCAGTGAGAGTCGCACCAAAATATTAGAACTAAGCACGAGCCAGCCCTTATAAAGCTATGACCAACCATCATAACAAACAAAACTGACCAGGAAAATGCTATGAGTTGGCCCATGCGGTCTAAGAGGCTTTGATAGCCACTAGTGAAAAGATACAAAAGGAGACAACCAACTAAAACACTAGAAAATTCTAATGCCCAAGGAAAAAAGTATTAATAACTGCCCAAGTGTTGTTTCCCAAGCCATCACTGAGTTTCTTGGCCAAAACATGAAGAAATGTTACTATAGAAACTCTTAGAAAAGACCAAAAACTTCACAAACATGCATCAATGTTAATCAAATGAAATAATAGTAAAATTGGGAGGAATGTCAACAAAGGGATGCATAGTGTCACTTGAAGGTTCAAGTGAAGGGAGCATAATTCCAACAGGAGGGTTCGACGAATCCCATAACACTAAGTCATACACCACGAAACCTTCTACCCTAACCAAATTAGCATCAATATCATCAAGGAAATAGTGAATGTTCCTGAGAATTCTTTTAATGTCCTCCTAACCAACAAAGAGTTTATAGTTGTCCACTTGTTTATCTCTTAAAACCATGTAAAACAAAGTATCCAATTGTTGGTGAACTGAAAGGGAATGGAGAAAGTATAATATCCTTTTCATGAGCCTTCCTGATTCTAAGAGACATTGAAGATCCTTATCTCCAGCTTTTGAGTCATGAAAATAAGGGAACTCTCCAAACTCACGTGCTTCCATTTTATGATTTTCCTTCCATATTTCTGGAGGTAGTGAGTCAAAATATGAGGCTACAAAGTCCTAAGTGAAAAGTCTTAGAGGTTGAAAATGAACATGACTAGCCCCCCCTCTTTGGCTAGCCAACCATTGACGAAAAGGCATTAGAGAAAAGACTAAACCACCCCCCCAAATAGGAGTCATAAAAAACAAGGGTTACACGGTAAATTAAAATGGCACAATCGAAGATGATCGAGTCATCCCCCCAACACCCCAAACAAAAATTTTACCCTAACCAAATGAGCATCAATATCATCAAGGAAATAGTGAATGTTCCTGAGAATTCTTTTAATGTCCTAACCAGAAAAGAGTTTATAGTTGTCCACTTGTATATCTCTTAAAACCATGTTAAATAAATTAAAAATGGCACAATCAAAGATGACCGAGTCATCCCACCAACACCCCAAACAAAAAATTTACCCTAACCAAATGAGCATCAATATCATCAAGGAAATAGTGAATGTTCCTGAGAATTCTTTTAATGTCCTAACTAGAAAAGAGTTTATAGTTTTCCACTTGTATATCTCTTAAAACCATGTTAAATAAATTAAAAATGGCACAATCGAAGATGACCGAGTCATCCCCCCAACACCCCAAACAAAAATTTTACCCTAACCAAATGAGCATCAATATCATCAAGGAAATAGTGAATGTTCCTGAGAATTCTTTTAATGTCCTAACCAGAAAAGAGTTTATAGTTGTCCACTTGTATATCTCTTAAAACCAAGTTAAATAAAGTATCCAATTGTTGGTGAACTGAAAGGGAATGAAGAAAGTATAATAGCCTTTTCATGAGCCTTCCTGATTCTAGGAGACATCGAAGATCCTTATCTCACTTTCGAGTCATGAAAATAACGACACTTTCCAAACTCCTATGCTTCCATTTGATGATTTTCCTTCCATATTTCTAGAGGTAGTGAGTCAAAATATGAGGCTATAGAGTCCTAAGTTAAAAGTCTTCGAGGTTGTGAATGAACATGGCTAGCCCCCCCTTTTTGGCTAGCCAACCATTGATGAAAATGCATGAGAGAAAAGACTAAACCACCCCACAAATAGGAGTCATACTAGCTAAAAAACAAGGGTTACACAGTAAATTAGAAATGGCACAATCGAGGATGACCGGGTCATCCCCCCAACACCCCAAACAA